>CM053770.1:685225400-685387645 GCA_028658325.1 Potorous gilbertii
CAGTTTTTCCTCCACCTGTCTAACTTGATTTTCAAAATCCTTTTTGAGGTCTTCCATGGCCTGAGCCCATTGGATATCTATTTCAGATGTTTGGGATACTGAGGCCTTGACTCCTATGTCTTTACCTGATGGTAAGCAGTTTTCTTCTTCATCAGAGAGGAAAGGTGCAATCATCTGTTTCCCAAGAAAATAACCGTCTCTGGTCTTATTTTTTTTCCCTTTTCTGGGCATTTTCCCAGCCAATTACTTGACTTCTGAGAGTCCTCTTCACCCCCTGGCCCAGATCTGCCCAGCTAGTGCTTGAGGTCTGAGATTCAAATGCTGCTCCCCAGTCTCAGGGCTTTTGGTGGCAGGTCTGGTTGCTATTCAATGGGAGCTTAATGTCTGGTGCTCAGGTGGGGACAGGGCCGCCTCCCAGGCTCAGTTCCCTCAGGGGGTTTATGCAGAGACCTTTTGTAATGGAGCCTGCTCTGGGAGCCTCTGGCCGCCTGCTGCCTCTGCCGCTGCCTCTGCCACTGCCTCTGCCACTGCCACTGCCTCCCTAGGGGGCCTGAGTCCTGGAGAAACCTATCCCCTCTCAGCCCGTCTTTCTCACTGACCTGTGAGTCTGTGGGTGGAGGGACCTTCGCGGCCGCGGGAGATTCCATCCCTGAAGCCTGCTCGGATCTGCTCGCTCCTCTCAGTGCCGTGCGGCCAGGGCAGGGGAGGGCTCCACTCCCGTCCAGTGTGCGATGGACCTTTGGGATCGGTTTTTCAGGGCTCTCTGGAATGGAAATCTCCTTGACTGTATTGCTGTGTGGCTTCCACTGTTCCAGAATTTGTTGGGAGTTCTTTTTAGAGGAAATCCATGGGCTGTGGGTTTGGAGCTAGCATATGTGTGTCTTTCTACTCCACCATCTTGGCTCTGCCCCCTGTTATTCACTTTCTGCAGCCACATTTGGGGCTTTCTTGGCAAAGATACTGAAGTGGTTTGTCATTTCCTTCTTCAGCTCATTTTACAGATGAGGAAACTGAGGCAAACTGGGTTAAGGGACTTGCCCAGGGTCACACAGATATCAAGTGTCTGAGGCCAGATGAAAGATGAGTCTTCCTGATTTCAGACCCAGCACTCTATCCACCTAGAGGCACGAATAAAATCATCTACCTCAAAGGATTTTTGTGTGAGATTTATATATATATATATGTATATGTATATATATATATACATATATATACATGTATATATATATGCATACACACATACATATACATGTGTATATATAACGTATTATGTATATTATATATACATGTATATATGTGCATATATATATTATACAAAGTATTTTATATGTATAAAATATTTTGGGATGTAGGGTGTGTTCAGGCAGAGCTAGTACCAGTACCAGTACCAGTACCTTTGGAGAGATGGCTGTCAAGCCCTTTCCAGGGCTCTTCCATCTTTGCTGTCCACCTATTCCACCTAACTCTCACCTTTGGCTACAAGAAGCTACAGCACATGCAGTGGCCACATCCTGGTAAACCATCTCAGCAGATGGGCCAAACCAGGTTGAGGATAGCCAAGGGTTCTCAAACCCATTGGTGAGTTAGCGGGGTGTCTACCCCAAGCATGTGAAGACTTTATCTGGTGGAATGGGCAGATGCAATTTGTTCCAAAGGCCATGAAGGCAGATGAAGCAGGCAATGTGGAGCACTTAGAGCTTCGTTAGACTCTGAAGACACCAAAGTCATCCACTGCATCCTGAGCCATCACCAGTCATCTTGAGTCTGTTCTGCCACTGGACTATAATGACTCTGGAGGAGAGAGTGAGGCTGACAACTTCGTGCAACTCTGTCTCACTTAAATCCAATTTACTCACGAATCAAAAGACATCACCCGTATCATTTCACTATTATGCCTCAAAGTCCTGTGGTGATAGGCAAGTGATGAAGCAGCAGGTGTGGATGCACTGGGAGCTGTAGGCACAACCCTGCACATAGGCAGCCCAGGCCATAGAATTGTTTCTCACTGGAAGCAGCAGTGGAACTCAGCAGTCTCCTGGGTGTCTGAGCAGCCCTTTGAAGGACTGCACTGCTCACCACCTGGGGTGAGGAAAGGTGCTAGAAAAAGTGCCCTAAACAATGCCTGCTTACCTAACCTTGGCTTGATTACCTCAGCAGGTGAGGAATCCCACTATGCAGTCGAAACACAAAAAAATGTAGGAAAATATCTGCAAAGATGATTCTACTCACCATCGGCACATGGAACGTGTGCACACTAATAGACAACACAAAATCCAGTAGACCTGAAAGAACTGCTCTTGATGCAAGAGAACTCAACAGGTATCACATCCAAATAGCAGCCCTGAGTGAACCAAGGTTGGCAAATGAAGACCAGCTTACTGAGGTTGGAGCTGGATAGACCTTTTTCTGGAGTGGGCGCAGTGAAGGGGAGTGCTGTAAAGCTGGCATGAGTTTTTCAATCAAAACCAATCTAATCACAAAGCTGGCATGCCTGCCAAAAGGAGAGAATGACAGGCTCATGACAATGCAATTGCCACTCTCAGGAAAATGCCATGCCACTATCATCAGTGCCTATGCACCATGACAAACCCTGAGGAAGTCAAAGAAAAATTTTTTGAAGAACTAGAGACCCTTATCCTCAATGTGCCAGAAGAGGACAAGTTTGTAATTCTGGGTGACTTTAATGCTGGAGTAGGCTCAGACTACCAGACTTGGCAAGGAGTCCTAGGGAGGAATGGAGTTGGAAACAACAATAGCAATTGTCATTTACTGCTGAAGACTTGTGCATTACATGACCTTCTCATCACAAACACTGTTTTCTCTTTACCTAAATGCAGTGAAACTTCATGGATGCACCCTTACAGAAAACACTGGCATCTAATAGATTATGTGATTATAAGGAGAAGAGACAGTCAAAATGTGAGAGTGACAAAGGCAATGTGTGGTGCAGAGTGCTGGATTGATCATAGACTTATCCTTTCTAACCTAATATTTTCATTCATCAAAAGAAGCACCCCCCCAAGGCAAAATGACTACTAGAAGAATTAATGTCAACAAATTAGAACTATTCTCTGAGCATAAACAGTTTACTGCTTACTTGGAGAGAAAGTTGAACCAACACACAGTTGGAAACAGTGCTGCAGAAAAAGAGTGGGCAGCTTTCAGAGATTTGGTGTACAGCACTGCATTTGCTCATCTGATTCAGAACATTCACAAACACCAAGACTAGTTTGATGAAAATGATGGGGAAATTCAGAAGCTGCTAAATGAAAAATGAGAACTCCACAGGATTTACCAGCAGGATTGTTCATCTGTCTCTAAGAAGGCAGCATTTAATTCCATCAAAAGCAAAGTACAAGCAAAACTTAGAGAGATGCAGGATTCCTGGCTCAGTAAAAGGCAGCTGAAATTCAGTTTTATGCTGATAGTAACAATCCAAAGTGCTTTTATGATTCCCTGAAGGCTATTTATGAACCAAAAACCTATGGTGCATCACAACTACTTAGTGCTGATGGAGCCACATTGATAGGTGATAAGGACATGATCCTAGAGAGGTGGGCTGACCACTTCCATAGTATTCTCAACAGACCATCATCCATCAATGCAGAAGCCATTGATTGTTTACCTCAGGTTGAAGTCAATTCCCTCCTTAGCTGAATTTCCAAATGAAAAAGAGGTTTTGAGGGCCATTAGGCTCCTCTCATGTGGCAAAGCACCTGGTGCTGATTCTATTATAGCTGAGGTTTGCAAGATAGAGGGACTATTGCTCATACAAAAGCTGACTGAAATTTTCCAGGTTATATGGCAAGAGGAAGTTATCCCCCAGGAGTTCAAGGATGCCTCCATTGTCCATATCTATAAGGGTAAAGGGAATAGGTTGTCCTGTAACAATCACAGGGAGATCTCTTTCTTAGTCATTGATGGCAAAATTCTTGCTAGAGTCCTCCTTAATAGGCTGATACTTCACCCGGAAGATGGTCATATACCTGAGAGCCAGTGTGGCTTCAGAAAGGGCCAAGGAACAGTTATATGGTGTTTGCTGTCCGACAATTCCAGAAAAAAGGCCAGGAGCAGAACGGAGGTCTGTACACAACATTTATAGATTGGACCAAGGCCTTTGACACTGTTAGTTGTGAGGGTTTATGGAAAATTATGTCAAAATTTGGTTACCCAGAGAAGTTCATCAATATTGTACATCAGTTTCATGATGGCATGTTTACCTGAGTCCTGGATAATGGACAAAGCTCTCCTGCCTTCCCAGTCACCAAGGTAGTGAAACAGGGCTGTGTGCTTGCTCCCATGCTTTTTAGGATGATGTTTTCAGCCATGTTGACAAATGCTTTCAATGAGGATGAACATGGCATCAAGGTCAACTACCATTCCAATGGTAAGCTCTTCAATCTGAAAAGGCTACAAGCCAAGACCAAAGTGGAGGGAGTGTTGGTGCATGGTGTTTTGTTTGCAGATGATTGTGCCCTCAATGCAGCCTATGAAGTTGAGATGCAACAAAGTATGGATCAATTCTCTGCTGCCTGTGCTAATTTTGGCCTAATAATTAACACCAAAAAAGCATAGGCGCTCCATCAGCCACTACCACACCATCCACATGTGGAACTATCGTTTACAACAAATGGAGAAGTTTTGAATGCTATGGGTAAGTTCACCTATCTTGGTAGTGTACTTTCCACGGTTGTACACATTGACAATGAGGTTGATGCATGCATTGTCAGAGCTAGCTCAGTGTTTGGGAGACTCTGAAGAAAGGTTTGGGAGAGAAGAGTCAGAAGACTGACTACCAAATTGAAGGTCTACAGAGCCATTGTGCTGACCTCATTGTTATATGCTTGTGAAACATGGACAGTCTACCAGTACCATGCCAGGAAACGGAATTGTTTCTGTCTGAACTGTCTTAGGAAGATTCTGAGGATCACCTGGCAGGATAAGGTACCAGACAATGAAGTCCTTGCTAGAGCTGAACTGTCAAGTATTCAGACTATGCTTCAGAGGGTGCAACTCTGATGAGCTGGCCACATTGTTCGAATGAAAAATGTATGCTTGCCAAAAGGACTATTTTATGGAGAACTTACATGGGACAGGCGATCACATGGTGGCCTGAAGAAATGATACAAGGACACTCTCAAGGTCTCTCTCAAGAACTTTGGATTTGACTGTGCAACATGGGAGACACTGGCACAGGATCACTCAGCATGGTGTGCCCATCTCAGAAAGGGTGCTGTGCTCTTTGAGAAGAAGCAGAATTGTGAAAGTACCAAGTAAATGCAAGAAGCACAAATTTGGGATATCCACCCCAAATATTCACATGGATGATCTGTGCCCAACCTGTGGTAGAGCATTACAAGCTTGTATTGGTCTGATCAGCCACAGTTGGACACACTGAAATTTCCCTTTGTCATGGTGATGTCATTTTGGTCCTCTTCAAAGACGAAGGACAACAACCAACCAACCAACCAAATGTTGCAAATACAGGCCTTTTATTGGGTTTCTTATTGAACATAAGTAGTTTTTGTTTCCAACGGAGTAGTTTTTGGTACTCCAATGCAGCATTGCTTAGCATTCTTTTCATTGTAAAAGAATCAATTCACATTGACACCTGAGTGGCTGGGGGTTAATGTGCAGAGTCAAATGATTCATTGCAGTGGTTGGATTTCTTGGGGTGTTTTTTTTAACCTAAACTCAGTGCTTCTTGTTTTTTTAACTGTAGGTTTTTTTTTTACTATTTAAAAAAAATACACTGAGTTTAGGTTAAAAATCAATCATCAAAATGGAGGATGAAGGAACATGTATCAGGGATGTGAAAATGTGGAAAATCCCTCTTATTTGTGTTAGAACTGTGTCTGAGGCTGTTTCCTTTGGTTTGGGTCTGAGGTTTCTGGACTCTGCCAGTGAGCTGGCTTACATAGCCCAGGGTTAGTTGGCATTTCTTCCCTCTGGGAATAGACTTTCCTCTCCATTTGCTTCTTAAATTTCTGTTTCCATAATTGTATTTATACTTTTCTCCTGTGAATTGAGGGTTTCAGACCCAATTACTTTACAAATCTGCCCAGATGGGGTTTTAGTAATCTTGCCATAGAAGAATGTGGAATATGGAGAAATAAGAACAGACAATTAGAAATGGGAATCTTCATAGCCCCCAATAACAAATGAGAAGACATGTCTCCCTATTTCTCTGAAGAGGTGGGAGGGCCACCGGTGTGCAATATTGTATATATTGCCAGATTTTGACTGAGTCTTTTTACCCCTCCCACCCTGCCCTCTCTCGCATCTCTCGCTGTTTCTCTCTGTCTCCTCTTAAATTTTCCTTTGCCATTTGAGATGACTCTCTCTCTTATATGAGAATAAGAAAGAGATAAAAGGGGAAGTTTAGGTGATATAAAAAAAGGTATCCGTAAATTGTATTTTTAAAAAGGAAATGGAGGCCCTCCATAGGGATCATGGTTTGAGAGACACATTAAACATTTAATTTAATAACATTTAATTTAAACATTAATTTAGACATGAGGGCCCATCAGGAATATTGTAGAGACTCTGCCTCTTCCCTAGAGTTTCAGGGAGGACTGTGTTGAGGGTTTGATGTAAGGGCTGGTCCTTTTCATGGTGAACACCATGTTTTATGTTTTCCTGCATGATTGTGTTCTTATTTATTTTATTTTTTGAAAAACATTTTTGTTTGAAGTTTTAAGTTCCACATTCTATCCCTCCTTCACCTCTCCCTTCCCTGAGACAGTAAGCAAGCAGATTTAGGTCATACATGTGTAGTAATGTCAAACATTTGCATATTAATCATATTGTATGAAAAGACTCAAATAAAAGAAAAAAAGAGTGAAAAATAGCATGCTTCAGTCTGTAGTCAATCAATATTAGTTCTTTCTCTGGAGGCAGATAGTATCTTCATCATTAGCCCTTTGGGATTGTATTGGATCATTGTATTACTGAGACTATCTATATTATTTACAATTCCTCACACTGCTGTTACTGCATACAAAATTGTCCTGGTTCTGTTCACTTCATGTAAGTCTTTTCAGGTTTTTCTGAGATCATCCTGCCTATCATTTCTTATAGCACAATAATATTCCATTACAATCTTATACCCCAGCTTGTTTAGCTGTTCCCAGTTGATGGGGATCCCTTTGATTTCTAATTCTTAGCCACCACAAAAAGAGCTGCTATAAATATTTTTGTACAAAGAGACTTTTTTACTGTTGTCTTTGGGATATAGACCTGGCAATGGTATTGCTGGATCAAAGAGTATGCAGTTTTATAGCCCTTTGACCATAGTTCCTGGAGGCAACTTCTTAAGAAGGTTGGTGCACCAGGGGATGGCAGAAGTCTGGCTTTCTGGTTGATTTACTGTCTGCCCTGAGTCATTTGTACCATGATTGGACTGAAGGAGGTTTCTAAATGTGAATCCAAGACAATGGAGGTTAATTGATATCAGCTTCTGCGTTAGATAATGCCTCTCTGACCCACTGATAAAAATCGAAGAATCATAGATTTTTTTCTGGAAGGACCTCAGAGGCAGTCTTAGAAGAGCCCCCTCATTTTACTGATGAAAAACGGAGACCCCAAATGAAACCCCTTGCCCAGGTTTACCCAGGGAGTCATCAGGAGAAGAATTTAGACACAGGTCCTCTGACTGCAAGAGATGGGGTGGAGACTGAACTGGTGATTATATTGGAATGTGGAAATTCCTTCTAAAACAGCAGTTTGGCACCTTCTCTGCCCCTCAGTCCTAATGAGCTTCTTAGGGCCATTAAGGGCTTAAGTGACTTGCTGTGGATCATACAGCTAATATATGTCAGAGATAATAGTTGAACCTAGGTTTTTCTGACTTTAAGACCAATTCTCTGTCCACTACAACAAGTGCTTCAATCTAAGAGATATGAATAAAATATGCTCTTAGTGACAGCTATGGAAAAACACTTGTCATTTACAGAATATCGATTTATTAGTGTAGGTTCCAGATTCTTCCAACATATGGGAGTTCCTGAAATCCACCTCCCAATTCAACCACGTTGTGAGTTTCAGTTGAATGGGAGCCAAAAAATCAATGAGATGAAAATGCATCGTGTTTGATATGGCCCATTTACCTGTTCCTACAACGTTGTGATGTGGAGGAGGCTTTCATGAAAGCCTCGGAGGTCAGTAAGGTGTGAGGTTTTTATTATGTCATATTTTAACTTACTCAAGGGAAGGCCCAGGGAAGATGGGGAAGAAGGCCAAGTAAGAGAAGGAGCAATCGGATGGGCAGTTCACTGGACCTTGAGTGTCACTGTTTATGGGCCATAGGAGGAAGAGAAAGGTGGTGTGTGTGTGTGTACGTGTGTGTGCTGTGTGTGTATGTGAGTGTGTGTGTATGTGTGTGAGTGTGTATGTTTGTATGTGTGTGGTGTGTGTGTATGTCCGTGAGTGTGTGTGCATCTGTATGTGTTTGTGTGAGTGTGTGTGATGTGTGTAAGCGTGTGGTGTGTGTGTATGTGTATGTGAGTGTGTGTATGTGTGTGTGTCTGTGTGAGTGTGTGATGTGTGTATGTGTGTGTGCTGTGTGTATGTGTATGTGAGTGTGTGTATGTGTGTGATGTGTGTATGTGTTTGCATGTGTGTGTCTCTGTGTTTGTGTGGTGTGTGTATGTGTGTCTGTGTATTTGTGTATGTGTGAGTGTGTGTACATGTGTGTGTGCTGTGTGTATGTGAGTGTGTGTTTGTATGTGGTTTGTGTGTGTCTGTGTTTGTGCGTGTGTATGTGTGTGTGAGTGTCTGTGAGTGAGTGTGTGTACATGTGTGTGCTGTGTGTATGTGAGTGTGTATACGTGTGAGTGTGTGTGATGTGTGTATGTGTGTTTGTATGTGTGTGGTGTGTGTATGTGTGTGTCTCTGTGTTTATGTGTGTATATGTGTGTGTGGTGTGTATAGTGTGTGTGTGTGTCTGTGTATTTGTATGTGTGTGTGTGATTATTCTATGGAGAGGCTGCTTTCAGGCTTGTCACACTCATTGCTCAGCACAGAGTCTGTACATAGCACACTTAATAAACACTTGATTGATTGATTTCAGCTTACTTTCACACATAGATGTGTGTGAGATGGCTGAATCCTATCTACTCTCTACCAAGGTGGTCCTATGACTCAGGTAAAGGTTACAGGCTTTATAATGACAGAATAGGGTTTTTTGGCTCATAAATGTCTACAATGGATTTTTTATGTCTGATATTTTGAGGAAGGAGTTGGTGAATTTCTCCCCACCCCTCAAATATGAAACAGAGGTGTTCAATGAGTGATAGGAGAAGGCATGTTAGGCAAGAAGACATGGGTCATGAGACACTCAAAATCAGAATAAAAACTCCAAGAGATTCTTGAAACTATTGCAGAGATATCAAACATTCAGCCCATAGCACTCCCCAGACTGGAACATATTAAAAGATAATTGGGAAATATTTAACAAGATGAATAAAAATATGACAAAATAGAGATAATATCACATTCTAATATCTCATTGACCCATAAGTCAATATGTGGTCCACAAGGATTTTATGTATGGTTTAGTGACCCCCATGTCTACTTGAGTTTGACACCACTGGTCTATTATAACATCCTTTTTTAATGCAATTCAATTCAACAGAGAGTTATTCAAGATTTACCGTGTCCTAGGCACTAGGACAAATATGTTCCCTCTCCTCAAGGAGAATACTATCTACATTTAGAAGCTGGGGCAAAGAAATTGATGTAACACCAATGGAATGCTGACCTTCAGTTCACCTGGCTTCCTCCCTTAAATGTGGATAAAACAACCCTGTTTAACTCGAATTATTAGTTTAACTGGAAAGGTTGAGGAATTTAGAGAATATTGGGCTATTTTGTCAAACTTCAATATGCTGGTACAAGTCAGAACACATAGATACCATTCAGGAGCAAGAGAACAGGCAACATTAGCCTATTGACTTTGCCCCACTCAACAAATGTTAATGAAAGAGGCAGGTTAAGGATGAAATATTGAGAAACAGAATCACACAACAGAAAAAGCCCAGACTCAGAGGACCTGGATTTAAATCTTGGTTTTGCCACTCAAATCCTTGCTAAGTTACTTAACTTTGGGACTCTGCTTCATCATCAATAGAGTGACAAGTTTGAATGAGATGAACTCTCAGGCCCCTTCTAACTTTGTCTATGAGATTCTGTGTTTGTGGCCACTGTTCACTTTTGTATATGAAGCCAAAAGTTGATGACCTCCATTACTAGAGGAGAAGCTTGAGAACTGTTACCATGACCTTGTTTGGCACTTTATCTAGAACACTCCCATAACAAAGGGACTGTGAAATATCCTCCTCTGTCATATTGAGTCAGTGATTCTACAAAGAGGCTTGTTTCTCCAAGGAAAAAATCTAATAATGTTGCTCCTTGGGAACTGTGGATAACTGTAATCAGAGAGATGTAGCCGTAGAGACAAAGCTGAAAAGACGTTATCTCCTAAGAACTATGAAGAGCTACATAGGCACCATATATTGGGGAACCTGAAGATTGACTAACCCTAACCCTAACCCTAACCCTAACCCTAACCCTAAATGTCTCTGCCAGAAGCCCTACCTAAAGTATGACTGTGAGTAACTGAAGTTCTTTGGGTCTCTGCAGAAGAAATGCTCATTGTTGGATATTCATGTTTTCCATGAATTCTTTGGATTTTTTCCTGTGTGTAAATCAAGTTTTTTTCTTTTTTGGGCTTTGTGAACTTTTGTGCTTGTAAGGGGAATTGGTGATAAGGAGTTGGATCTTGTCTGTATTATCTAGGTTCAGATTTTCCAATTGAGAATGATGAAGGATATGTGAAAAATCTCCCAAAGTAGACATGTGAAAACCTCTGATCCAAGGGCTATGTTTATAGCACAAATTAGAATCTGCTACACGCCTAGCAAAGGTACAAATTAAGTCCTTCGAGGGAATCTGAGGAGATAGTTGTATCAGAGAAAATATTGAAGAGAAGGTGTGTGTTAAAGGAAGGGACAGAGTTTCACAAATGGAGGGCAGTGAGATTGCCTTTGGGTGTGGGAAAGGCAGCAACTAATATCACAGAGGTGGCAAAGGACATCACAGACCCCAAGGTAGCCAAACAGAATAGTAAATGCCTTCAACTCTATCAACTGACCAACAAATATCTGTTAAGGAACTATTGTGTGACTAGGTTTCATTGTGCTAGAGACCGAAGAGTAAAAGTGAAATATCCCTGCCCTCAAATAGCTTCCATTTGATCAAGACTACATGGACATATATGTACACACAATGCAACATGTATGAGTTTATAAGCAGACACAAAGGAATGTTGGAAGGATAGATACTAAGAGCTTAGGGGACTGAGAAAGGATTTTTGCTGAAGGTCCTAACAGAGGCCAGAAATGTCTAGAGATAAAGAGGAGGATGAGGAGGGACGTTCCTGGTATGGGGAATCAATAATGCAAAAGCACAGAGACCAGAGATGAAGAATCATGTGTCTTATGTAGACACATGATTTCACGATTGATTTTTATGCTTTTCTTTGTACCTTCAGAAGTTAGGACAGTTCGTGGCATACATTTGGTGCTTAACAAATGTCCCTTGCCTTCATTTGACTTTAACTAATGATAGAAAGCGTTTATCCAGATACTGAAGGGTGGCTAAGGGTAAAGGTGGTATGGTGGAAGAACTAGCCTGGGATTTAAAATCTTTCAACAAATATTTGAGATTTGAGAAGTGAGAATTTACTATTTCAAAAAAAGTATTTTTTCATACAATCTTAGATTTTAGAGCTGGTGGAAACCTTAGGGGTCAAAAAATTCAAGCTCCCATTCTTTGCAAATAAAGGAACTGAGACCTGGAGATTGTACCTGACTTTTCTAGCCTCACAGTTTAACATGTCTGAGGCAGGATTGAAAACTAGGTTTTCCTGGGTCCAATGCTCTATGCACTAGTGACTTCATGTTGTCTCAGAGTAGGGTTTGCTGACTTGTGATATAAACATAGTCATAAGAATTGCAGGATTCTTTTGAGTGAATGAGGTTTCCACCCAACCCAGTAAACAAAGAACTATTAAATATCCCTATAATAATAACATTTTAAATCTAAGTAAGAGCCTATTAGTGCTTAGATAAGATAGGACACCAAGGATCTGTGTTTCCATCAGCGTTGAAGAACCTTACTTCGCTCACTCACTTGACCAATCAGTATTAATTAAGCACCTACTGTGTTCCAGGCACTATGCCTGGTGCTGGAAATACAAGTATAAAGAATGAAGCAATGCAAGGAACTGTCACATTGAGATCAAGTGACTTGTCCCAGGACACACAGCTGGCATATGTTGTGATCTGATCTGAACCCAGGTCTCTCTGATTTGTAGCCTAGCATTGTCTCCCCTCTGCCACATTGCCTCTAGTCTAGAGAACTCCAGGAGAAATCCAGATGTGCAGCTGGAACTGGAAATGATGCTTTTGAAGGAATTGATCTTATATTCCAGCTCCCAAGTGCTACTCATTCTGACCAGCTGACTAACTGGGTATTAGGATAATAGGCTCCCATATTTTCTCTGGGTTTGATCTTAAGGTGTTCTAAGAGTCTTGAGTTAAGTGATATCTTGGATGTGAGTGTGATTGGCTATGTCCCATTTTCCCTGCTGAGATTGTTCTTTCTTCCTATAATATTCTGCCTGGGAAGGCCTCAGGATATCTGCAGGCAAGAATCAGTCCTTTAGCAAAGGAGCTGATTTCCTGGTAGGGAATATGTAGATTATCTCGATTATACTGCCATCAGAGCAGAGGGATGGAAACCCAGGGAGCTGGGAACATTGAGTTTCCTTCCTATTCACATTTATAACCCTTTTTAGACATCATCTATTAGAGACACTTGAAGCCAAATGGAACACTGCTAAAATGGTGGCTTGAGATACGGTGCAGCATTTTTATTTTATTAGCTTTGCCCCTCCCTTTCTGTGTTCTGAATGGAGACCTACGTTGCTTTGTCCTTTGTACCATCCAGTCTTTGCTGTATGGAATGACACTGTTGTCCATTCATACTACAGGCAGTGTTTTTGCCCATTCTACTGTGAGCTGAATACAGCCTAATCAGAAGGTTTCATGCACTCCCATTTCTATATGGTGGATGAATGCCAAGGTTCTAGCTTGACTCTGCGTATTATCTTACAGTTCTAGGATTACAGAATGCTAGAATTGTAAGGGAATTTAGAACACAGAATATCAGAACTGGAAGAGAACTTGCCAACACAGAATGTTAGAGATGAAAGGGACTGCAGCAAAGAATTTCAGAACCAGGAAGACCTGTGTTGATAGGGTTGGCAAACTTAGAATGTTAGAACAGAGAAGATAGAAAGAAAGAATCAGAGAGGAATTTAGAAAAGATTCTGTTAGGTGTACAAGAGACCTAAGTCCAACATCTTCATGTTACAGATTGGGAAACTGAGACCTGGAGAAGTTGTGACTTGGCAAGATAATACAGGTAGTGAGCTAGGACACATATCCTTTGACTTCTAAAGTCCCTCCTAACATCAGGATTCTGTGGCTTCACATGCTGTGCTCTTTCAACAGGAGAGAGGCAAACACAGTAATTTTCTGTGCCGGCAGAGTTGGTTGAAGGACCCAGGTTCTACTCAGTTTTAATCCAGGGTCTTTTGGTGATGTCATAGGGATTCTGCTCTTTGGTTGTTAAATAAGTCTGTAGCTGGAGTCAGATGACTGGGTTCCTAATCCAAGACTGAACATTGGAAACTATGTGGTCCTCAGTGATTCACTTCTCCTGTCTAGGTCTCAGTTTCCTCATCTGTACAATGAAAGGGTTGTATTAAATCAGGAGTTCTTAACATTTTATGTGTTGTGGACACCTTTGTTATGAACCCCTTCTCAGAGTATTGTATTCACAAGAAATCATAGTTGAAAGAAATGCTATAATTTGGTAACCTTTGTTACAGTGAATATTGTATTTTGTTGTCAGTGACTATTGTATTTGTTCCCATCCATGTTCCAAGACCTCTTGAATTCTGTTTTTACATAAATAAATACCTATGGTCTTTAAGAAACTAGTCTAGATGGAATCTAGACTAATTCTGATTTACATCATCCGGCAATTGTTATATGGTGTTATGTTTATTAAGAAATCCCTAGTGCTTTCTTGAGTCTGTTTCCTCTTTATGAGGAGAATGGATTAGGCTAGACTTTTTGGTCTTTTCCAGTTCTAATGATGAGTAGAAGTTGTAGAGACACCAGTTTAAATTTGGTGTAACAACTGATGTTTTGTACTGAAATAGATTTTAAGATTCTTGAGATGAGAGACTTCTGTATCCCCAGCCCCTAATGCAAGTGCCTGACACTTAGTTGATGTCTAACAAATGCTTGTTGAATCAATAAATGAAAAGGGAGATGGGATGCCTTGGGAGGCGGTGGGTTGCTCCTCAGTGGCTATCTTCAGGGAAGGCTAGATGACCAGTTGTTGGGCAAACTGTGAAGGGAGTCTTATTCTGAAACGGATTGGCCTCCATGCTCTTTGAGGGCCCTTCCAACTCAGAGACTTTGTAATGTTGCAACTCTGCATCTAAAAGTGGAATCATATTCTCAATGAAACAGTCCACATCTTGAAAACATTTCCACTTACATAAGTGAGGGGAGGGCAGCCAAGTGAGTAAAGAGTCAACTGAAGGGACATTTTCTAGGCACTTTGATAATTTCGTTTTCCCTCTGGTTTGCCTATGGCAGGGAGTTGTTTTTGTGATGCTAGACCAGTCAATGATGCTTTATTTCTTTTGGGAAGATAGCTAGCCAAAACATGTGACTGGAAAGCAGTTTATATCTTAAGTAAGATTATACAGAGCTGAGCTGGGTATGCTGGAATTTTACTTGCTGTGAAGTTGTTATGTGGGATGGATTCAAAATACTTCACCTAGAAAAGTTGTAAGAGGCAAACATATTCACTATTTAGATTTCCGAATCAGGGTTTCTAAGGGGTCACATATAGACCAGTGCAAAGAGTAATGGACTTGGGGCCTGAATTTGAATTTTGCCTGATTCTGGTTCTTATCACCACTGTGGAAATT
The DNA here is from genome assembly GCA_028658325.1 of Potorous gilbertii. NCBI lineage: Eukaryota > Metazoa > Chordata > Mammalia > Diprotodontia > Potoroidae > Potorous > Potorous gilbertii. The sequence goes on from CM053770.1 coordinate 685,240,477, forward strand.
AACAAATGAGCTAATTTCCCTAGATCTCAGTTTCTTTTTTAAAAGTAAATTCAATTTTTTTCAGTCAATAAAAATCATCCTAATCTTTATCCCATCTGCCCACCCAGCCTGTTGAGAAGGAAAGAAAAACACAGACCCTGTTACACCCATCAGAATCACACAAGAATTTCTGCTTTGATCAACCTTTCCTTTGAGTCTGCAGGAGATTGGTAGCAGGTTTCTTCATGAGTTCTTTGGAATTGTGAGTGCTCATTGTGTTGATGAGAGCTCTAAAGTCTTCCAATGAGTTGTTTGTCTTTATAACATACTTCTTATTGTATAAATTCTTCTCCTGGTTCTGTTCACTTCACTCTGCATCAGTTCATAAAAGGCTTTCCAAGTTTCTCTGAAACTGTTCCCTTCATCATTTCTTACAGTACACTAATACTTCATCATAGCCCATGTTCAGCTGTTTCCCAATTGATGGGTCTCTGCAATGGTGTGGTGACAAATGTTTAACTATTGGCAGCTTTCCAACAAATCCTATGTATGTACAATACATTTGTAAGTTCAATCTGTATTTGAATACTTTCTCCATCATTTTATTAAGTCTAAACAATGAACAAAATAATGAATCAACTCCTGATTTGTAGTCCTTGTTGATTTCCACGGCATAAATATTCACACTGAAAAATTTAACAGTTATCTTGAGTGAGTTGGTTTGAGCTGACTCTAGCACCTCCCCATCCCCATTCATTTCTAATTCTTTGCCACTAAAAAAGAGTTGCTCCAAATATTTTTGTGCATGTGTGCTATTTCCTTCTCTCTTTGATCTCTTTGGGGTATACACCCACTAGAGGTATCACTGGGTCAAAGTTTATGCACAGTTCAATAACTTTTGGGGCCTAGTTCCAAACTGTTTTCAAGAATGTCTGGAACAGATCACAATGACAACAACAGTGAATTAACGAATCTGGTTTATCACAGCCCCTCCAGCTCTTGTCTTTTAGGGGTCAACTTTGCCAATGCGATAGATATGAGGTGAAGCCTCAGAATTATTCTAATTTCAATTTCTCTAATAATTAGTACTTTAGAGCATTTTTTCCATATGGATAACTTGGATTTTTTCATCTGAAAATTGCCTATCATTTCGCTGTTAATCAATTAGGGAACAGCTCTTATTCTTCTGAATTTGAATCAGGTCTTTATATACTTTAGAAATGAGATTTTTATCAGAGAAAACTCTATACATAAGCTGGCCTGGGAATTAGATGCTTTTTATTTTGGTGGCCTGAGGTTTCCCTGATGGAGTGAAGAAAAGTCCCTGTACCAAGGCAGATGAGCACCTACTCTGCACCTAATAGTTTTACCAAGTTGCCTGGGGCGCCAAGATCTTAAGTGACTTGCTCAAGGTCCCACAGAATTTGTGTGTCAGGGCAGGACTTAAACCAAGTCTTTCTGATCTCAGGCCATTGTCCCATGTTGCTTCTCCATCCGCATTTTGTAAACGAAGGGACTGAGGCGGATTAAGTGACTTTATATGGTTATGTTAGGAAGTGACTGAAGTAGGACCCAAATCTCTCCTGACTTTTCAGTCTAGTGCTCTATTCACTGAACTATCCTGTTTAATCCACTGTCTTGCACATGAGATAGTGTGATTCTGCACCTGCGATTTCATCAATATTGAGAGCCTCCAAAGAAATGACCTGGACCTACGAAAGTAGATGTGCTCTCTGCAACTGATGGTTTAAGAGTTGGCAGAAGCACTTAGAGGTCAAGGCTTGCTCAGGGTCACAAAGTCAGTGTAGATCAGAGATGGGTCTTGTGCCCAGGTCTTCGTGAGGCTGAGGTCAGGGTTCTTTCCTCTATGCCAAGCTGTTCCTTCCCTTGGTGCTCAAAAATTCTTGTCAAATTTCCCTCTAGCTTTCCATCTGCCTGCATCTGTGACTTGGGAGGTATTGGTAGTGTTCTGGCAGATCCATTGTCCCAATTGACAGAGTGAAGATCAGCTTCTAGGAAGCTCTCCAGGGAGGGCTTTCAGACTGTTTATGTCACATGCAGCAGTTGGGGGGATTTCAAGCTTGACAACACAACGGAGCTCCTTGGATCAAAAAAGTAAATTATATATTCCTTGTGGCTATGGACACATTGTTTAGTGCAACAAGCTCAGAAATGTCAGTAGCCAATGACTGGTGCCATTGCACAATTTATTAGGTGAAACTGAGCATCATTTTTCCTTGAGTTTCATAATCTTCTTTAATTTTCATACTGTTATCCAAAAAAGAGTCAAGTCTGTATAAGAAAAAATGCAGAATTGCCTTAGAGGACCCGCAAAGGGCTAAGGCTTTGGTCAGAAGTTCAGTTATCAGTGAGCCAATAAACATTTATTAAGAGTCTACCCTGTGGGAGGCCCAGTGATAAGCACTGGATATACAAAGGCAGAAACCCAGCCCTGCCTTTGAGGAGCTCCCAATGTAATGGATCTACAGGAGGCTTAAGCAATTGCCACTTGCTAAGTAACAAGGAGTCAATATATGCATTTATTAGCATAGAGCTGAGCTTACCATAATTGGCCCTCATCTGATATTTCCAAATGAAACATTGATCCTTAAAAAAATGGCCTAGGGTCATTAGACAATTTCAGATATAAAGAGGGGAAATTCATATTTTAGGGATAGGGAAGGTGATCTGGCAATCGATCTGGTCTCCGAGTGAGACAGACAGCCCCTGGGGCGGGCCCTCCTTACCATTCATCTGGACTATAGGCTGCCAGTGGGTCTCCCTGACAAAGTATCTCACCAAGTTGGACCATCCTCCACTCGGCTGTTGAACTGATCTTTCTAAAATGAAAGTCTGACCATGTCACTGACCTACTCAATGAAGCTCCTAGTAATTCCAGGATAAAATATGAAATCTTCTATTTGGCATTCAAGGTCCTTTACAACCTGCTCCCTTCCTCTTTTTATACTCTTCTTACACCTTACTCACCCCCATGTACTACACGGGAAACTTTTTGTTCCTTGGCCAAGACCCTTGACTTGTCTGACTCTCCTGATTCCTTGCATTTTTTCTCACTGCTCCCATTCTCTCTCTTCACCTCTGCCTTCTGGCTTCCTTGACTTGTTTCAAGTCTAGGCTAAACTCCTCCTTTCTATAGGAAGCCTTTCTCAATCGCCTTTAATGTTATACTTTTCCCTCTTTTGCTTCTCTCCAATTTATCCCATCTATATTTCATGTGTTGAGTTGTTTGCACATGATCTTTCCCATTAGATTATGAGTTCCTTAAGAGCAGTGACTTTCTTTTGCCTTTCTTTGCACTTAGTACCTGAAAAGCTTCATAAATGAGTCTTGACTGCCTCTTTCCACATGTAATATCACACACAGAACTGGGAGCAGCTAAAGGAGTTATCTGGTCAAACCCTCTCATTTACCCATGAGAATGTTGAGACCCATGAATAAAAAAATGACTTGTCCAAACTCATACAGGCAGTAAGTGACAGAACTCAAATCTGAAATGATGTTCCCTGCCTTCAAAATCCAGCTCTTTCCTTTCATGAATCTCAGTGCTTTCCCTTCCCCCAATCCAGATTCTTTTACTTTAACCTAAATTCTGACCTTTCCAAAAGCTGTTCTGAGCAAAAAAAAAGACTGAGTTGACATGTATCTATCGGGTTAACCACAGCTCAACATCCCAAGAGCATTTCATGCCATCTGTGACCTTTTCTTTGACTGTCCCCATGGTTTTCCCATGTTTGGTTGTAATAGGTAGCAAAAATATTGGAATCAGAGAAAACACTTGATCTCTTTTGCCATGGCAACAAGAAAAGCCTTTATAAAATGAACCAAAGAGTGGAAGGTTGCTTTTGGTCCCTGTGCCTTCCTTTCAAGGAGGGATTCAGATGCTTTTACTGTTCTCCAAAATGGTAACTGATGGAGAACCCTGGTCAATTTGATTAGTGCCCTGTCCTCTTTCTGTAGGTTCAACTCAACTTGATTCCATGTTTCCTCATCATTTTGGAGGTGGGATACTTATCTGTGACCATAAGTTTCAGAATAGTTACCATTACATAGAATTAAAAACCCTCAGTGTCACAGATATTGAGTTAAACTTCCTTAATGATCACATAAACCACACCACAAGTCATTATCCAGCTCCAGCCTGAAGGCCTCACAAGGGGTGGGGGAGAACCCACCACCAGACTATTCCATTTAGAGGTATCTGTGATTCTTAACAAGCTAAACCGGCCTTCTTCAAATTGCCACCCGTTGCTCCTGGTCCTGTCATTGAGGGTCAAACAGAACATATCTGATCTCTCTTCTACTTGCCATCCCTTTACATACTTGAAGGCAGCTGTATCCTCTAGGAGTTTCCTCTTCTCTGGGCTAAACATTCGTGGTTACTTCACCTGATCACTCTATGACATGGCCTTGAGACCCTTCTCTGTTCTAGTTTCCATCATCCCAATGCTCTCAAACTTGTCAATTCTCTTTAAAGTGTGAAGGCCAAAGCCAAATACAATAACCCAGATGAGTACCTAGAGGGGGACTATCTCTTCCTTCTTTCTTTATCTCTGCTTCTCTAAACAAAGCAAAATTAGCTTTGAGGGCTTCCTTGTCATCCCACTGACTCCTTTTCAGGGTCACTGACCCCTTCATGACCCCTCCAAATCATTTTTCAGATAAATGATTGACTCCCAATGCCTCTCTCATCTTGTATCTTTAAAGTCATTTGTTTACTCATATTTAAGACTTTAAGTCTTAGAACCTCAAAATTTTTTGGATCATTCACCCCATCAGTAAAAACAAACAAACAAAAAACCCAAAGTGTGTACTCCTAATACATGTATATTAACTTAAGAAGCCACTGGAGCTCACTGAGTGGGGAAGTGACATGGTCAGATCTATGCAGGAAAATCACTATGGAGGCTATGGGGAGGATGAACTGGAGCGGGGAGAACCTGAGGAGAGACCAATTAGAGGGAAAGGAATGATGAGAACTTGAACTACAGTCCCCATTTTACAGAGGAAACTGAGGTAGACAGGGGATAAATGATTTACCCAGAATTGCACAGCTATCAAGTGTCGGAATTTGGTCTCAAGTCTTTCTGACTTTTGCTCTATCCCTCCATCTGTTGCACTATTTAGTTTTACCTTGTGTCTTAGACCATAGATCATAGAAGTATGACCTAGAAGGGACATCGTAAGTCCTAATTTTATAATATAGGTCCAAGTCACGTGACTCAACCATGGTCACACAGATAGTTTAGTGTCTGAACCAAGACTCTTGCTCCGTCTCTTTTCAGTGCTTTTAACTCTCCATTGACTACTCTTGTCATTGAAAATGGCCACCACAACAACAACATTAAGGTTGTTTTATAAAAAGCTATTTGAGATAAAAAATTATAAAGAAGATTAAAAGCTCATTGAGGAATGAAAAGAGCTCTTTTCTGCACAATATGGAGAAGTGCTTCTGCTAAAAGTTTCTCTTTAGATTTGAGAAGATGAACACAACAGCATGAATAAAGGTACAGTTTCCTCTGCAATTCAGGATTCTCAGCAAAGAAGATGATTCATTTGTGTGTCACAAAGCGGGGAGACATTGGCTGAGTTAGATTGAGACGCTAAGTGACTCAAAGGAAAATGTCCATTGGAAGAGCCCTCTTTGTGTCGAAGAGTTCCCCAAAAGGTCCTTTGGCTGCTGTGTCATAATGTCCTTAACTTCCTTGGGGGCTCTGTACGGAAAGAAAGTCTAAGAAATCAAATGAAGCATTGAAAGAAATGAGCATGAAAAGGAGAGGATGGCGAGATGGCCAGGTTTCTGGAAGCCAAGAGTCCTACTGCTTGACCAAAAGGGAGGCTAGGATTTTTGACTTGATTTCATGCAACAAATAATTTTTGAGCACTGCGATGTGCAAGGTGAAGGCAGCATGGGGGAGAGGAGAGAGATCGAGGCTGTGGAGTCAGGAAGACCTGGGTTCAGTGCCTTACTCAGACACCTACAAGCTAGGTAACCCTGGGCAAGTTGTTTGGTCTCTAAACATTATAAAGTCTATGCAACTCCCTTTTGTCCCTGAAAGCTGCAGAACAGATGCTCCTATATCTTGTCTGGGGAGATTCATCACTGAGAATTACCAGGAAATTAGAAGTTGGGTCAAAAATATATTTAGTAAGGTACTATGGTATGGTAAGTGCTGAAAAAAGGGGAGGAGGAAGATGGAGAGAGAGAGAGAGAGAGAGAGAGAGAGAGATCTTGAAGTTGTGTTACAAGAGCATTGTACCTGGATCTAGGAAGACCAGAGTTCAAATATAGGCTCAGAGCGGCTATGTGACCCTAAGCAAATCGCTAAATGTTGCTCGGCTTCAGTTTTCCTCATTTTGTAAAATATGTCTAATAATAGCATCCACCCTTCAGGGTTGTTGTGAAGATAAAATGAGATATTATTTGCAAAGTATTTTGCAAACTTTAAGCACTAAGAGTTAGCTATTGTTTCTATCATCATTATTAGTTGGTCAATAAACACGTATTAAAAGCCTAGTATATGCCAGGCACTGTGCTAAGTGTTGGGGATACAAAAAGAGGCAAAAGATATTCCTTAACCTCGAGGTGCTCACCGTCTAATAGAAGAACTCGTAATTTATTCTTATTACCTGACAGGAACTGATAGTCCAGTAGATGGGAATGCTACATAGACAAAAATAGGTGTGATTAAGGAGAATCAAGCAAAGTGCTATGAGAAATCTGAGGAGGGAAAGATCATGGTGGAAGGAGCCCTGGATTTGGGGTAAGATGATATGGGTTCAGTTCTTTGCCCTGCTACTTACAACCTATGAAAGTTAGTCAGCAAATACCTATGAAGCACCTACGGTGTGCCGGCCACTCTGCCTAAGCCCTGGGGATACAAGAAAAGGTGAGGTCACCTGTGTGACCTGAGGATATTCACTTAGCCTCCCTGATTTAAATTTTGTCTGCAAAATGAGAGGCTTGATTAGATGAACTCTGAGATTCTTACTAGCTCTAAAAAGATCATCTTATGATCCTATGACTCAGTTATCAAGCACTCATGAAGCACTGACTGAGTGCCAGACACTATGCTCTATGCTAAGGAGGTAAAGCCTGTGTTTAAGGAGCTTGAATTCTCTTAGGGGAGATGTGCACATGTACAGGCACATAGACAGAATATGAAAGGAAAAGGTTTGCAGTGTGTTAGTCAATTCATTTCCCAAAGAACCTAAACTTCCAAATATTGCATTAGGGGAAGTGAGAAGAAATTGTTGATACAAAAGGACCTAACCATTACTGAACTGCCCCTTTTCACAGCCCCAATCCCTATTTACACCAATCTTGTGGAAAATATTATTCCTAATTAGCTCCCATGCAAGGGCACAAGACATGTCCTTCGAATCTACCCTCCACTGTCATGTCTTAGAGCTCATAATTCTCCCAAAAGTCCCCATTAACTTCTAGACAGAATTCAAATGACTTAACATGGCCATCAAATCCATAAAATCTGAAGCCAATCTGTCTGTCCAGTTCTATCATTCATCACTCCCCATGGAACTGGGCTAGGTATCTTTTCCTAAACAAAATCAATTAATCAAAAAACACTTATTAAGCTCCTCTCATGTGTTAGACATTGTGCTAGGCACTATGTGGGGGAAAGACAAAAATAAAAACTCATGGAGTTTACATTCTATCAAATCAACAGGCATTTATGAAGTCACTACTGTGTTGGGTACTCTGCTCGGTGCTAAGGAAACAAGACAGAACCAAACAATCCACTGTTTTCATTACAGAGGTAGGACATGCTCATCTTGAATAACACTGTTTTAAATACCCACATGGATTACCTGACCCTCCATTTCTATTTTGGGAAATGTAATCCATTCTTCAAGGTCCAACATAAGCACCAGCTCTTCTATGAAACTTGGTCTGAGCCAATCAGCAGCAACAAATCACTCTCTCTCTCCTCTGTTCAATCAACAATCAACATGCATTAATTGAACATCTCTGTTGTCCTACTATATAACCCTGTAGTTGTATTTTATTAAATTCGCACATTTGACTTTGTACTTCAGATTTTCTTGATGCCTGTCATAGGATCATGACACCATAGATCTTGAGGGGGAAACCCATCCAATCTATTGCCCTCATTTTACAAATGAGGAAACTGAGGCGCAGAGAGGTTAAGGGATTTGGCCAAGGTAGTAAATAACAGAGTGGTAATTCAGACCTGGTCTTTCAACTCTAAATGCAGTTCTTTCTCTCCTCTATTAGATCTTTAGATCTTTAAGTCAGGAATCATGCCATACTCAAATCTATATGCCCCATAGACCTTAGAATAGTGGAAGGCACTTAAGAAATCTTTCTTGAATGAATGGATAGAGTCTTTCTTGACCACTGTAGATGGTCCCTTCCTCCCCTTCCTCCCACCATTAGCTTTTATTTATTTTTACATTTTTATGTATAGTTACACACATGCATATTAACTCTTTATATGGAATTAAAATTCCTTGAAGGTGGAATTGTTTCGTTTTGTTTTGTCTTTGTATCTCTGGTGCTTAGCATAGTAGGTGCTTTATAGATGCTCATTGATTGATTTATTGTTGTTGTTCAGTAGTTTTCAGTTATGTCTGCCCCTTTGTGACTGCATTTGGGGTTTTCTTGGCAAAGACACTAGAGTGCTTTGCCATTTCCTTCTCTAGATCATTTTACAGATAAGTCTGAGGCAAACCAGGTTAAGTGCCTTGCTCAGGGTCATACAGCTAGTAAGTATTGAAGCCAGATTTGAATTTAAGAAGACGAGTCTTTCTGATCATAAGGCCAATGCTCTATCCACTGAACTACTGAGCTGCAGATGATATTATCATTTTTATTTAACAGATGAGGAAATTGAAGCTGAGAGAAGATATGTCCAGGATCATGCAGTTAGTAAGGGTCTGAGGCAGGACTCAAACTCATGACTTCTTGATTCCAGTTCAAGGACTCTTTCCAGTTTCCTTCCTTCCTTCCTTATTTTTTGCTTTCTTTCTTTTTTTCAGTGCCTAGCATAGCTATTTAACAACAACATCTTTTTAAACTGAACTTCACTATGACAGAGAATAGTAAGGTACTATATAGATTATATGGTAATTTTTGTATGGAGTGTGCTAGTGAGGACTAGCACTTGTTGTGTGAGGGTTTGCTGAACCCTTTTCATGGCTGTTTATCCTATTTGTCCTCCTCTTTTGATGTGTACTTGATTCACCTAACTCTCATCTGTGTCTCCAAGAAGCTATAGCAAGTATGACCATGGTATACCTCAGTAAATCATCTCCGCAGATGGGCGTAACCTGGTTGATGGTAACTGAGAGCGCTCAAACCATTTGGAGAGTTAGGAGCATGTCTACCCCAAGACTTTTCCTGATGCAATGGGTGGATGAAAACAATTTGTTCCCATTGCCATGAAGGCAGCTGAAGCGGGTGTTGTGGAGCACTTAGAACCTGGTGAGACATCGAAGATGCCAAAGTTACCCATGACATCCTGGGCCAGTCTTCCTGAATTTTGTCCTGCCACTGGACTTTGATGACTTTGGAGGAGAGAGGGAGGCTGAAGACTTTGTGCAGCTCTGCCTCACTTCAATACAATTCATGGGAAAGTCAAGACATCCCTTATGATGGTTGATCATTTCTTCTCTTTGAAAAGGACAAAAGGCAACAGCAACAATTGTGCCATTGATTTGTATGAGCTTTAATAAATGGTTATGAAAAACTCAAAGATTAGAGAATGTCTCAGTGGTTTAGGGAAAGTGGAATCTTTCATAAGTCCCCACCCTACTCTCAGAATAGGAATGAAAATATCAGGGGAAATGGTTTGAATTGTATCATTAAATGTATTTCAAATAGAACTGGGGTACTGGTCACTGCTGGCTAACAGTAGGGGAAAATAAAAACCATTGTGGGCTCAAGCTGATAGCATTAGAGAAGAAACACACCAGACCATGTGGGACACCTCTAGAACATTGAGAGGCGCTGAGACTGTGGGTTCAGACTTAACCCGAGTAAGGTTGGCACAGTGTAGTGTAGGAGTTCTGGACTTGGGGCCAGGAAAAAACTGTGACATGTAGTTGTGTGGCCTCTCTGAACCACAGTATCCTCATATGCAAAATGAAAATGTATTTATTTACTAAAGGCTTACTATCTGCCAGGCACTGTATTATATAATAGGGATATAAATATAAAATACAAGACAGTCCTTGGCCTCAAGTGGCTTATATTCTAATAGGGCAAGATAGCACAAATTGGGGAAGGGGGTGTCCATTTGGGGAAGATAGGCTTCCCTCTTCTAGGAGCAACTGCAGAATTGATAAGACCATGTTTCCATAAGCAGATGGGGATGGGCAGATGACAGACTAGGCAACTGGCAGGAATGAGAAACAAAGTAAAACATATATGTGCCTGTCACAAACCGTGGGTCAGGGGAGGTGTATACCAAGGAGCTAGCAGAGCCCTAGGGCAGAGATTCTCCAGAAGGGTTAAAAATGCCCTGGCTTCATCTCTGGTCTCTGGACCAAGGAACTGGGCAAAAAGACTGTCAGTGAGTAGGACTTAAAGAGAAACCTGCAAGGAACAAAGTACACAAAGTACAGATCTTCCAGGGCAGTGGTAAAGATAGCATGGGAGAATAAAGACCTTAAAATGCCTTATAATCATTAGCTATTATCATTAGTAAAGGAAGAGTAAATATATCCATTTTGTCAAGAAATTGACTGGCTTATTCATAGACTTTTGGATCTCTGGCAAAGCATCTCTTGTGACTCCTAATTTCAAATAACCAGAAGCCCCAATAATTTTATCATGTTTTTCTTCTGCCTATTACACAAAACATCAATGATTGAAAATTTCACCTTCAATCAACGTATATGGCATTTATTCAGTTACAATATGTAGAAAGATACTTCAGTTTCTTATCCCTTTAAAAACATGTTTGCAAAGGTTGAGGATAGCTCATCTATAATTAAAAATATTCCACAGTAGAACCTTGGGCATTGTCAATATAGTGATCTCCTTGACTCTCAGATTTCTCCTTGTTAAGCATATAACATCCTGCCACCTCCTGATTACATTAGATTCTAATTGCTGAGACCTTGAAATAGAATTGTTTTCTCTTGGTTTTTACAGATGCTAAAACATCTATTTAAACACACACTCTTTATGATTTTGTGTATTTATTTAAAAAAATAGTCAAAAGAAAAGGTACGTTTCTCCCCTTTCTCTACTTCTGGGAGAGTACTCTGTGTGGTTGTTAGCTTTTGTTACCACTAGAACACAAACGTATTCAAAGGACTTATGATGGAAAATGCTGTCTACCCTAGAGAAAAAACTGAAGGTGTCTGAATGCAGATTGAAGCAGGCTTTTTTTCAAACTTTCTTTATTTTTCTTTATTTTTTTTGGTCTTTCTTAACATGACCAAGATGGAAATATGTTTTGCATGACTACACATGTATAATTGATATCAAATTGTCTGCCTTCTCAAGTCAGGGAGGCAAAAGAGGGAGAGAATTTATAACTCAAAATTTTTAAAAAGGAATTTTAAAAATTGTTTTTTTACATGTAATTGACAAAAAATAAAATAAAGAAAAAGGAATAGGAAACAAATACAGCTCTTGTTCAAAGTATGATAGCAGTACTGAGATATCTTTATTTTTGCGTTTTTTTTCATCAAGGCTCATTTAAAAAAATGTAGAATTGTATCTCATTCATTTCCTCCTTGCTGACAGGTGCCACTAAGCTGTCACCAGTCCCCGAAGTCATGTCGTCTTGTTGCTGGTAAATGGTTCTCTGGCCAGCATGGTAGAGTGTCATAAAGAGATTTGGAAAAAGAAGTGACTGAGGTCTACACCAATGTGAGTTACAAACGTTTAGAAAGATCAAAGGAAAAGTTTGATGAATCCCATGATGCTTTCCATTTTAGGCCATCTCTACGTGGCATATAAGAGGCACTAAATAAAGATTTACTGAATGAATGGATGTGAGAATACAGATGACGGTGGCAGGGTGATCTAGTGGATAGGGGACTAGACTTGGAATCAGGAAAACCTAAACTCCATCCTAGTTTCAGACCCTTATTTGTAGGATTGTGAACCTGAGAAAACCATTTAATTTCTCTGTGCCTTATTTTCCTTATCTATAAAATGAAGATGCTGGCTTCTAACTTCTTTTCCAGCTCTAAATTAAACATAAGTCCCAACTTGAACAATAACTTTGTGATGGTGTAATAGAGAGGTATTGGGAAAATTATTTATCCTATATGAACTCCAGTTTTCCCAATCTGTAAAATTATAATTAAAATAATAATTAAATAAAACTTGGTTCCTTATCTCATGTTTGCTGTAGAGAAATTTCTTTGACGCTTAAGTCTCAAAGTGGGTTGTCAGACTTATTATTAATCTCAAGCCTTTATTTACATAACTGGGTACTGGCAAACTAAGACAGAGACTTTGTAGCTATATCCTTTGCATGAAAGCAGCCCATCTAGAGGCTTGGCAAGCCATCTTCAAGAGATACATGGTGTTATGGAGGGTCCTTCTCTGATTCAGAGCATGTATTAGTGTCCTGTGACTATTTCTCATTAGTTTATTGAAAGGTGATAAAAAGCCTTTTAGTTGATTGTAGAGTATACAAAAACTTTGAAGAGATACGCGATGACTCTGTCACTGGCAGCTTTTAAGTGGGGAAAAAGAACTGCTGTAAGCCTTTAGATGAGGAGAGAGAGATAGCAGGCACCACAGCCAGGTAATCTTTTTACCCACCTGGGCCACCATCTTCTCTTAGGTAAATGAGTACCAGAGACAGGAGGACCAGGTTATACCCTTGTGACTTTTAAAGGGTCAGAGAAGTCACCAGAAATAGTCACTGGGATCTATAATAGAGTCCATAGGCAGCCTCAGCAGCTAATCCTAAGGAAGATTCAGTCCTGAAAAGTGGCCTCCTTGACCTAATCTAGGTATGAATGTATCTAGCAACTGAGACACATGGAATTCTTTCATGTAGGGGAGAAATTCATCAGTTATGTCACCCCCAGAAGTGAGCTTGATGAAGGGAATGTTTAGTGACATTCACTTAAAGATTGTTTGCATTCTCCCCAGAGACTAAAATGACAGAGAATTCTTGGTTTTTGGACTTCTGTCCTTACTATATTTTCTCAGTAAATATCCATCTGTAAAAGTTAATTGATGTTATTTGTAACTGATATTGGGCTAGTTATCACCAGTTAGATGATAATTGACTAGATATCAATTGCGAAGGTAGATACTGTGGAGATATTGACAAGGTAACTGATATTGAGGAGATACTAACTGACTATTGATTCTGAGGCAGGAGTTGGTTGGTTGATATGGGGATGGAGATATCATATGGGAGTTCATGAGAAATAGAATTAGAGAAAAATTCCACAATCCCAAAGGGTTAGAGTCTTGAGAAGAAGGCAGAATAGTGATGCTCTGGGGACTCAACTTGAAAGTACAAATGAGTGTTGCGGCCATTCAGCTAGTCAGTCAACAAGTTTTGATAAGCATTTACTTTGTGTCAGGTGGGCCACTGTGTGGAGTGCTAGTGTTATAAATACAGACAGACAGAGAGTCCCCTCTCTCAAGGAACTCCCAGTCTCTAGTGAATGGAAAAACAAGCAAATAGCTACATATAGGCAAGCTTTATACAGAATAAATGGAAGAGACTCAAGAGAGAGAAGGCATTTAATAAGAGGAATTGACAAAGTCTCTATGCAGAAGACAGGACTTCAGCTGAGCCTTGAAGGGGCCGGTGAAGCAGGAGGCAGAAATGAGGAGGGAGAGTTGCAGGCCTTGGGTGAAAACACTCAGACTAGAGAGATAGGATGCTTTTATGTGGAGCAGCATGGAGACTAGTGTTGCTGGATCCTAGAGTCCATTGGGTAGGGATATGGAAGGTATAAGAAGATTGGAAAGGTAGAAGGGGGCAGGGGAAAGAGGTACATGATATTTGACCCTGGAGGTGATGTGAAGCAGCTGGACTTTGCCGAGTAGAGGAGGTGACATGTTCAGACTTCGTTTTGACAGTGGACTTGATAGACAGGAGAAAAGAGAGACTTGAGGGAGCAAGACCAACTACTAAGCTATTGCCATAGTCTAGGTGTAGAGCAATGAAGGTCTGCAGCAGGATGGTCTTCATGTCAAAGGAGAGAAGGGGGTATAGACACAGAATTTGCCCAAAGACTGCTATTAATGTGCATTTTAAACAGAGGGGGTATAATTTTCATAAATTGGAAACTGTTAATGAAAGGGAAAAAAAGAAAAAAAATGTGACTTACTTTAGCCTCGGGAAAATATTTGGATTACCATTTCTAAAGTTGTTGCAGGCAATGCTGCGGCTGCCCAGTTTGTGTTTTGCCAGGAGTGATTGTCTAAATACCACAAGTTCATACCAGTTGCATTCCAAGGGAAGGGAAGGAAAAGGAATTGCAGAAGACATGAGGTCCCCTAAGGTAGCATGGGGTTGGAGAATATCTCCAGAAATCAAAAGGCCAACGGCCAATTGGCTGGCCAAAGCATTCAGAGCTCTGTGACTGATTCTACTGAGGGTTACAGACCCTTGGGGTGTTATTTCAAGGACTCCTTAAATCCATTAAAATAGAAACATACCATCTACTGCCTGAATAAAAAAACGCATGTAAACACGTGTTTAATTTGGGCAATTACTCTCAAAATATCTGGGCTTTAAAACCACTACTTTTCAAATGTCATCACTGAAATGTCAAATGTGTGTTTTCAAGATGATGACTATTATTTTTCAGGTAAACTGCTTTTCAATTAGAGATGGAGCATAAACAAGAAAACATTTTCAATATGTCTTGCTAGTTTTCAAACATATGAAGGTTGATTGTTGATTAATAAAATATGTATTCATCTAAAAATATTGTTTATTTCACAGAAGCCTTTTGGAACATGTGTTTTATTAATTGTAAGACACCAAGAGTATAGCTATTCTCCTGTGTTGGTTCATATTTTTTTTAACGTAAAAAAGGGAGTTTTGTGTTCAGAAAAACTAGGAATCACTTCTCTACTTCATTTGAATTTTTAAAGGACAAACCAATTACAAGATATATAGGTGTAATTTTATAAAATTGATTTATATGCTCCAATTAAAAATACTTTGGATTTCAATTTCAAAACTGATGAAATAATTATTCTTTGAAATCAACTGTGACATTTTTCTTTCTAAAACAATAAGTAAGCAAGTTTTGTGTCATAGGCTGCCAATAACTAAATCAAGAGATCTTCAAGGAGGTTAATCAATTACTAAGCAGGTTAAGCATTTGCTGTGTGTTAGGTGCTGGTCTAATATGAAGGGTATCGTTGGACTAGAGTCAAAATGTGGGTTCTGGTAGTTAATAAAAATAATAAACTATTTATGTAGTGTTTCAAAGTATGCAAAGTTCATTATTCACATTCGGTCATGTGATCCTCTGTGAAGTAGGCAATGCAAATGTTATTTTCTCCATTTTGCTGATGAGGAAATTGAGGCTCAGTGAGTTTCAGTGACTTGCATAGGATGACAGCTAATAAGTCAGAGACAGGGTTTTAACCCAGGGTCTACTCATTCCCCATCTAGCATTACACCTGCTAGGTCACATAGCCTCTGTTACGGTACTTACCAAATCACAAAACTTCTCCAGGTCTTAGTTTCCTCATCTGCAAAATGATGAGACCAATAAAAAGATCCCTAAGAGCCCTCCCAGCTCCAATACTCTAGGATTCTATAGTTAAAATGGCCTTCCTTTACAACCATCAAGATGCAATCATTCCGCTGTTGATTATCCAGTTGGTGACTCATCTTCTTCCTTATCCTCACCTTTCCTTGCACTTCCTATTTTTGGCTCTTTTAAGCACTATTTAGCTTCTTAACCTAGGTTCAGACTAATTGTATCTTCAAAAATGAAACTTGTAAACATATGTGCTTAATTTGAACAATTACTTTCGAAAATATTTGTGCTTTTAAAATCACTACTTTTCAACCTTTGACACTGAAATGTCAAAGGTGTGTTGTCAAGATGAGGACAATTATTTTCTCAGATAAACTGGTTTTCAATTAGAAGTAGAGTGTAAAAATCCTGAGATGTAAGTGTTATTATGGTACAAATTTGATGTTTAAGGAAAATGAGGTAGACAGAGGAGAAGTGACTTGTTTAGGATCGCACAAAATAAATAAGGTTAGATTTGAACTTGGGTCTTCCCGACTCCAGGTCTAGTACTCTATCTAATGCATCACTTAGTTGCCTCTGCTAAGTAGTGCTATGGATCTTGGACATTTGATGTCACCCTTCTAGGCTTTCATTTTATCACCAGTAAAATTAGGTAGGAGGGGTAGTATGGTGTATTGGATGGAGGGATGGCCTCACCAACTGAGTCCAAATCCCATCTGTGACACGTATTAGTGGCAAAACCCTGGGGAAGGTTGAAGAAGGCAGAAGAGAGGAAGGGATTGTGGAATATATATATATATATATATATATATATATATATATATATATATATATAATAGCAGGAATTCCAGAGAAGAGATAGATGCATGCTTGATGTCTTTTTGCCCTTTGGCCTTACTCTGGAGAAATGTTGTTAGATGAATAGAAGACTAGAAACTCACTCTGGCCAAGCATGGGAAGCTGTTAAACTGGGCAGCTATCACGGGGCGATTGAAATTGGCCCTGACAGTATTGTGGGAGGGGGAGGGCAGACTGCCTGTGCATCCTCATGCTCTGTACTGTAAATGGCTCAGTATTGCTTGACTTGCTCTCATGGACATTGTTGGCCCCTCTCTCGAGGATCTGTTTTATTTACTTTTTTCTTTTAATATGTTATATTCTATAATTGAAGCTTATAGTTTTATAAATTGAACCTTAATACCTTTTGCTATTATCTTCTTTACCCATATTTCACATGAAAAGATGACCTTTCTTCTTGCCAAGGCAAAGACCTCTAGTCTTGCATCCCCAGTTGCTTGTGAGACATCTCAAACTGGATGTCGTCTAGATGTCTTAAGCTCAACATGACAAGACTGAGGTTATCTCTCCCCCCAGATCTTCTTCCTTTTAAACTTACCTATTATTTTTGAGGGCACCACCATCCTTCCAGTCACCCAGGCTTGCAAACTAAGGTCATCCTCAGCTCCACTCTCTCTCATCCCCATTTCCAATTTGTTGTCAAGGTCTATTTATTATCCTTTGGTAAAATCTTTCCTATCTACCTTTTTTCCCTCTCTACACTCTTGCCACTCTGGTGCAGGCCCTCATCACCACAAACCTGGGCTATGGTAAGAGCTGCGAATATATCTGCCTGTTTAAAGTCTCTCTCCCCTCCAATCCATCCTCCATTCAGTGATCAAAGTGATTTTCCTGAAGCACAGGTTCAACTATGTCACCCCTTACTCAATAAAATCCAGTGCCTCCCCATTACCTCCAGGATCAAACACAAAGTCCTGTTTGGCATTCAAAGCCATTAATAACCGAAGCCCTTCCTACATTCCTTGTCTTTTTATGCTTTTATCTCTTGCTATTCCCTAAAGAAGATACTCTATTACTTGGCTCAAGATATTTTCTCTGGTTATATACCTCATACCTGATTGCTTTCCTCCCTCATTTATACCTCCTGGTTTCCCAGCTAAAATTCCACAGTCCTTCAACACACACACACACACACACACACACACACACACACACACACACACACCTTTTTTTTCTACATAGTTGTTTACATACTATTTCCCCTGTTAGACAGTGAACTCCTTGAGAATAGAGACTATCATTTCTCTTTCTGGTATGATTATTGTTTAGCATAGTGTGTGGCACACAGTAGGCACTTAATAAATGTTTGTTAACTGTGTCTGCGAAATTTTCTAGTTAGGCATGTCCTTGATGATGTCCTTTATACAACAAGTATATCAACTGAATAAGATTCTATTTAATCTACATTCTTCTGTTAATTAACCACAGAGATGATTTAGAACATATATTAGGAATTTTCTTTTGCTTATGGAGAGAGTGTTTTATTTATTTGTTTTTCTCAGCTCTGTTGCTTAATTTTTTTTGAATATTTTATTGATCCTACTTCATGCTATTGTTTCTTCTTAATACAACACCCAGAACCCTCTTCTTGAACAGTTAAGAAATCACTACAGCAGTAACCACTGACAGAATGTGTAGCAATCTAGCAAATCTCTACGGAGAGAATAAAATATATTTTAACTTTGGTTATAAAACAACTGTAACTTTATGTTTATCATGGAGAAGCTTTTGAATCACAGTACCTTAGCTGACAGGAACTAAGATGACCTGGAGATGATTCATCAGCATATGGCTAGCACCAAGGCTTTATACATCGAACTCAGATGTCTTTTGATGCTGATTTTTATCTACATTATTTTAATCATAGTGTGTTCTGTAGTCCTACTTCTACTTTTTTCACTCATCTAATTCTTACTTTTTTTGAATTCCTCCTTTTTTGTTTCTTATGGTGCAAATTATATATAAGATTTGTTCATCATTCCCTGATTGATGCACATTCACTTTTTATAAAGTCTTTTAATTATTCTAAAATACTTTGAATCCATTCAACTATATTCAATAGATATTCCCCTCCTCCTTGATTACAATCATTAAAAAACATTATCTATATAATGAATTCTATATTGAGTCCTCAGAGACTGTCTAATCACATGTCATCCCACCTTAACTCTGCCTAAATTGAAGATACATACATACATACATACATATGTATATATATATGTAAAATCTCAGAAATACACATTTATTGTCTGTAAAAAGATTCTGGTAATATCAAGATACAAGCTAACACACTCCTTGCTTTCAAGGGGTTAAAACTATGAAAGAAATGAAAATGAGACCTGTGTCACATAGTCAGTGAGAAGTGAATTATACTTAGAAGATAATAGGAGTTCTTAATGATATGCTAAAAGCATTTATATGTAATGCACACCAAGCTCTCAATTCTCAGAAACTCAGAACTGAGCATTTTAGAGGCACCTCAAGTCTCCAGGTTTGAATGACTTTCATCATGGTCAGGACTATCCTCAGATGGACCTTCATGACTCACTGTAAAAGAAGGGCAGCACAAGGGAAAGAGCAATGGAGCTGGAATCTGAGGAACTGGGTTGGAATTCTACCTCTTCTGATTAATAATTATCTGTATGATTTTGGGCAAATTCTTTCTTTTCCTTCTCGGTGAACTTGGTTCAAACTGGCTGATTGTACTCAGTTTTTTCCTTTGTAAAATGAGGGGGTTGGACTAGTGAAGTCCAGTGTATGTGGATCTCTTCTCAGAATGTTTTAAATGCATAAAATAAAATAGAGGGTTACAAAAGAAAGTAATATCTAAATACAGCCATAAATATTTTTTTTTCAAGAAGTTCAATGATGCCAGGTTAAGAATCCCTGTACTAGATAGTCTCTAGACAAATCAATCATTGTCCTTGCTTTGTGTCAGGCACGGTCCAAGGTATTGGGAAAACAGAAGCAGAACAACCATCACCTGCCTATAAAGAGCTTACGTTCTATCCAGAAAAACAACATATACACAAGTAGGATAGGGACTGGAGCTGGAATTTTATGGGTGTAAGCAGCTTCTGGTTAAAGTAACTCTCTCTTCAGGTTGACATCTTCTCTGTAATTTACAGTTTCTGAGAGTTTCCCAGAGCAGTTTGAAACATGTAGATTAAAATATAATTGGGACATATTTAGCTAAATAAATAAAAATACCAAAATAATGTTAATAGGTGGCTTTCTAAGTCAACTTGAGGTCTATAGGGATATTTATACATGATTCAGCGGCTCCCTTTCTGTTTGAATTTGGTATCATGGGCCCTGAGCCCTAAGACATTCATTGATTTATTCAGTGTCACCCAGTCAGTATGTATAAGAAGTAGGACTTGAACTCAGATCTTCCTTGCTCCAAGGCCAGTTCTCTATTTATTAGGCTGTATAGCTTTTCACATATATTGATTGTAGTAAAAATAAATAGAAGATCCATTAGAGAGGGAGTGAAAGTGGAGGGGTAAGGGTCTGGAAAATCTCCATATAGACAGCTTGTGCATTAGATAAAGCTAAGGATTCTGAGAGAGAGATCAGGAAGGAGGGCTTTCCAGGCATGGGCAATGCCCCACTGGACAAAGGCATGGAGATAGTATGTGGATTCTCTGTAAAAGTAACAAGAAGAAAGGAATTTTAATTAGACCATAGAATGTGGTTGGAGTCTATACGGCTAGAAAGATAGACTGCGAAAGGCTTTCAAAGCCATAGGAATTTGTATATTACCCTAGAGACAAGAGGGGGCCTCTAGTGTTTATTGAGTGAGGGAGCAACAGGGTTAGTCTTCCATTTAAGGTGAATCAGAGTGGAAACCTTGGAGAGGATGAACTAGAGTGGGGGAAGGCTTGAGGCAGGAAGACCAGGCAGTAATCTAGATCAATAGTCCAGAAAAGAGGTAATGAGGGTTCGAAATAAGGCAGTGGATGTATGAAGGAGTCAGATGCGAATGGTTTTGTGGAGCTAGAAGAGACAAGATCAGCCAGCTGATTCGATGGTGAGGTGAGGGACAGGGAGAAGCTGAGGATAATTCAAAGAGAGAACTTGGGATACTAGAAGGATGGTGGTGTATTTCACAGACGTAGGGAAATGGGGGAAGGAGGGAAGATAATTCATTCTCTTTTGGACATACTGAGTTTTAGATCTCTAGGGGATAGACATTTTGAAATATCCAAGAGGCAGTTTGTGATACAGGACTGAAACACAGAGAAAAAATTGGAATTAGGTGTGTTGTCTGCAAAGAGAGGACAACTATTCTCATGGGAGCTGTTATGTTCATCGAGAGAGAGTATAGAGAAAGATGAGAGACGGCCCAGGACAGAGTCCTGGAGAACACCCAAAGTAAGGAAATATGCTATGGATTGTGAGCCAGAAAAGGAGATTGAAAAGTTGCAGTCATATGGATAGAGGGAGCATCTGGACAGAGGAGTGTCATGGAAAAAGAGAGAGAGACAGAGAGATAGACATGCATACACATAGACAGAAAAACAGAGAAAAAGGGAGAGACACACAGACAGTCAGACAGATAAACAGACACACACACACACACACACACACACACACACACACACACACTCACACAGAATAACCAGGGGGAGAGAAGGTGACCAATTGTACCAAATGCTGCAGAGATCTAATGCTCCTATGACAACCACAGTTTTTCCAGAGTCCCAGTCAGATCATAAATTAAGTACTGCTTTTATTGTATCAATGAATAATTCACCACTCCCACCTCCCTACAGTGGCCTAGGTTAGCATTTGGATACTCAGCAAGTCATTACCTGGATCAGACTCTCCTGTGCATGAGACACATCAACCAAAGTATACAGTGAAGTGAAGAGGTGAAACTTATCCAGTGAATTCAGTGAGAAAACTCATCCCCTAGATGTATTATTGGTAGTTCCTCAATAATATGTAAATTACTTAGCATAATACCTGACACCAAGTCAGAGCTTAGTAAGTACTTGTCTGCCTGCCTGCCTTCCTGCCTTCCCTCCCTCTTTTTCCCCCTCCTTCCTTTCCTCCTTTTGCCCTTCTTCCTTCCTTTTCCCCTCCTTCCTTCTCTCCTTTTGCCTTTCTTCTTTCCTTCCCTTCTTCCTTTCCCTTCTCTCTCCTTCCTTTTCCTTCCTTCTTTCCTTCCTTCCTTCCTTCCTTCCTTCCTTCCTTCCTTCCTTCCTTCCTTCCTTCTCATTTACTTACTTATTGCCATTATTAATATTTTCATTGCTACTATTTTACCCCAGAATTTTCCCATGTCGCTTTGGTCCCAGGGGCACAGGGAAAGCAGGACCCAGGTGAAAGAATGGCTGCACTCCTGTCTCCTGAGGCAGGACTCTGCCTATGTTTCTCTCTGCCTTCCAGGCGACAGAGGTGGGCACAGTGACTTTCTGCTCCCCCCATGCCCCCTGATTTCTTCCTAGCCCCTAGGTCTAGCTATTTGTGCCTCAACACCAGGGCACCTCTCCAAGTGACACACCCAGCTAGGCCATTCTGGTGCCCAGCCCCCGACGTTTGGGGAGCCGGCGGGGGCATCGCTTCTCTGGCTCTCCAAGTCTCTAGCGGCCACAGCTGGAGCCGAGCTGCTCTCACATTCCAGCCCCTGGCGGGCCACGGACAAGGAGAGGCAGGGAAGGGGCTGGCACGTGCGTGCAAGGAGCGGGATCGTTTTTTCAGCCCTCCCTTCGCTTCCCTCCCCTGCTGCAATCGCCTCCTCTTTCCAGTGTTCCCGTCCCCTCCCCTCCTCTCTGAAGAGTTCCCGCTGCACCTTTGCCAGGGAGTTTGGCCGGAGCGTGCTCACTCAGTCAGGGATGCTGCTAGGCTGACCCAGCCAAGAGTTCCAGGTTCTGCGCACTCCCTCAGGGACCCTGCTGTCACGGACACTGCCCTTGGCTTTGCTGCTGACCTGACTGGACTCTGGGCTCCTGTGGATCCCAGGTAAGATCCTTTTCTCCTCTGCTGGGCAACTCTCAATTTCCAGGGATGAGGGGTAGGGTCTTATTGGAGTGCTAAGGAAGGCAGGTATGATCCCACGTAGTGTGTGTGTGTGTGTGTGTGTGTGTGTGTGTGTGTTATGTCTGCTCCCCTATAGTTCGTGTATGTTGTGGTTGTGTGTGTTTTATGTTTGGTATCTAGCACGTGGATTGTGTCTGTGTAAAGTTTGTGCATTCTCAGTGGGTGGTGGGTGTATGTTGTGTGTATGTGTGTGCCTGAGCGTGTGTCCTGACTTCTCAGCTTTGCTCCTTTGTGACCTTAATGTGGAGTCTACTCTTTGGAGAGGATCAAGGGGAAGCTTTTAGTGACTGAGAGTATCTGGAGATATCCTCCTGAGCTTGGGGCTCCAGTTGCAGTGGTGGCTCCACTCCCTTTAGAGTCCTCAGTCTCACTGTGATCAATGTCTAGGGTGGGATCTGCTGCAGTCTGCCTGAAGACTTCCAAGGAAACTGACTTGAATAATAAGCTTGTATTGTTGGGGAAGACCCCAAGCCAGAGTCACCCCAAGCTACAGAGCAAGTTAGGATTCTAGGGAAGGCTTTCCCTTGTGTCTAACCTATGTCCCACATTGCTGGACTATGGAGATATCTATATGAACAAAGACCACCTTAGACTTAGGGATTCTCTTCAATTCAACAAACCTTTTGAAGTACCTATATGCAAGACAGTAGGGATAAATCCAAAGGGAGGCAAAGACAAAATGGGAATCAACCCCCCAAAAACTGCAAAACAACAACAAAAATAGCCCTCACATTTAATCGTCCAAGGTTATAAAAGAAAACATATTGTTTGGCTTGCTAAGATCTTCAGTAATTCCTCAAAGCACAACAAAACTCACAGTGCTTCGACTCCTCTCCCTCTCTACCCCCCAACAAAAAACAAAGCAAGGTGCCTTGGAGGCAAAAACACATGGAAAAGGTAGGAAATAATTTTTCTTCCAAAGAAGCTACAATTATTTAATTGTACTTTTCACCATTGTCTGTGTACCTGCTTTCTCTATTACTTTTCCTTCAGAAATGTTGGGGAAAAGCCTGGATATCTTGAGCTTGCAAGCAATGTTGTTTGAGTGGTTTCAGAAGAGGTCAATAATGCCCACCTGGGACCTTCTTTCTAATTTCCCTCTTGTTGCTTATGTACACATTGGATTAGTTGATCCCCTGACCTCTTTCAGCTCTGAAACTCAAGAGTCTGTATATTTATTGAAAACATATGATTGTGCCTGAAATACTTATAAAACCCATCAGTGGTGGTGTTGGCAGCTCTCCATGTGATCATCAATTATGACCTGGAAGAGATCATTGATGCTAACCCCCTCATTATGGAGATAAGAAACTTAAGAACAGAAAGTGGCTTGCCCAGGGTCACACAGCTAAGTATATGAGATGGAATTTGAACTCAAGTCTTTCTGAATCCAAATTCAGTACTCTCTGATACATCATGTTGTCTCAAGGTTTTCCAAGTAATGATAGGAAAGGGAAGGATTTACTAATTGATGTGAAAGAGCACAGCAAGTTAGAAGGGGTTTTAGAAATCGTCTTCATTTTTAGACACTGAATGAAACCCAGGGAGGATAAAGGGAAGGAACTAGGTATGTTTAACCTGGAGAAGACATTATTACTACTGTTCATTCAGTTTCCAGTCACTTTCAGCTCTTCATGACCCCATTTGGGATTTTCTTGGCAGAGATACTGGAGTGGTTTGCCATTTCTTTCTCCAGCTCCTTTTACATATGAGGAAACTGAGGCAAACAGGGTTACTCAGGGTTACACAGCTGGTAAGTGTTGATTTGAATTCAGGTCTTCCTAGCTCACAAGGAAAAAGGGTTAAATGGGTTTTCCTTGGTCCAGAGGTTAAATCCAGGAAGGAGGAGTGGAAGCTACAAAAGTACAAAGTTAGGATAGATATATGTCAACACTTCCTAGCACTGAGAGCTGTCCCAAGGGAACATATGGGCTTTGATCAAAGACTGGATGGCCATCTGTTGCTTGGTTTTGCAGGCAGTTCTTGGGCAGGTTCACCCTGGACTGTTTGAGCCACTGAGTTCCACCTCTGAGATTCTGTTATTCTCTAGAAAGGCTTCTGTGAGGCAACAAGGTAGGAAGTAAGAGCTAAGCTAAGAGTGAGTCCTGTCATTCCACACCCAAGGGCCTTTCCAGACAGCCTGTTGCCTCCGAGTATCCTGGTCTGTGTCCATGGTCCCTTTTCTGAAGTGCCTGAGTTTTTTGCAGGGAAGGATATAGAGGTGGAGGGTGTGGGGGCCTTCAGTACTATGAAGTTTTTCTGAGACTGGGCAATTCAAACAGCACACCATGTTATAGTTGCTCTTGCCAACTAAGTGTTTTTCAGTCAAAGGCTGCCTGGTTTAAAGTCTAGTCTACCACTTTGGGAGATGAGCAAGAGGACAGGGGAAGCTTTCTTAAAAATTGTAACTCACCATGTTCTATTGGTCTATCAGATTGCTGGGACCATTGTCCAGGGAAATACAATTTGATTTTAAAGTTGCATTTCCTCTAAATTTTAAGAATCAACACCTCTCCGTTGCTGAAGTCACAAAATGTTCCCATGTGAACAGGTATATTGTGCTTTTGTCGCTGGAATGATGCAGCTGGAACACAATACCTTTTCTCATTTACTATGGTAAAAAACAAACCTGTTTTAGAGGACAAGAAAGTCAACATTTCCAAGTCATGGTTGTACTTGAATTGTCTTTGTTACTTTTTAATATAAAGTTGTGTGTCGAATGCTAAGGAAGCAGTTTCAGACCACGTCAGAGCCGCCTGAAATTAAGTCCATTGGCAGAGAGCTGCGTATTTAGTTGTCCTGGAAATAATCCCAGAAAACAACAGAGGTTAACCAAATAGATAAACCAGAAATTGGAAGGTGGCCAGATTCTCCCTCCTTCCCAAAATATAGCATGTCCAACCCACAAACTACTTCCCTCTCCCTCTCCAAAAAACAAGCCAATGAACAAACAAAAAACCCAAACAACAACCAGCTAGGCAATTGTGCAAAGGATTGAGTTTGTGTTGACTCTTGTTTTTCTATTTGTATTTGAATTTGAAAATCATTGTGATTTTCTATTTATCAAGAGAACGTAAGAATTTGATTAATTCACTTTGTGTCTACTAATATTTTTTTCTTTACCACTAATAGTAGTTTCAAAATTGTTTAAAATGAAGCCATCTTGTAAATCTATGAAATTGAAATTGAGAGGGTCAATTGATGGTCATCTCAGGTCTCTGGAGAGGAAATAGCAGCTATTTCCCCCGATTCTGTGCACTGTACCCCATCCTGTGGGTGAGAGAAGAGTGAGAACATAGCAGGGCAATCTTCTTAAAACAATCTTTTCCTATGTAAAGTTTTTCAGCTGGTTTCAAGAAAGTGGGGGTTATCTTCAGGAGAGAGGGGAAATAATCTTTTTTCTAATTAATTATTAGTTTTGTTAATTATTATTAATAACATTTTAAAATGATCTTTCACTTAAATTTTTAAAATAAGCATTTATTGGTAAGTAACTTTTATATTAGATTACAAACTCCTTTTTGTCTTTTGTTTCTTTTTGTATCCCCAGCATTTAGTACAGTGCCTGTCATGCAGTAGGTGTTTCATGTTTACTGCTTAATTGCAAGGTGCTGGCCATACAAAGAGAAAAAAGGAGAAAGACTATGCCTTGCTCTCAGGAAACTTATATTCCACTGGAGGAGCTTATATTCTTTCTTAACCTCATTTTGCTTAGTGCCTTTCATCTTATGATTTCAAAATAAATTTTTAAAACATTTCATTGACTCATAGGTTCTTTGACTCCTAAGCCAGTACTCTTTCTTCTGGGCAATGCTAGCTCCCCAGTGTGACACTTCTAGTAAATGTCAGAGCCAGGACTTGAATAGGGTTTAGTTAAAAATGGCTCTTATACTAATTTGCTTTCAGTACACTGTCCTCTCACTAGGTCAGGAATACTAAGCTGAGGATTTTCATTCCACAATATGATGGGACTAAAGGATTGTCCCCAATTTCTGTAATTCTTTCCCTCTCCCATCTTCTCTGACTTTCTGCAAGTTTCTTAAAAGCCTCTCTTAGACACCATAAATCTTAAAGCTCTATAATTATTGCTGCCTTCCCTCTGAGACTACTCCTAGTTAATCCTGTCTATACCTTGTTTGCACATAGTTACTTGTCTATTGTCTCCCCCATTAGGCTATAAACTACTTGAAGGAAGGGACAGTATTTGCCCTTATTTGCATCCCCAGTACTTAGTCTAGGGACTGGCATATAGTAGGCACTTAATAAATGCTTGTTGGCATGAAGTCATAGCAGAATCTCAGATGTATTTTTTCCTTTTTTTGTAAATAGAACTGAACTTGTAGTGGGGAATTGAAATGCCAAAACTTTCAAGAATGACTGTCTTGCCTTTCTCAAGGATAATCAGGAACAGATGTTTCTTTTTTTTAAAATTCTGAATACTGAAAAATCTGTCTTTTTCAATTGATAGTTAAACTTGGTTTGACAAGATTGGTGCAACCTATTTCTTTTTACTTTTCATGGTAGCCTGTATTTCAGGCTCCTCTTTCGTTGCTTGTACTAGAAGGATAGTCTTGCTTAGTTGAAACTATTGAGACAAAGGAAGGGAGTAATGAATATACAAATTCACAAAGCAAAATAAACCTAAAATAGGAAATCAAATCCATATAGAATAAAACTTAAAGCAGATTTATCAGTGTTTAAATACCAGAAGGAGAAGAGGTGGTTAGTGTCTTTTGGGTGTTTTATTTTATCAGAGCACCATTGAGAGAACACAGCTAAAACATGAAGCCCATGAAGGGTAGTCAAATAAAAGTACTCTATTGAAAGGAAGGAATTAGGAGGAAAAATAATTAAAGCAATATGTCTTGGAATTAGGTGCCAAAAACAAAGGTTATTCAGACAATGAAGTGTGTAGGTGATGAGAATATGAGGGGAATTCTGAACCACAATTTATATTTGGTCTAGACCAAGGAAGAGACAAGGCTGTCTGAGATGTTTGATTTTGTCTGACAGTCATCAGGGCACTACTGATGGGCAAAAGTCAAGAAGGAGAGTCACGAAGTATCCTAGAGAAGTGAATAAGTAAGGATGGGGAAAAATTAATTTTTAGGATTATGGATTTGAATCAGGAGGGAAGCTTTGGAGGTTATCTGGTCAAACCTTATTTCTTAGAGATGGGGAACCAAGAGTCACAGTAGCAAAAGAGCTCACTAAGAGTTGACTATTGATGAGGACCTATATCTGGACACTGGTCCTCTTTCTACCATTTATTCCACCACAAATGCATTGTATTTTTGGATAGTTTTAATTATTAAAAAATGGTTTCTTTTATCAGTCTTAAATATGTTCCAGCAGTTCATGAAATTGTAAATCTAGAACTAAGGGATCTTAGAGGCCATCTAATCTGCTTCATTTTAGAAATGTAGAAACTCAGGCTTAGATAGAAATGATTTGCCCAAGGCTACACAGCTAGTAAGTGGAAGAGGTGTTTTGTTAAGCATCAGTTCATAATTCTTGATGTTGGGAATGGTCTTAGGAATTTTCCATAGCTAGCCAGCTAGTGTTTATATAGCATTTTGAGCTTAGCAGAGCTTGGTACATATGTCTGTAATTCATATTTATAGAGGCCTTCAGGGTTTACAAAGTACTATCTTTTCCCCCTGTGATATTGGTAGTGTAAATACCAATATCCTCACTTTATAAATGAGAAGACTGGGTATTGGAGAGGTCATGTGACTTGCTGAAAGTTACACAGTCAGCAAATGTAGGGCTCTAACATTCAGTGCCATTCAGTGAGTATAATTATAAACCTTTCTTGGGTTCAAAATGATCCATTCTCACAAGTACAAGATGAGGGAAAACTGGTTGCATAGCACTTTGTCTCCAAGAGATCTGGGGGTTTTAGGAAGCAGCAAGATCAGTGTAGTTGTGCTGACTGTGTGTTAGGGGAGCTAGAAAAGTTAATGTGAACTTGGGCTGCATTGAGAAGGGCAGAACTGCAGAAATTAGGAGATGGATCATTTCTCCATGCTCTGCCTGCTCAGAGATACAACAGATACTACATCTAGAGTGTTTTATTAAGTATTCAGTGCCATGGTTTAGTAATAGCATGAATAAGTTGGAGAGCAAGGGTAACCAAGAGGGTGAATGTCTTCAGTACTCACCAAAGAAGATTGGTTGGGGATAACTGGGAATGTTTAATCAGGAGAAATGAAGACTCAAGTAGGACCCAAGAACTGTCTCTCTCTTTTTTTGAGGGTTGTCACTTGGAAGAAGTATCAGACATGTTTTGTTTGGCCACAGAAGGCTGAATCTGGTGCAAAGGACAGAAGTTACAAAAAGGCAAATTGAGCCTTGTTGTTAGGAAAAACTTCCTAACTACTAGAACTGTCCCAGAGTAGAAAGGGTTTTCTCGAAAGGTGGTGAGATTCTGTCCTCAGATCTTCAGGTGAAGGTCCAGTGGCAACTTGTAGGGCTGGGTCTTTTCCAGGTAGAGGTCAGACTAAGCCATGGAGATCCCTTTCAAAGCTGAGATTCTGATTCCCTTTCTTCTCATGCTTTACACTGTGTCCTCTTTTCTCTTAGGTTTAGAGCTGTAGAATTCCCAAGTACCCAGTGAAAGATAACCACTGGATGTTGGTGGTGAAGTTTTGTTTTACTTATTTTTCTGTACTAATGCTATTATAATATGCTTTAAAAAATGTGAACTCATGTTTAGGAACAGCTGTTACCAAATATCTGTGTGTGTGTGTATGTGTGTTTGTCTGTGTGTGTGTGTTGTGTGTGTGTGTGTGTGTGGTCAGGATGGCATAGTTGTTCCCAGAATTATATTCTCATTTCATATCATCTAGCAGCTGTTATTTTGTGACTAAGCCAAAAGAAACTAAGAATCTTTAAAATGCACTAATTGAGCAATTAGATTTCCATGAGCAATAGGAAGAATTTCTGGACTGTGTTGGCCAGTTTTGAGCAAGTGAAATGGACGATAAAAGAGCGAATCATCTCCTTTCAGATGTCAGCATGCTCACTGAATTAGTCGGGACAGAGAACAATTTATAGACCTAGAACTGGGAGGGAACACAGCCCTTCATAACTTAGGGAAGCGAGGTCCGGGGAGGTCCAGGGCTCAAAGTCCCTCAGGCTGCAAGCTTCCGAGACAGGATTTGAGCTCATGACTTCTGACGTCTCTTCATTTTATCATGGAATTCTATTTTGTTCCCTATGAGAGCTCTATCATCAAGGTGTAATAACACCTAATCCCATTTTACAGATTAGCAGACTGAATCTGGCAGAACTGAAGATCACACAGAAAATAAGTGTCAAGAGTTGGGATTCAAACCTAGGTCTAATTGATTCCAAATCTATGCTATTTCCATGTTCCCCCTAGCCCCAAATAGCTCTCAAACGGCCAACTCACTCAGATAAAGTCATCTGAGTTCTGAAATGGGCATTTGGGACCTCAAGGCTCAGTGGTGATGTAATTACACCTCCCTCAAGGATTATCATGAGGATCAATTGAAACAATGTTTGTAAAGGGTTTACCACAGCGCCTGACACGTAGTAGGTGCTTATTAAGTACATTTCTCTAATACAAACAGAGTATAATGCATTTCTTAATGAAAGCATTTCTGCAATTTCCTTCCCTTCTGTCTCTCCTGGCATTGTAGAGTGTTTGAAAAGGAATACCAAGAAATAAGGCAGAATGGATCCATAGTGTGGAGGGCCTTGGCTTCCAGGGTCAGAAGTTTTTCCTTTTCCCCGTAGGTACTGGGGAAAGCACAGAAGGTTTTGGGTCAGAAGAATGACCTGAAACGCTAAGAGGGATTATGTTAGGAAGGTTACTTGTGGTTACTTCAGTTCTTTTGTGGTGCATTGAATGGGAGAGGATGGCCTGAGTCCAAACATGGAATATCAGAAATCTGTATTTTCTTCAGTAGACTATGGGAAACCACAGTGGCTATTAAGGAGAGGAGTCCGTAATTATAATGGAAGACATGTGAATGATTGCTTCCAGCATCACCACAGAGGATGGCTGGGAGAGGGGATACCTCACGAAGGAAGGGATTCTCCTTCCTGGAGGGAGGGAGGTCTTCAGGAAAAGGCTGGATTAGCCCTTGTCAGGAACGTTGATGGGGAGATTCTTTTATAGGCCCTGGTTGGGCTAGATGGTTTTGAGATTTCTTCTACCCATGAGATTCAGGGCTTCAAGATGAAGTTCAGATTTGACCGCAAACATGAACTAGTCTAAACGACTCTGGGTAAATCACTTCCGTTTGCTTGCATTTCCTCATCTATAAAATGTGAATAATAACGGTGCCTATCTCCAAAGGTGGTTATGAGATAAAATAAGTTCATATTTATAGTGTTTAGCACACGGCCTTCCAATTAGTAGGTATGAAAGCTCGTTTTTTTTTCCTTCTAGTAGTCAAGAATAATAAGGGGAGTCAGGTTACATCCTCATTTAGGTGGAAAAGTGCAACTAGAATTTAGTAGAAATGACAGAATTTCTGACGTGTTCTGCGGAGCTCATAGCCTTTGAAATAATATAGGGAAAATGGCAGACTAAGTACATGAAATTAGCATTTAGAATGGAAAAGCATCCAAACAAAAGATAAGCTCTGTTACTTGCTAACTGGAAGATGAAAGGATTTTTCTCCAATTTAAGGGAAAACAAAGCTCAGTGGCAGATGGGGCCCATTGGGTCCATTCTTTACAGCAATGGAATTGTCAGGCTGCTAACACATTTTCCTTTGCAATCATTTCCCCCAGAACCTGGTAATGAGTTGGAATCAGTGGAATGAGTTGCCCCTAATTGGCTCAGCAACAAGCTCTTCCATCACCTTCCATCATAGGCTCATAGATTTGGACCTTGAATGCATCATGGAAGCCATCTAACTCAACCCATTCTCTAACAGATGAGAAAACTGAGGCCCAGGAAGGCAAAGGGGTTTACTCACCATCATCCTAGTAGGAAGAGATAGAAGGCAGGATTGAAACAAGGGCTCCCAAGTGTAGGCAGTCTTGCCACTTATCATGCTGCTTTTCCCATGGATGTCAAAATGGCATTATTTGTTTCCAGCTGGTATTTGGTCCACACATTTCACTGAAGTCCTACTCTGAGTCAATGACTAGAGTACTGGGCCTGGAGTCAGGAAGATCTCAATTTAAATCTGGCCTTGGATAAATACTAGCTGTGCCACCCTAGGCAATTCACTCAACCTCTGTCTGCCTCAGTTTCCTCCTCTGTAAAATGGGGATAATATCACCTACCTCTCAGGGTTGTTGTGAGAATCAAGTGAGATATAATTGTAAAAAGTTCTTTGTGCAATATCTGGCACATAGTAGGTCACCTCTAAATGCATATTTCCTTTCCATTCCTTCTCTCTGATGCTTCCTCAAAATATGGAGCAAATCTTGGGCTCCAGATAGTTATGCCAGTAGAGCTCAGGTATAGATAGGTAGACTTGAGCTAGAAGGGCTTCGAATACAGACCTTGCAAATGCATGGGCTTTTATTTGAGCACCAGCCTAGCTAAATTTGGAGATAACCATTGCTAGATTGGTTGTACAGTGATGGATTTTTTTTTGCCACAGCTCCTCTTGGGGATATTTGCTGAGTCCCAAGGTTATATGACATCCCTTCCCTCACTCTGCATCCCAGCCAAAGTGTCTGTTTTCTGCTCCCTCGACACTCTCTTCCATCTCTTATGTCAGAGCCTTTGTGTTGGTTTTCCCTAGGTCTAGAATGTTGCCCCATTGACTCCACCTCCTGGATTCCCTGCCTCCATTTAAGGCTCAACTCCACTGTCAACTCCTAGGCAAAACCTATTCTGATCTGCCTATAAGATCCTTGAAGGGCTTTCATTTTTGTTTTGTATCTCCAATACTTTGTGTGCTGTCTGGAACTTAGTGGGCACTTACTAGATGCTTGTTGATTGATTGCTGGATCTGTGACGTAATCAATATGGAGACTCTTTGCAGATAATCAGGTGGTACATGGCATCCATGACTGCTCATCTAGTGCAACTGTAGCCCATGTCCTCCCATAATTTGCCACAGGGGCTTCACCCAAGGTGGTAGGGGACTTCCCCCAGTTTTTTCTTGTCTATATATATATATATATATATATTCACATATACACACATATGTGTGTATGTATTTATATGTATATATGTGTATATGTATTTGTATGTATATGTGTGTGTATGTGTGTACCAATGATGCACACATGTTATCCATTGGTTATACCTCACAACTGCTACCTGGTAAGGCCAGCAAGGTATTGCTACCCCTGGCAAGTCTCTCTTCCCTTCTATTAGGAAGAGGGGTTTCTTTCTCTAATCCCCTTCCTCTCCTACTTTTCTATCTGGCAAGATAGAATTCTATACTTAACTGACTGTGTATGCTATTCTCTCTTTAAGTCAAATCTGATAAGAACAAGGTTTACATGCTTCTCTCCACACATACCCCCTCCTGCCCTCTCCTTCATTTTCCTCTCTACTGTAAAAACTCTTTCATGCCTCTTTTATGTAAGATAATTTACCCCATTTTACGTCTCTCCTTTACCTTCTCCCAGTGCATTACTCTCTCACTCACTAATTTTATTTCTGTTTTAATCATCCCATAATCTTTAATTTACATCCATGCCCTCTATCTAAGTATTCTCCTTGTAACTGTCTTAATAATGAGAAAGTTCTTAGTAGTTACATATAGGAATGCAAACAGTTCAATTTATTGATTATTATTTCCAATGTGATATTTCACATTTTCTTATATTTTTTCATTCTTTTGATTTTATTTCTTCTTAATTTCTCATGATTGTGATTCCTCTTTCATTTTTACCTTTTAATGTATCTCTTGAGCGTTATGTTTGAAAGTCAAATTTTCTCTTCAGCTCTGGTCTTTTCATCAGGAATACTTGCAAGTCCTCTATTTCATTAAGTATCTATTTTCCCCTTGAAGGATTTGAAGAGTAGAGGATGATTCTTGCTTGCAATCCTAGTTCCTTTGCCTTCCAAAATATCATATTCCAAGACTTCCATTCCTTTGAAGTAGAAAATGGTAAATCTTGTATTATCTTGACTGTGGCTCCATGACATTTGAATTTTTTTCTGGCTGCTTGTAGTATTTTTGCTTTGACCTGAGAACTCTGGAATTTGGCTCTAATATTCTTGGAAATTTTCATTTTGGGATATATCTTTCAGGGGGTGAGCAATGTATTCTTTCAAATTCTATTATGCCTTCGATTCTAGGGGCAGTTTTCCTTGATAATTTCTTGAAAGATGACATCTAGGCTCTTTTATTTTTTACCATATCTTTCAGGCAGTTCAATAATTTTTAAATTATGTCTCCTAGATCTATTTTTCAGGTCAGTTGTTTTTCCAATGTGATATTTCACATTTTCTTGTATTTTTCATTCTTTTAGTGTTGCTTTATTTCTTCCTAATTTCTTATGGAGTTATTAGCTTCCAGTTTTCCAACGCTAATTTTTAAGTAATTATTTTCTTCAGTGAACTTTTGAACTCCTCCCCTCCCCAGTTTGGCCAATTCTGCTTTTTAAGGAGTTCTTCAGTGAGTTAATATGCATCTTTTTCCATATGGCCAATTTTTCTTTTTAAAGAAGTTCTATACATCATTTGATTTTTGTGCCTTTTTTTTTTTTACCATTTGACCTATTCTGGTTTTTAAGATTGTGTTTTCTTCAATTACTTTGTGCTTCTTTTACCAATCCATTGACTCCCCTTTCCATATGTTTCCTTGCATCACTTATTTCTTTTCCCATTTTCCTTTACTTCTCTTATTTGATTTTAAAAATACTTTTATTTTTGAGCTCTTCAAGGAATTCTTTTTTTTTTTGTCCTGAGACCAATTCAGAATTTCTTTTGAGGTTTTGAATGTAGCGATTTTGACTGCTATTTTATTCTACTACTCTTACCCTGGTGAGATAGACATACCCTGCTGATCTTCTCAGTTGTCTTGGGTTGAAAAATTGTTTATCCCCATCCTTTTGTGGGTTCTGTGGCTTCAGAATTTGTTTTGAGAATATTTTAAAGTTATTTGAAGGGGAATTTCAGAGAACTCAGGCAAGTCCTTGCTTTTTCTCCACTCTCTTGTCTCCATCTCTATGTAACTTTTTTTGGGCAGAAAATCTATACATTTACTAAGGGTGTTCTTGAGGAGAGTATTAGCTGGGAATAGGCAGGCTTTTGAAAAGCCATGCCTGAAAGATATTGGGAACAGAAGAGTACACCATTGCTATTGTTTGTGAAATATTAAAAAAAAAATCAGATTTTGTAGACCACAATGCCACCTTAAATTTCTACTGCACAAAGTAATCTCCCATAACAAATATCAGATTAAACAAGATTCCTTGAAAGATATAATAGTACAGAAAATTTTATACTTATAATATTTAGTATTTATTTAATGCTTTAAGGTTCACAAAGCACTTTGCAACTATGATATTTTATCCTCACAACTACATTGGGAAATAGCTGCTTTTATTATACCCATTTTACAGATAAAGAAATCGAAGCAAAGAGAAGTTAAGTGACTTGCCCAGGGTCACACAGTTAGAAAGTGTCTGAGGCTGGATTTGAACTCAGGTATTTCTGATTTCCAGCTGAAATTTTTATCCAGTGTTCCCCCTACCTACCAGATAACATTAGCCAAGATACAAAACAGAGATGAGTCTGTTTGCCAAAGGTATTTACCCCTGATGGAGAAGATCCAGTTTAGTACAAAAAGCAAATGAAATTAGCACTTACGTAAGCATTGTCTGCACACCTAGGAATGGGTTAGATGTTATTAGATGCCTTCCTCTGAACTAGCACTTATTCTGAGACCAAGCAGAATCAAAGAATTTTCTATTAAGGTCTAGAGAGCTATGGTGTGTGTGTGGGTCCTTGAGACCATTTTAGGGGGTCTATAAGCCCATATTATTTTTATAATAAAAATTAAGATATTTC
Organism: Potorous gilbertii; assembly: GCA_028658325.1. Classification (NCBI taxonomy): domain Eukaryota; kingdom Metazoa; phylum Chordata; class Mammalia; order Diprotodontia; family Potoroidae; genus Potorous; species Potorous gilbertii. The sequence goes on from CM053770.1 coordinate 685,276,046, forward strand.
ATAAAAAATTAATATATTTTAATTTTTACTCCAGTAAATATTTATAAGGAGAACTCACTGTATGCTAATAAATATTTAACAACCAACTCCCCCCAAAAAGCTCACCCAGCACAGATTTCAGTTTAGCCTACATCAACATTTTTTCTATCATCTTTTTTAGTCCAGACTATTAATAAAACTCCAATAATTCGGTTTGTATTCAGAGGTGTAAATTCTTACACTGAAAATTTAATGATTGGCCTTTGAAAACTTCTACCTGCTGGATGTGGCCAAACAGGCTATAACAACAACATCTATATGGTGCCTACTATGTGCCAGGTACTGAACTGTTTCACAAATATTATCTCATTCGGTCTTCACAACAACCTTGGGAGGTAAGTGCTAGTATCATTCCCATTTTGTAGATGATGAAATTGAGTAAACAGAGGTTAAGTCACTTGCCTAAGATCACTCAACTAGTAATTATTGGAGACTTGATTTGAACTCAGGTCTTCCTGACTGCAGATTCAATACTCTCTTTACTTCTCTACTTAGCTCTCAATTATTTTTAGCCCTCAGTCATTTTTTAAAGAATATAAATGTGTCCTAAGACTAAAAAGTTTGAAAGCAGTTGCTGTTCTAACCAGCCTTTCCTACAGAAATGAAACTAGCTAGTGGGTATCATCTAGCAAGGTCAGTCTGTCAAATTTTCCCTATGTTTCCCAGGAATGAGTTAGGACATGAATGCAGAGGGCAGACTTTCTGTTTTTCTTGAATAATCTTCACTCATCATGTCTGATTTTATTTAGACTCAGTTTCATTTCTCTCAGGAGTCAAGTCTTTACTAACTCTTCCAGCATGGGACTCTTGATCTGGTAGAGGTTAGGCTAAGATGTCCTCTGAAGTCCCTTCCAACTCACAACTGCTGGGATTTGGTGACCTTTGTACATGACATTCTAGGCCAGCTCCACACCTGGTTTTCTGATCCTGTTTGCTTTTCACCTTCTTCCCAGGCCTTAGGTTTAGGTGGGCAAATGTTTGTTCAGTACAGAAGGAAAATTTTAATGCCTCAGAGAAGATTTGTTATTTACCAGGGATCCTTTGGGGAGAGATGACCTTAGAGGAAAAATTCATCTCCCAGTAGCAATGATAAGGGTTGATAAACCCCATGGAGTTTCCAGAATAAATCAGTATTTCTGCCTTCTTACAAAGGAAAGGTAAGAGGAAGTGAAAGACTGAGTTTAGGAATGAGTAATAGATTATGGATTGTACTTGGATGTCCTTATAAAGATGCATATGTGCAATCCAGTAGAAAAAGATTTGAATTGAGAATCCAGAGACTTCAGTTTTAGTTTTAGTTCCATCCTTATCTATGTGACCTTAAACAGGCTGCTAATACTCTATGGACCTTGATTTCCTCCCCTGTAAAACGAAGGAGTTGAGCTACATCAAGGGAGAATGGATTTTTTTTATGAGAACTCTCTTAAATATTATATATTTTATGAGCAAATCCTGTGACGTCTATAATGGTAACTCTCTAAAGAGCTTTGGGAGAAGCTCAAAGACCATTTCCTGTCATTACTGAAAAGAAGACAAAGTCTAATCCTGAGGAGAAATATTAAGATGTTAAAGAGAGTAATCATTACCTAGAATGAAACAAATGATTTGGGACTGAATTTTCAGACAAGGGGAAAAGATTCAACTATCAACATTTTGAAACTTTGAGGAGACTTTGGGGGTGATGCTATTCATAGCCAAGATCTTGTAAATAGTAATATATTTGTGTTTATTACGGCACATTTGTACAAACTCTCTTGAACAAATGTGGCTACATTTGTATGAGTGAGCAATGCTTTCGTGGATCCCCTTGTTAGTAAGGTGTTTCTCGTTGAGTAGAACCCATGGGTCAGCAGTCCCAAAGTTAGCTGTACTGTTTTTTTGTACTCTAGTGCCTCAGGGTATATGGGAGTTATTTAACTTGTTTTCCACTATTAAAAAAACCTAACCTCCTCTTTTCCTCATGCAAAGGGGCCATGAGTTCCTAAAACCCCAATTTAAAATGTGTCCCTAGTTTTGGAAATTAATATGGGCATTGTCATTTTACCAGCATGATGACCTTGCAGCTTTCTAGTGCTATAACAAAAACCAGAGACAGGAAATGAGCTGAGGAGATGACCAATTGTGTGTGAAGATTGGAGATCTCCCAATACCATTCATAGTGTGAGATTGACTGTTTGATAGTTAATTAAAGCTGTATTTCTATTTAGTTAAAAATAGTCACTTGTCTATGAAATCCACTTTGGTTTGCTTTGGCATAAAAGATCTCAGAACATTGTTGATTATGTGAATGTTTAAAATTGTAAAAGGTAGGATAAGGAGTGGAATAGATTGGTGACAGCCAGTGATTGTGTGTTACATAGGGGACTTTTTTGTGGGAAATAAAACTATGTTAGTAACATAATAAACTCAGCATTTTTCTTTTTTTTTTTATAATTATCTGAGTGTAATTCTCTCTTTAAGGCTTTTTTTCCCCATTTCAGATTAATTTTTGCTGTTCCACATCTTAGAACAAGATGATTTTTCAAAAGCTTTTCGTGGCATTGCTCCAGTGGGGTAAGTTATTTTTTAAAACCATTATGAAGCCCCATACTTTATGAGAGATTTTTGCCTCAAGAAATCTAACTATAACTTTTTATGTGAAGATTCAGCAGTTATGTATAACATCTCCCCTCAAACGTCATATATAAGGATATATAAAACCTAAAAGAGAAGGAAGACATATGTCTAAAGTAAAGAGAATATTCCATTCTTTATGACCACAGAAAAGTTGTGACTTGGTCAGGATCATGTCTTATAATTAAAAAAAAATAACAATATTGTGTCATTCTTTTGAATCTAGAGGTTTTAATTTGGGGATCGTATCAATTGTAGAATGTATTTAAAATGTTGACCTTATACTTTTAGATAGCCCATATGTGTGGGATGGTATATATCATGTATTTCCTTCCCCCTTCCTTGTTCTTCATTGTAATAATATAAGGTAGATTCACATATGAAAATGGAGGATATACAATTCAGGATTAGACTTTTATTTCTTCTCATCCCAATTAGAATGTTATTGAATTCTACAAATTTAAATCTGGCTACAATAAATAAAAATCTCTGAGGAACAGCCAGCAATTTTGTTTTAGCTACAGAATTGATGAAGGTTATTGACAAACTGGAATGAATGAAAAAGCATTTATAAGGTGATATCTAAGTGTCTGGCACTGGGAATACAAATAGAGAGGTCAGATAGTTTCTTCTCTCAAGGAGTTTATAAGTGGAGATAATATACGTAAGGGAATGGTGCCTAGGGAGTAGAGAAAATACATTATAATGCAGTTGTTGGATTGACAAATGGATCAACAGGACAGTTTTTAACACAGCATGCAGTGCAGCATGTCTCCGCCACAGTAGGGATGAGCAGGAAGCCCTAGGTGGTCTGAGGCAGTGGTTGCACTGTGGAATCTCAGGTATATCAACCCAGGATGGGAGTCCAGCAGAACCAAGAGAGTGAGAGCCACGGAATCCCAAGTATCTGCAGCAGCTGCTCCTGAGACTATCAACCTGCAGATTAAATGTCTCTAAATCACCCACTTGAACTTCTGGGAGTCAGAATGGCAGAGTGATTGGCAAATGCTCTCTCTCCCTCCCCTTGACCTTGAAAGACCCATAAAACATTTCCCCTGAAAAATCCTGGAACAGTGGAATCAGCAGAAGGGGCAAACAGTCTCGTAGCATGTGAGGTTGGGAAAATCACTAAGGAAGGTCCCTCTGACAATGGTGGAGGACTGGAACTGTCCCAGACAGCCCCATCTCAGCAAACTTGGAGGAGATCCTGAGCCCCAGGGGGGTAGAGCCTCCTAACTACCACCACCAGGACCCCAGGCATGCCTCAGCACCCCAGGGGAAACAGGAAAACATTAGGGCAGCCAGGATCCCCAAGCACTGAGTTTGCCTTTGCTCTAGCTCAGCTGAGGAGAATTCCTGTGGCCAGACCACCCCTCCCCCATACTTACCAAGCTAGCTCCAGGGCAAATCTGGGGAAACACAAAGAGACTTCACCTGGCCTCTGCTTTCTCACACCAGCCAACTCACTACCAGGTTCTTTAGTTTCTAGCTGAAAGAACCAGAGGCCACAACACACAAAGCCTCATCATCATGAGTAAGAAGCAAAGCAGGAAAGAAAAGATCATAGAATCTTTCTATGGTGACAAGTACCAAAACAGGAATACCAAAGAGGTCAACATTGAGACTGTACTCCCATCTGAAACTTTGGAAGGGGCTGTGAACTGGTCACAAGTACAAAGAGCACTCTTGGAAGATCTGAAGGATTTTAAAAGCCAAATCAGAGAAACAGAAGAAAAACTGGCTAGTGGTTTTCAAAGTATGAAAAAAGAATCCACTGAAGAGAACAGCTCCGTAAAAAGGAAAATTGGACAAATAGAAAAGGAAGTAAAAAAAACTAACTGGAGAAAATAATTCCTTAAAAGGAATAATTAGATAGATGAAAAGGGGATGCAAAAGTTAACTGAAGAAAACAATTTGATAAAAATTAGAATTGGAAAAGTAGAAACTAATGACTCTATGAGATATCAAGAATCAGTCAATCAAAATATAAAGAATGAAAAGATAGAAGATAATGTAAACTATCTACTTGGAAAAACAACTGATCTGGAAAATAGATCCAGGAGAGAAAAATCTAAGAATTATTGGCTACCAGAAAGCCATGATGAAAAAAAGAACCTGGACAATATCTTCCAAGAAATCATCAAGAAAAACTGCCCAGAAGGCAGATTCAGAAGGGGAAATAGTCATCAAAAGAATTCACTGTTCACCCCCCAAAAGGGATCCCAAACTAAAAACACCAAAGAATATCATTGGCAAATTCCAGAAATATCAAGTGAAGAAGAAAATACTACATGCATCCAGAAAGAAACCATTCAAATGTCGAGGAGCTACAGTCAGAATCACACAGGACTTTGCAACTTCTACATTAAAAGAGTGAAGGAATTGGAATATGATATTCTGTAAGGCAAAGGAACTGGGACTACAACCGAGGAACAATTATGCAGCAAAGTTGAGCATAGTATTTCAGGTAAGGAGATAGAGATTCAGTGAAATAAAGGATTTCCAGACCTTCCTGATAGAAAGGTCAAACTCAATAGAAAATTCGATCTTCAAATGCAAGTCTCAAGAGAGGCATAAAAATGGTAAACAGGATAAAAAAAAAACTTGTTACTCAATATAGGCAAACTATTTACCTCCCTATAAGGGAAGATGATACTTGTGAATCTTGAGAATTGTATTTATTATGAAATATAAAAGGGATACACATAGATAGAGGGAGGGGCATAAAGTAAATGATGTGATGATAAAAATATCATCTAAGTTTGCAAATGAATTGGAACAGGAGTTGTGAAAAGGAAGAGGCAGAAAATGGTAAATTACATCACAAGAAGAGGCACAAAATTATCTTAGAGTACAGGGAAAGAGGGGAGGGAGATGAGCATTGATTGAGAGTACCCTCATCTGATTTGGTTCAAGGAGGAAACAACAAACTTAATTAAGTATACAAATCTAACTAGCTTTGTAGGTAGTAGGTGGGGAAGGGGGAAAGAAAGGGGAGGGGAGGTTAAAAGGGAGGGAAGAAGTAGTAAGGGTAAAGTGGAGTAAAAGGGAGGGAGGTGAAAGAAGTTTCAAAGGGAAGACTGTGGGAGGTGGTGGTCAAAAATTAAAACTCTATCGTGGAGGGGAAGGAAGAATGGAGAACTAAAAGCACAAATGGTAGGAAAGATGATGGAGGGAAAGACACAGATAGTAATCATACCTGTGAAAATGGAGACGAATAGCAGAACGGATTAAAAACCATAATCCAACAATATGTTGTTTACAAGAAATACATTTGAAATGAGGAGATATACACAGGGTAAAGGTAAAAGATTGGAGCATAATATATTGTGCTTCATATGATGTGAAAAGAGCAGGGGGAGCATTCCTGATCTCAAACAAAGCAAAAGCAGAAATAGATCTAATTAAAAGAGATAAAGAAGGAAATTATATCCATCTAAAATGCATCATAGACAATGAAACAATATCATTACTAAGCATATATTCTCCAAGTGGTACAGCATCCAAATTTGTAGAGAAGTTAAGGGAATTACAGGAAGAAATGGAGAGCAAAACTATACTAGTGGGGGACCTCAACCTCCCCTTCTCTGAACTTGATAAATTTAACTTCAAAATAAACAAGAAAGAAGTTAAGGAGGTGAATAAAACTGTGGATAAGGTATATATGATAGATCTCTGGAGAAAATTGAATGAGGATAGAAAGGAATGTATCTTTTCTCAGTGGTACATGGCACATATACAACAAATGGCCATGTAATAAGCCATAAAAACTTCATAGTCCATTGCAGAAAGTCAGAGATAGTCAATGCATCCCTCTCAGATCATAATGCAATAAAAATTATATGTAATAAAAGGCCAAGGAAAGATAGACCAAAAAATTAATTGGAAACTAAATAACCTAATCCTAAAAAATGAGTGGGTTAAATAACAAATCGTAGAAACAATCAACAACTTCATTCAAGAGAATGACAATAATGAGGCAACCTACCAAATCTTATGGGATACGGCAAAAGCAGTTCTTAGGGGAAACTTTATATCTTTGAATGCCTACATGAATAAAATAGAGCAAGAGGAGATCAATGAATTGGGCAAGGAGCTGAAAAAGCTAGAAAAAGTACAAATTGAAAATCCCCAAGTAAATACCAAATTAGAAATACTGAAAATCAAAGGAGAGATTAATAAAATTGAAATTAAGAAAACTATTGAACTAATAAATAAAACTAAAAGTTAGTTTTATGAAAAAAACCCAAATAAAATTGTTAAACCTTTGGTCAATTTGATTTAAAAAAAGAAAGAAGAAAACCAAATTACCAATATCAAAGATGAAAAGGGTGAACTCACCTCCAGTGAGGAGGAAATTAAAACAATAATTAGAAATTAGTTTGCCCAACTTTATGCTCATAAGTTGGACAATCTAAATGAGATGGATGATTATTTTTAAAAAATATAAATTGCCCAGATTAACAGATGAGAAAGTTGAATACTTAGTAACCCCATCTCAGAAAAAGAAATCGAACAAGCCATCAGTGAACTTCCTAGGAAAAATTCCCCAAAACCAGATGGATTTACAAGTGAATTCTATAAAACATTTAAACAACAGTTAATTCTAATACTATATCTACTATTTGGGAAAAGTGGAGAAGAAGGAGTCCTCCCAAATTCTTTTTATGATACAAATATGGTTTTGATACCTAAACCAGGAAGAGACAAAACAGAAAAAGAAAATTATAGACTAATTTCTCTAATTAATATAGATGAAAAAATTTTAAATAAGATTTTAGCAAAAAGAATACAGCAACTCATCACAAGAATAATACATTACGATCAGGTAGGATTTATACCAGGAATGCAGGACTGGTTCAATATTAGGAAAACTATTAGTATTATTGATCATATCAATAACAAAACTAACAGAAACCACATGATTATCTCAATAGATGCAGAAAAAGCTTTAGACAAGATACAACATGCATCTGTATTGAAAACACTGGAGAGCATAGGAATAAATGCAACTTTCCACAAAATAATAAGCAATCTCTACCTAAAACCTTCTGCAAGCATTATATGCAATGGAAATAAGCTGGATGCATTTCCAGTAAGATCAGGAGTGAAACAAGAATGTCCATTATCACCACTATTATTCAACATGGTACTAGAAATGTTAGCTGTAGCAATAGAGGAAGAAAAAGAAATTGAAGGAATTAGAATAGTCAAAGAAGAAACTAAGTTATCACTCTTTGCAGATGATATGATTGAGAATCCCAGAGATTCAAGTGAAAAACTACTTGAAATAATAAACAACTTTGGCAAAGTTGCAAGTGACAAAATAAATCCACACAAATCTTCTGTATTTCTATATATCACTAACAAAGCCCAACAGCAAGAGATAGAAAGAGAAATCTCATTTAAAACTAGAGTAGACACTATAAACTATATGGGAATCTACCTGCCCAAACAAATCCAGGTACTAAATGAACACAATTACAAAACACTTTTTTGCAACAATAAAGTCAGATCTAAGTAAGTGCTCATGGGTAGGCCAAACCAATATAATAAAAATGACAATTCTACCTAAATTAATTTACTTATTTATTACCATACCAATCAAACTATTAGATAATTATTTCCTAGAGCTAGAAAAAAATAATATCAAAATTCGTCTGGAATCACAAAAAATCCAGAATACCAAGGGAATTAATGAAGAGAAAGGCTAGGGAAGGTGACCTAGCTCTACCATATCTCAAATTGTATTTTAAAGCAACAATTATCAAAACAAATTAGTATTGGTTAAAAATCAGAAAGGTAGACCAGTGGAATATGTTAGGTATTCAAGATACTGTAGTTAATGAATATAACAATCTACTGTTTGATAAACCCAAGGACCCCAGCTTCTGGGATAAGACCTCACTGTTCGACAGAATTTGCTGGGAAATCTGGATGTGTGTGGCAGAAATTAGGCATAGACCAATGCCTGACACCATATACAAGAATAAAGTCTAAATGGGTACATGATCTAGGTATAAAGATTGATACTATAAACAAATTAGTGAAGCAAGGAATAGTATAATTATCAGATTTGTGGAGATGACTGGTGATGGCCCAGGAAGTAGAGAGTGACTTTCTAAAGTAAGGTCTTTCCTAGGTCTCAGTTTGTCTGAGATCATGCCCACTCAACAGCTGAGGGTTAGGCAAGAATTGAGACAAAAGATGGCTCAATTTACCAACACCAAAGATATTAATCTGGAAAGGGGAGACCCTCAGAATTTCTGTCCAGAACAGAAAACAGTTGGCTCATTCTGAGCCATGAAAACCTAAACAATAAACCCCAGAGCCTTGGGTTAGGGCCATTATCGGGGCTGTTCAATGAAAGCCAGAGTGATTTGGGTTTTAAGGTGGAGTCAAGCAACTCCATTGGAAATACAGTGGGCTTTAAAAAACCTGACTTTTCAGAGCTATATTTCAAGAAATCAAAATGAAAACTGTGCAGGACAAAAGTAAATTTCCCTAGCTTCTTGAAAATAAAAATCTAAAAAGAAATAAGATGAGGAAGGAAAACTGAAAGGAGGAGGGGGAAGGATGAAGTAAGAGGAGGAAAAACAAAAGAAAAAAATAAAGAGAAAGAAGAAGAAGAAAAAAAGGAAAAGAGTTGCAATCCTGAACTTCTGCTGAATTGGTACATTGAATCCCCAGAGACACGTGACTACTACTCTCAGAGAGCCTAGTAAAGACAATAACAGAAAATATTCTCCTAAGAACCTAGTCCACTCCTCCCCATAAATACAGCTTCTGTGAGGCAGGGAGTAAGCCTTATCTTATTCCACCATAATTTTAAGAAATATGTGTGACAAGGTTTAACTCTCACCCCTGCTCTGGACATCCTTCTCTCTGTCCTTCCTGCAGAACTCTTGTTCAGTCTTTTCAGGAGGGTGATGGTTTGACTTGCGCATGACTTGGATATGAGTGGGCAGAGCTGTGCGATGTTATCTGCCTCACTCTCTCTTCCAGAGCCATCAGTCCAGTGTTAAGATTAAGAGCAATTGTGGAAGATAGGTAACAGTAGCTCTGCTTGGCCCCTGAAGGCATGAGCAGGAACAATGTGTGAAAGTTATGAGGTGTGAGACAACAGGGAGAAAACAAACCAACTATTCTAACAATGAGAACAATCCAAAGGTGTAATGGACTGCCTGGAGAAAAGAGAAATGCCCCCTCACTCAAGGTCTTTAACCAAAGGTTGGCTGACCCCGTAGAGTCTACTACAGAGTAGCTTGTCTAGCTAGGGAATGGCATAACTTCTGACATCTCTTCCAATTCCGATTGCGTGATTCTTGTTTCCCACTTGTCTTTGCCGGTCAGACTGTCCTTCCTCATTCAGCATGTGCAGTTTCATATTATATGACATTACACAATAATTTCTGTCGCTAGAAAAGGCTCTTTTGCAGAACCTCCTTTAAAAAAATCGAAACTACTAACTTAAATTTATAGAGAAACAATGAACATAATTATTTTCATGTTTTAAACAAAATTCTTTGTTTTGAAGAAGTAGTGGAATGAGTTTCCCAAAGGATGCCTTGGAATCTGGCAGAACAGACCTGGATTTAAGTACTGCCTCTGGTCATACTGGCTGTATGACTTTGGAGAAGTCATTTATCATTTCCATGACCCAGACAACTCCAAAATTCTATCACTTGCAGACCAGGTACTGATCTGCATTGGGTGGTGGAAGTTTCCTTGTTGTGAATCCCCTCTATTAATGAAATCACATATCTGGTTACAAAAACCTCAGATGCCCTTATCAACCAACCAGCATTATTAAATTTGGCCTCAGACATTTACTGACTGTGTGACCCTGGACAAGCCACTCAATCAGTGTTTGCCTCAGTTTCCTCATCTATAAAATGGGGATAAAAATAGCACAACTCCTCTCCCCCCAGGAGGATCTAATGAAATCATTGCAAATCACTTAGCACAGATACTATATGTGAACTCTCATCACAGCTATGTAAATATTATACTTTTTTTCCTATTGTGTCTGACTCCTTGGGCCCCATTTGGGGTTTTCTTGGCAGAGATACTGAAGCAGTTTGCTATTTCCTTCTCCAGCTCATTTTATAGATGAGGAAACTGAGGCCAACAGGGTTAAGTGATTTGTCCAGGGTCACAGAGTTAGTGAGTATCTGAGGTCACGTTTGAATTCAGGAATACGAGACTTCCTGACTCCAGGCCTGGCACTCCTAGGCACCACCTAGCTGCTCCATTATGAAGGATAGCTATTTTTGTTGTGTAAATATATGTATGTATATATGCAAAGTGTGCAAACACAAGCATATAATATTGTGTATATATGTATTTTGTGTATATGAATATGAATATAGATGTATCTTATCTCTCTCCCTTCTCTCTTCTCCCTCCCTCCCCCAAGTAATTGGCAGGAGGAGCCACTGCAAATCAGATCATTAAAAGCCAATTGTAAGGAGATGAACTAGTTCCAGTTGATTTTTTGGTCTCCATATTGGAATACTTTTGGTAGAGATCTCTGGGCCTGATCACATCCCTGGCTACATAAATGTTTAAAAGGAGCCAGTCTTTAGATAGCAAACTGCTGAGCTCCTATCATGTCTAATTAGACTGACCAAAATCAATTCTATTTGAGGAATAAAGCAGCATTTACTGAGGAAGATGAAATGACAATATTGGACCTTCTTTCCTTTCATCTGAGAAAGAAGTCACTGTCCATTTTGGAGTGAATTTCTTCATTGCTTCATTATATTCTTTGCCAGATTCTTTGTCAAGAATGTGAGGATAAGGATCATTTCAACTGATTGCATCTTTCTGTTGGGATTGAAAAACTTATTACAGTCAATGAGTCATGTTACATATTCTTTGTTTTGTCAAACAAGAAAAAAATTAAAACTACATAATTATCTTTGAGACAGTAACTGATTTAAAAAGCATTTGTTGGGGAAAAATGATCATGTCAGAAAGAGAATCATTGTAGGGTTTTGATTTTAATAAAAGACCTAAAATAATTGTCCATTCAGATTTAATATGCTGAATTTGTCATATGCCATTAATTTGCTAATATGCTTTTAATAAGTTACATTGTTATTTTTTTGTTAGTGGAATTTTTCTCATTTCTAGTATTTCATATTAATTGAGCTCTTTTTCAATTCTGTTTTTTCTATGTAGAAATAAGACAAAAAGATGCAGAACTAGTTATCCAAACAAAGGTGCTTTTTAAATGATTTGTAAAAATGTTTTTCTAAAGACTTTGAAATGTACATACACACTTTCCCTTCTTCACTAAACTTTCCTCGACATTGGACCCACTCATTCAGTGACCAGACTCCATCCTAAGGGAAGCTGAACTTTAATGAGAGTGGTTCATTTTCTCATACTCTTTTCATTTAGGCAAATGTTTTGACAGAAGTACAAAGGTACTCAGTGTTCAGAGTAGGTTAGGTATGTGCTGGCTGTTTATTTTCCTTACATACACACACACACACACAAATGCTTAACACAAGATCTACAAGTGACATTGATTGAAGACAAAATAACAATAATTTATCATTATTCTTAGATTCTTTCAAGAAGCTGAAAATAAAAACATTAAGACATGACACAGTTGGTGAGACTGCTGAGTAGGAATTTTACATTGTGGTCCAGCTCTGCACAGTCTCAACCAGGAATGGGGAACCTGAGGCCTCGAGGCCACATGGGATCTGAGTTCAAAGGACCTAGAGGGTCACATGTGGTCTCAAGGCTACATGTTCCCCACCTCTCGTCTAAACGATTCCCTTCTGGCCCAAGTCTTTTGGTAGACCTGGTCAAAAGTTCATCAATTCCCTTTTGATAGTGTCCCCTCTGATTCACAAGCTCTCAAAGCCATCAGGTAGTGTAAGCTAAGGGACCCAAGATCTTGGGACCTCTTGACCTCACAACATTGATTCAAAGGTTGAAGTTTGAGATTGGTGTTTGGTCATCCATTTGGCACCAGCGGCTTTGCTTGGTTTTGACACACCATCATCAGCTTCTCCTGCATCCGTAGAAGCTCCTTACCTAAAAAATCCTCATCATGGAGATTGTTTCAGCTTTGATACTTACACCTCATCAATGCCCTCAGTTATCACTCCTCCAGAAGTCTCCCTTTATACGAGCCTAAGAATCCCAGACAGCTCTCTCTCCATTTGCCATCCACTGCTTTGTTTTGACTCTACCATCATTATCATGCCCTGAAACCAAGTACAATCTGGCACCTCCCCCCTTTTCATGTCACTTTTGTATACTGTCTTGAACTGTCTTTTTTAAAACAATCTTTACCTTCAGCGCTTAGCACAGTATCTGGCACATAGTAGGTACTTACTGTTTGTTTTATTAAATTTATTTTACTATGAGTATTTCCTTAGGCAAGGAAATACAAATTAGGAAAGGCAGCTGGGAACCTCAAGGCTCAGGCTAAGGGCACCTGGCTGGACACCTGCTGTTGCTTCTATATGGGCAATCTTCATGACTGAGTAAACAAAAGGGCAATGCTTTTCCATTAAAAGTTTGGCAAGGGAGACCTGCTTGCCACACAGAACCTTCAAAGAAGAGGGATAGCTTTTAAAACTGATTCTGTTCCTTCCCCACCACAATTATGGATCTAAGGAAATAATTGGGGATTACTTGGCCATCCCAAAGTGCCAAGTACTTCAGCATTGAGCCAGCACATCTGGAGTCAGGAGTCATTGCAGCCCAGTATATGTGCCCATATAGGCTGTCATCCCCCTTACATGCAAAACACCTGAATATAGGTATCTATGAATTGTGTATAAAGCAGATATAAAACAACTTTGATGGAAAAGTCAGTAGCAGCTAAAGGAGAAAAGATTGCTCTCTAATTGGATCACTTCATATTTCCACTAATGATGAATGTGTCCCAATAATTCCACATTTTCTCCAACATTCATCACTTTCTCCTTCTATCATTTTAGCCAATCTGGCTGGTATAAAATGAGATCTCAAAGTTGTTTTAATCTGCATTTCTCTAATCAATGATGATTTAGTGAATTTTTATACAATTAGAAATTGTTTCGATTTCCTCATTGGAACACTGACTGACTGTTCATATCCTTTGACCATTTTTCAGTTGGGAAATGAATCATATTCTTATAGATTTGACAAAGTTCTTTACATATTTTAGATATGAGACATTAATCTAGTAAATTATAAATTTATCTCTCAATTTTCTGCTTTACTGTAATCTTGACTATATTAATTTTATTTCTACAAAATCTTTTAAATTTAATGTAACAGAAATTATCCACTTTGCACCTAATTTTGCTATCTCTTATTTATACACAAATTGTTCAGCTATCCATAAGTCTGATAAGTAATATGTTCCGTGTTCTTTTAACTTTCTTGCAAAATCTCTCTTTATATCTAGGTTACACATCCATTTTGACCTCATGTTGGTAAATAGTGTTGGACCATGTCGAATTTCTGCCATACTGTTTTCAAATTCTCAATTTTTTTTTTACCAAATAATGAAGTTTTATTCCAGAATCTTGAGTTAAAGACAACACTTGTCAAATACATGGTGATTATGGTATTTTTTTGATTCTATAAATTGTGTGTCTACTCTATTTCATTATACCTTTCTATTTCTTAGTTAGTACCAGATAGTTTTGATAATTACGGCCTTATAATACTGTTTGAGATCCAGTATTGGTAAAATATTTTTATCGTGACCTCTACCTTTTTTTGCATCAGCTGAAACATAATAAATTCTACTCCATTAACTTTGTGTGTATCTCTTATTTTTAAATGTTTTCCTTGAAAACAATGTATTGTTGAATTCCGATTTTTAATCCATTCTGCTATTCATTTCCATTTTATGGGTTAGTTCATCCCATTCACATTCAAAATTATAATTTCTATTTATGAATTTCCCTCCATCTCATTTTTACTATCTTTCTTCTCAGCTTTTCTTTGCACCCTATCCTGGTTATTTTCTCCCCTTTCACTTTTATTCTTTATTTTAACCTCCCCTCTAAAAGTCCCTCCCTTATCTATTTAGGTCATCCTCCTGTTCTTAATAAATATATCCTAAGAGATAATTGGTAACTTAGGGGAGAGTAGTTTCAATTGAAGCCAGATTATGAAGGATCAAAAAGTGAGTGAGAGAAAAGAAAGTGGAGATAAGAAATGTAGAAAGACTTTTTATTGGAGTTTAGCTGAGAAAGACAGAAGAAATATAGCATGAAATCTTGAGGAAATGGTAAGCTCTTTTAGGATAGGAAGGATCTAGACGCATTTGAAGACAGTGGAGAGAGAACCAATAGATTCAACTGAAATTTCTCTCTCAAAGTTGCCAAAGATGTCTATCTTCATTTAAGGAACAAAGAGATTTTTGCTGGAATCACACTCAAGGTCTTTCTAGCATGGTAGAAACCTTTTGGAGTTTGTTCTCCATTTGGCATAGCTTTTAAGAATTCCCCACTATGATCAGGCTTCATAGAGTATGTTGGAGGGATCTGCTGTGGTGAATTTATGGGACAACCACAGACAAAAGTTACATAGTCACAATATTTTTCATTGGAAAAAATTATTCACATTGATGAGATCATGAATCCATGATTTGAGTAGATGGAGGTATAGTGCCTTAGAGGTACAATGCTTAGTGAAACATCAAACCCTTGACTAGAACTTTGGAAAACTTTAAGAATCATTCTTGAACTTTGTACAGTTATCAAGTTTCTACTTGTATCATAGACAAAATGCTTCACTGTTTTCTAATTTGCCTTTTTTTCGGTCTTCACAGATTTCATCCAAATGATAATTGCATACGACATGGCATATCAAATCCCTCCATGGGATTTCATGCTTTCCTGTTTGCCATCAAACAAGACTGCTGACTTCCATTGGCCTTCTGGATACCCCAAGAACAGTTCTGTCTTCAGTGGAGATGATCAGACTGCTGACACTAACTTTAATTCACGTGATTCACACCATTCAGAATTTTCATCCGAAGAAAGTTTCTCCTGTTGCCTTTGGAGTGAGCATGATAAAAATCCTTCCATGTGTGTGAACAGTACAGAAAGCAGGACATTTGTTTCTCCTTCAGCACTCTCCCAATCTTTGCAACAAAAAAGAAAAGGTTAGATTTTTAAAGTTCTAGACAGCCCTTTTAAAATTTTTAAAAAATCGACAGGTTTTTTTGACATTTTGACCGTTGTTTTTATTTGACAGACAGCTTTACTGTTCAGTAAATCCATATGAGGTAGATGGAAAGATGTTCTTCCAATCAAAATTTTTGTATGAATAAAAGAAAATTATGTTCACATTCATAGATCAAATTGCCCACTCCAGCAATTGCCTATTAAGTGGAAAGATCAAATGAAGGGCCATTTTCCCCTGTATTCCTGTTGCTTTATAAAATAAGCTATTTAATTTAATTAGACCCAGGGAAGGTTCGTATTGGAAGATAAAGTTATATATTTTTTTAAATTTTAATTAATAAAACAAGAGATAATACTTATAGCTCATATATCTATATCTATATATGTCCAAAATTGTTTAATGCAGCTGTTAAGTAGGTTGGGCAAATGTTGGTTATCCTCATTTAAAGATGAGGCAACTGGTACTCAAATAGATGAAAGTGACTGGAATGTGGTATTATAAGTAGTAAATGTCATTGGTAGCCTTGAAACCCAGGTCTTCTAACTTCAGCCCTTGGGCTCACAGAATAGTAGGATTTTAGGGGTGGAAATGGCTTCAGTGGCCATTTCATCCATCTTATACCTGAGAAAAGAATAAAGCCTATGGATGGATCTAGTGAGGAGCCTTTACTGAAAACATTCCAGGAGGAGAAGCCACCACACATTCCATCTCAATCCAATTGTTAGAAATTTCATTCTCTGGTCTCTCCTTTCTCTTGTCTCTTTCTCTCTATGTATCTGTCTGTGTCTCCGTCTTTTTCTCTCCCTCTTCTCTGAAAACACGATGACCACACAGAGATAAAATTGACTCCCATATATATCTCTGAAACTTGACAAGATGAGCAGCATGACTAGACTACAGACTTGTAAAGAATAATTATGAAAGCTAGAATTTATGTAGCCCTTAAGGTTTACAAGTCCTTTATATTGTTTTTCATTTTATTCTTACAACCCTGTGAAGCTGGTGCTATCATTATCTCAATTTACAGATGAGAAAACAGACCAATAGAATTTAAGTAATTTTACCAGAGTCAATCAGCTAGTAAATGGCTAGGGCAGGATTTGAACTCAGCTCTTCCTGAGTTCCAGGTCAAGCACCCTATCCACTGAACTACCTAGCTATCCACAAAGAACAAGATAAATGAAAGTGGTCATGATATAGCATTGTCTGTTAAGATGATATACTTTTTTTTAAGTGAGGATATGTTATATTTGTTTGAAGACCAACTGAGGGAGAAATGGAAGTGATATTTTCATCAGAGACTGCTGTAGACCAACTGGACAAAAAGAGGACAGATTGAGAAATTCAGAAAACAGATTCCCAGCCTGGTGATTCCAGCCTGGATTGCCCAGGGTGATAGGGGCTTTAGTTATCTGGATGTCTGCTGAAGGGCTCTTTCTTCCTAAAGCAAAAAAGCTATTACTTTTCTGAGTTGTTTTAATGAGAGTTTCATCCTTTATAAAATATGGGAACCATTAAGGGCAAATTCTATTCTAGATCTCATTCTCTCGAACAAAAAGGAATTGTCTTCGTGGAGATGGAAATGATCAGAATGTTAAGAGGAGTTTAAAGTTTGTGGTAGAGGAACAGAAATCTGGGCATAGGCTTCCATATACCCTAGATTTTGGGAGAACAGATTTCAAAGAATTTTGAGGAGTGAGTAAGATTCCATAGGAGCAGACAGCCCAGGATAGATAGGGGAAATTCTCAATAATGAAAATTCTGAAGACACAAGCAATTTTTTTTTATTGAGAAAAAGAAGAACCATCTGAAAAAACTGATGTGCATGCACAGGGCACTCCCTAAAACATCCTGTCTTTAGAAACACATGTACCTATGGAAGCAAGTGGTAAAAGAATCAATCAATAAACATTTATTAAGCACATACTATGTGCCACATAAGAATAAATATAAATACATGAGAATCTTGTAAGAGTATTCTCAGATTGGCTAAAATTTTTTCTATGTAAGATTACTATCTACTATGATAGCAAATGTAGTTGACTTCATGTGCTTTAAAAAGAGTTTCCTTAGTGACAGCTATTCACTTGGGGAATCTACCATTTAGCTAAAGGATTTCTGTTTTTCATCCTGTATAAACAGTACACAATCTAGTAGAGAGCAACAGTTCTCAAAGTTATTGGTCTCAGGATCCCTTAACATTTTTAAAAATTATTAGAGCCCCCAAAAGCTTTTGTTATATTGGTTAGAGCTGTGCTGGAGTCAATTCAAACTAACTCATAAGAGCCGATCATTAAATTTTCCAGTGTGGTCATGTACATGTTGGAAATTGTCAAACACCCCAAATCAGGGCTTAATTTATTGTTTTCTTGATTGTCTAGACTTGAGAAATAGATGGAAACATGATAATATTGATAAACTTAAAGCTGGTATTCCTGTATATTTTTATCCAAGACAGTTGTTTAACATTTGCCAGCATGCACCTAGGTTATATCTATCCATATTTATTATATTGCAATTAGAACATTTTAGTGTGATTATGAAAATAGTTTTGACCCATCAAACCCTCAGGTGAGGTCTCAGGGAGCCTCAAGCCTTCCTGGAGTGCAGAACCGTGAGTATAATGGATAGAAAACTGATTTCAGAATAAAGAATACCTGGATTCAACTCCTGCTTCTGGCACACTGGTTGTGTTACTTTGGACAAACTTCGAGTGCTTTGGACAACTCTCCTAATAGAATAAGTGTCTTATCATTCTTTTTTGAGGCAAGTGGGGTTAAGTGACTTGCCCAGAGGGACGTAGCTAGTAAATGTCTGATGCTGGGTTTGGACTCAGGTCCTCCAGACGAGGCCCATGCTCCATTTACTGTGCCACCTAGCTGCCCCTGAGGTTGTTTCAAAGAACATGTCAGCCTTCATTGGTGCAGAGGGAGTTCCTCACAGGGATGTCTGAATATAAATGAAATCACGGATACAACTCCCCAAATTAAAAAAAAATGCCCATAGAACAAAAAGCATGTGGTTACTCATGTATATTAACAAATCACAATTTCAAAGTGCATGGTAGTGAAGAGATTGTTGACTTTGGGGCAGGAGACACCTCTAATCAAATCTACATCTCCTATTTAGTAGCTATGGAACCTTGAGTAAGCCATTAACCATTCTGTCCTCAGTATTTTCATGTGTGAGATGAGATAATAGTATTTAGTTATGGCTCCCTTGCCTGTGTTATTGTAAGAATCTCATGAGAGAATATGTATAAAACATCCTGTAAACCTTAAAACCCCAACTAGTATTATTAATCATATCGAAAGTCAGAAGAGCTTAGTAACGTTTGAGTCTATTGTGAAAATCTGAAAATATGCAGCAAGTGGAACTTACATCTAAAGTACTAAATAATCCCCATGTGACTCTACATCATGTGATGGACAGAATTTAGGAAATTGGGAGAGACTGACTCTCTGGGTTAAGGATAAAATACACAGCAACACAGCAGTAGTTGGAGAGTCAATTTACAATGAACATTTTGAAGATGCTGTAGTCAAGACAAGTGTCAGGTTTGCCTTTTTCTCTCTAGGGAGTCAGAACGTGTCTTTCCAATTGAGTTGTGCATTATGATATGAAAACACTGGTAAAAATACATTCAGTTCTTGTCCTTGCATTGTTCAGAATGTCTTTTTAAAAAAATCATCTGTAATGCTTTCCTTTGAATTCAGGTGTGAGCTGGAGCATCGAATGTTGGGTCAGAGGGGACTTGAAGATACTCATCTGTAATTTAGAATCATTGTTTAAGAATTCTTCCAAGACATTAGAATTTCAGGCTCATCTTTCATATGTTCTGTAAGTAGCTGATTAGAAATATTCTTTGTGTGGTGAATATGGTTTCAATAAGGACCTGGTTTTGAGTCCTTCATTGATGCTATCTAGCTTTGTGTGCCTGAGCAAGTCGATGATTTGTGAAAGGGTTGCCTTGCTAAAAGAAGTTGTACTGAGATGGATCTAGGGCTGGGCTGGTAGCCAGCTTCCCCAAAAATAACCTTATCAAAATGAGATTGAAGATTTACTTTTTACATAACTGCAGAGTGCAGAAAATTTTCTGGCATCCATATCTCTTAACTCTGTGGCTCCTCTCTAGTTTTATGCCTTAGTGTCCTGAGGGAGGGAGAAGATAGTCCAACTATCCTCTGCCTTGCTTATACCATTTTGGTTCTGGGTAGTACATTTTCAGAGAGACATTGGTAAACTGGAGGTTATCCAAGGAGGGACAACCAGATGACAGAGAACTTTGGGATTATGCCAAGTAAGGATCAGGTGAAGGAAGGGAGGATCAAGGAAGTGGTGGAGAATGGTAACTTGCTTCAAATAATCAGAAGTATTTCATTTGGAAGAGGAAATACAATTGTTCTTGGCCCAAGAGGACAAACCTTAGAACTGCTAGACTCTCCTTATCATTAGAATCACAGGAAAGTGAAATGGGAAGCATCATGAGATCTCAGTGGAGATCTTCAACATTTACTGAGCACCTACTATGTGCCAAGCACTGTGTTAAGCCCTGGGGATATGAAAAGAGCCAAAACAGCTCCTTTCCTCAGTGGGCTCACAGTGTGAAGGACTAAGCTAAATACAAATACAATATACAGAGGATAAATTGGAGTTAATCTCGGAAGGAAAGTTATCTTCAAAGAAAGACTGGGTGGCCATTTGTTGGGAATGAATGGTACAGGGGGATTCTGGGTCACAGAAGGGTTAATCTAAATGGTCTCTGTTGTCCCTTCTGACCCTGCAATTCTTTTTCTGTTATTTTTTTTCTTAAAAATGTGAAGCTCTTTAGTAAAGGTATAACATCTTTCACATGTGTTTTTGATAGAAAAATATTTTAATTATATAAAGTCTTTCTTAAATTACAAAACATCCATTTGGGAAGAAAGCTTTATCCTTAAAACTTTCGGGAATAAAATTCTGAACACCAAGGTGGGTTGTTCAGCCAAACATAACAATTCTGACTTTGTTTGAAGGATACCCTCTTACAGTAACCTCTTGCTGAATCTTTCAGCTTCCAGGCGAAGGCAATAGTAGAATTAATCACCATGCCTTATATTGGAAAGTGTTTCTCAAGATGTTTGTAGATTTGATCTTGTATTTCCTGTAGGCATCAAGCAGGCATCAAGTAGTTGTTCCCAGTTTACCAATGAGGAAAATGATACTTAAGAACTCTGAATGGTTTTCCAAGGCTACGTGATCTTTTCAAAGTCTCACTAATGATCACAGACTCATGGAATTAGAGAGTTTAAGAGGACCTCAGTGACAATCTACTCCAATCCTGAGATACTGAAACACTGGTAATTACTCTTCAATTCAGGCTACCCTGACATTTGTGAATCCATCCGACTATATTGTCTAAACCCCACCTCACTATCCTCCTTACAAGAAAAAGATAAGATACTTAATCAAAAGCTCTGCTGAAATCTTGGAAAACTATATGCACAGCATTTCCCTCATCTACTTGGTTCAGTAATCCTGTCAAAAAAAGGAAAGGAGGTTAATCTGTAATGACCAATTCTTTTAATAAACATTTTTATTTAAAGTTTTGAGTTCCAAATTCTGTCCCTCCCTCCATCCTTCTCCTCTCCCCTCCCTGAGATGGTAAGCAATCACATATAGGTTATTCATGTGCCATTATGTAAAACATTTCCATATAGTCATTTCATACAAGAAGACTTGAATAAAAGAAAAAGAAAGAAAGTATGGAGAATAACTAAGTCACAGTTCTTCATCAAGTAATATTGTTGTTACTGTGTACAACATTCTCCTGGTTCTGTTCACTTCACTATTTATCAGTTCTTGCAAGTCTTTCCAGGTTTTTCCGACATTATCTTGCTTGTCATTTCTTATAGCACAATAATATTCAATTATAATCATATACCACAGCTTTTTTAGCCATTTGCCAATTGATGGGCATCCCTTTGATTTCCAATTCTTTACCATCACAACAAAAGCTGTTGTAAATATTTTTGTACAAATAGTCACTTTCGGATGTCTTTGGGATATAGTCCTAGCAGTGGTATTGCTGCATCATGAGGTATACACAGTTTTATAGACCTTTGGGCATAGTTCCAAATTGCTCTCCAGAAAGGTTGAATCATTCCACAACTCCACCAACAGTGCAATAGTGTTCTTGTTTTCCCACATCCCCTCCACATTTTCCTTTGCTCTCATATTAGCCTATTTGGTAGTGTGAGGTGGTACTTCAGAGTTGTTTTAGCTTGCATTTCTCTAGTCAATGGTGGTTTAGAGCATTTTTTCATGACTATAGATGGCTTTGATTTCTTTGTATAATGACCAATTCTTGATGAAGCCATGATTTTTAATTTCTACTCCCTTAATAGATATTACACAACCATTTCTAATTATCCATTATAGATCCCAAGAATCCACGTCAAGCTCACTGGATTGTAGTTGGTAGATTCTGTTCTCTTGCCCTTTATGAAAATTGAGATATTTGATGGAAGCAAAACTAGACTTTATGTTTGCCAACACTTAGAGGGGTTAAGCATTTTGTCCATGGTAAAACAGATGCTAAATATAATAGGCTGGGTTTGGACTTATGTCAGTCTCAACTTTAGCATCTTTCTACCATGGCATATTTCTGCTATGATGTGAACTGCTTAGAACTCTTTCTTAGTGATGATGGGCTGAACCGAGGCATGAAGGAACAGCCATATGGGGCTGAGACCAAATCTGTAAGACATGTCATTGCCATTCAGAGTACTTTTTGGATATATTCTATGATTTGGTTCGCAAGCTGCATAGAACCTAACTGTTGTCTATATAGAACAGAAACAGAAACACAACATGATATCTTGAAGATATTATAGACTTCCACAGAAGAAAAGTACAAAACATTGTTGTAGGATGGAAAGAGATCTTAGAAGTCATCTAGTCTAACATGCATTTTATAGATGAGGAGACTGAGACCAAGAGATTTGCTCATGGCTACAGCAATAAGATAAGAAAAAGAAATTAAAGGAATGAAAAGAGAAAATGAGGAAACAAAACTGTTACTCTTTGAAGATAATATAATGGCTTACTTAGAGAACCGTAGCGAATCAACTAAAAAAGAGACTAACTGAAACAATGAACAACTTAAGTGAAATTGCAGGATAGAAGATAAACCCACACAAACAATCAGAATTTCTGTATCACCAACAAAATTCAGCAAGAAGAGCTAGAAAGAGTTGCAGACAATATAAAATTGTTGGGAGTCTACCTGCCAAGAGAAATATAGGAACAATATGAACACAATTACAAAATACTCTTCACACAAAGGTAGATCTAAGCAAATGGAGAAATATTAATTGCTTATGGGTAGGCTAAGCCATAATAAAAATAAGAATACTACCTAAATTAATTTATTTTTTCAGTGTCATACCAATCAAAATGTCAAAGAGTCATTTTATAGAGCTAAAAAAAATGATAACAAACTTCATCTGGAGGAACAAAAAGTCAAGAATATCAAGAGAATAAATGAAAACAAAGTGAAGGAAGGTAGTCTAATAATACCTGATCTTAAACTATGCTAAAACTCTAATCAGCAAAACAATTTGATACTGTCTATGAAATAGACTGGTTGATCAATAGAATGGATTAGGTACACAACATGTGGAGGGAAAATGACCACAGTAATCCAATATTTGTTAAACCCAGAGATCTGAACTTTTGGGGCAAGAGCTCACTATTTGACAAAAAATACTGGGAAAACTGGAAGGCAGTCTGGCAGAAACTAGTCATAGACCAATATTTCACACAATATACCAAGATAAGGGCAAAATGTATACATGGTGTGTATGTGTGTGTGTAAGTGTATACATATATACAGTATTAATATAGAGAGAATAAGTACAAATATATGCAACATAGTGAAGTATAAGGCAGTTTGAGAAGAAAAGCACCAGCATTTGGGGGAATCAAGATAGACGTCATGCAGAACATTACGTTTAAGCTGCATCATAAAGAAGAGAGAGATAACTGAAATCCTTTCTTTTAAAAGTTGTTATTGGCTTTTTTGCTTTACATCATTTCATTTTCAAATCTCTCTCTCTTTCACCCAGTGAACCATCTCTTGTAACAAAACATAAAAAAGACAGATAAACCCAGTTCAGCAACAGTAACCAATAGCAGCATGGCCTCCCACCTCTGCAAAGGTGGAAGGGAGGTGTATTTGCTGATATCTTCTTTTGGCCCAAGTTTGGTTATTATAGCCACAGAGTACTCACTTTCTTTGATGTTGTTCTTTATTTTTACAGTTGTACAGTTATACTTAGTTTTCCTGCTTCTATTTTCTGTGCTCTGCACTATGTTATAGAATCTTCTAAGAATTCTTCATATTCATTATTTCTTACACCTGTGCCCATCTTTTATCCCCTGGTGCTCATGCCTGGTGCACAGACCAAGCTAAGATTCTTCACCTTCATGCTTGTGTCTAACACTGAGATACAGATGATGATGGGATTCATATATTTTTATTTTATAACACAGATCAGAAGTGTCACAGGAAGCCTCACCCATGGTGTCCCAGAAGGGTAATTTTCAAGTTGTTCAGTGCAATTGCAGTAGGTCTGAAGACTGTGAATGCCATGTACCCATGTCCATAACGAAGCTCAGCTCTACCTCCTTCATATATTTGGAAATCACAAATGGTACCATATCTCTCCAGTCACCTATGATGTCTATAAAGCCTATAAATATTGGTAAGTGTAAAGTCACCATATAATAGGGCTTTTCATCACAGAAACTGCTCTAATACTTCAGGGATACATGATTTCAACAGTGCAGGTGCTTCCTCCAGCAATATAACCATCAACCCCTCTACCATCCATAAATGATTGATGTGGGTCCAAATTCATCACTTGAGTGTGGTGCAGTGGAAACAGTTCTGAATTGGGAGTCAGATAACATGAATTCAGCTCCTAGCTTTGCTTCTTACTACTTGTTTGACCTTAGGTAAATTATTTCCCCTTCCTGGTGAAATCTGTAAAGTGAGAGTTGGTCTATGAACTCTAGCTTCTAGCTCTAGATTTATTATCCTACACTTTTTGCGGTATCTCCATTGAAGTCCTTGGCATGGAGCTGATCCTGGGTCTTTGAAGACTACACCTGTACAAACTGTGGTAATTTAAACAAACAAGAAGTTTGGAGCACAGGCCCCTTGATGGATTGCATGGCCAGTGCTCAAGGCCCAGCCTGTCTAAGTGAAAAAAGCTCATCTCCAGGTTGGCTG
The DNA here is from genome assembly GCA_028658325.1 of Potorous gilbertii. NCBI lineage: Eukaryota > Metazoa > Chordata > Mammalia > Diprotodontia > Potoroidae > Potorous > Potorous gilbertii. The sequence goes on from CM053770.1 coordinate 685,301,133, forward strand.
GCCATACAGGCATGGGTTTTCTGACCAATCAATCAGGAAACGTTTAGGTAAGCCCTGTCTTCACTTCACTCTTCCCTTTCTAGCTCCTTTTATCCACATCTCCCTACTTGCCACTTTACCACCCTTGAAGCTCTATGTAAATATGAGCTCTTATTATTAATTATACTTACATCACTTACTAAGTCAAAGCTCCTAGCCTTTTTGGGTATCACAGAACTCTGCTGAAGCCTATGGGCCCTTTCTCATATCATGTTTATTTTTTGAAGTAAAAAATATTTCAATCTATATTCAGATACCACCAGTTTCTTCTTTGGGAATGGACAGCATTTTTATCATAAATCTTCTTGGATCATTGTATTGCTGAGAATAGCCAAGTCATTCACAGTTGATCATCATGCAATATTGCTATCACTTTTAATGCAGTACATTTCACTTTGCATCAGCCTATGCAAGTCTTTCCAGGTTTTTCTGAGAGCATCTTGCTCATCATTTAGTTTTTTCCTAAATTTTATTTCTTTATTTGTTTTTAATTTTCAACATTTACTTCTTTAAGGTTTTGAGTTCTAAATTTTCTCCCTCTCCCTCTCCTTATCCCTCCCTGAGATGGCATGCAATCTGTTATAGGCTACACATGTACAATCATTTTAAAGGGATTTCCATATTAGTCATCATATCATGTTTATAAATGAATAAGAGAAAATGTATAGTATTACAAAGGAAATAATAACATTGAAGTACAATTATCAAAATGTTAAAAAATGAAAAAAAAACCAAGAACTTCCTTGGACCCCAAGTTATGAACTCCTTCACACAACACTAGGGAAGGAAATTCAATAACATGGAAAAGTAGGGAATCAAGGATTGCTTTAGTCTGTACCCTTGTAACCTCACCTCCTAGCACTGGACCTTGCACATAGTAGATGCTTTATCCCTGCTTACTGATAGACAGATTGATGATCTGAAAAAGCAAACCAGGACATGTCCCCTTTAAGTTTTAAATCTAGCATCTATGTGTGACTGACTAGGCAGGCTTATGGAGATACTGCACTTTGGAGGAATGGAGACTTGCATTGTTAGGGGTACTGCGTTAGCCCTCCTGATGGTATTTTATATTTGTGAAATGCTGAAGGTTCTCAATAATGGGATTTCTGCACCATGGACTTAACCGGTTTTGGGTCATGTTCTCCCAGTAGAATTATAAGCTCCTTTAGGAAAGGATCTGATTTGTATTCTGTTCTACTATCTCCACTATGGTACAATGTCTGACATGTAAAAAGTCCTTAGTAAAGGCTTGTCAAGTTGAGACGAATTAAACTCTCTGTGTGTTTACCTATTGATCATCCATCTGTATCTATCAATTATGTATCATCTATAAATATGATCTACCTATATCTATGATCTATTTGTCTGTTTTTCTCCTGACTTTGAGAGTTATGCATTTCAACTGCCTCTGCAATTATTAAAAATCAGATTTAGTTCATGGTCTCACAGGGTTAGAGCTGAAGAGACCTGAGAAGGCATCTAGTCAAATTTCCTAATTTAATTGAGGAGAAAATGGAGACTCAAAGAGTGAGTGACTTGCCCAAGGTGACTGTGCTGGTGTCAGAAGAGAGATTCAAACTCTACACTGATATGAAATCTGATATTCTTTTTACTGAAAAACTGAAGCTGGACTTGAAATATTATTTTTTTAAAGTGAAGCCAGACCCACCGTTACATTTACTAATGGAAATAACAGATGATGGAAAATTAAAGATCTCTTGGTCCAGCCCACTGTTAGCACCCTATCAACTTCAATATGAACTGAAGTACTCTGTAAAGTCAACTGAGACCATGGAGCAGGTATGTATTATCTTTTACCATGCAAATCATAAAAAATTAAGCTGTGAGGATTTCAAGAAGTGCTGAATACTCCTTAGATCTGAACAGCATAATATCTTTAAGATAAGATGGAAATGCTTCTTCAAGAGAAAGAGCCCCTCTATCCCTAGAGCTTTTTTGGCATCTGATACCCACATAGTGAGAACTTTCAGAAGCATGGAACTCACCATGGGCCAAAGAGTATATTTAAGTATATCTTCATCTTTGATGAGCTATGAAGTTTGCATTATTCCCTGATACCTTCTCAAGGTGATCCCAGAGCAAAGTGTGTGGATTTGCTGTGTGTCCTGTAACCTTTGACAATGCCTTTCATAGGGTCATATATTGGGAGATCATCTGGCACCAGGCTTTAGAGCTAGGAGGAACTTCAGAGGTCATCTTGGTCATTCTTCTCATCTTACAGATGGGGAAACTGAGTCCCAGAGAAGATAACCAACAGAAAATGGGAAAACTAGAATTAGAATAGAGATGCTCTGACATCCAAACCATCATTCTTCTCATTGCCTTATGGTTTCTGTCCCCATGTCTCAGATTAGCAGACTTAAAGAGAGATGCTTAAACACAACAGCTTATGTACTTTACTGGAGATTTCTAATCAGGCAACAGTGATCTGTCTTACAACTACTCAAGCAATAGGGCTTAGCTTATGAGTTGGAGGCCAATTGGCACAATGAATATTGAAATCTCCTTAGAAATATTAGAGAAAGGGGGCAGGGGCCACTAAGGTTGGTCACAACTGGGAATAAGTAAACACCATTTGGTCAAGGGTACCAGTCATGAGGAACACAAAGGAAAGTGTAGGGGAATAGAGGAGAATGTGGCAAAATATTAACCTGTGGAAGCTTCCACAAACCTAGGTTGTCATTAGCAATCCCCTTCTGTGTGGTGTTTTGACTTTTTAAAATTAAATTTAGCAGATTGCTACAATTGTACTAGATACCTCCTTGCTCGTGGACAATGTGCTTCCTGGTTCTTCATATACAGTTCAGGTACGGGGAAAAAGACTGGATGGCCCAGGAGCCTGGAGTGATTGGAGCACTCCTTCCAACTTCACGGCCCCAGGTATGTTGTGGGATACAGGGTGCATCTTTGCTTCCTATTGTCGGGGAGCAGATTTTGGGAATCTCTCTTTCTCTCGTTAGGTTGTGAATATTTAGCATTTTGTCGTAGTAATTATGGGCGCAAGAAGTGAGGGGATAGAAGGTTGGCCTTGGAGTTGGGAAGAGCTGGGTTCAAGTTTTACCTTTGACACAGAAACACAGAATTTTAGAATTGGAAGGAACTCAGTGACTATGTTTTCTAACTCCCACCAAAAAGGAAGCACCATGAACAAATACCTGATTAGGGATCATGCAGGAGAGAGAGTCAGCTCATCCTTAAAGAAGCTCATTCCATTCTGGTACAGCTTAGGAAGTATTTTCTTAACAGTAAGCCTAAATTGGCACATATTGGCTATGTGACTTTGGGCAGTATATTTAAGTTTTCAATTTTCCAGATAGCTCTCTAAGACTAAGTTATAAGAGATTTACTCATCTGCATTGGTAGAGATTTCTGCAGCAGGTATTTTCTAAGCTGAGAAAATTACAGGTTCACACTCTCTGCCTGACCCCTACAAAATGGACACTAAATTGAAGGGGGAAAAATTGTTTCCTTATAAATTAAAAAAAAAGCTCAGGATATATTGCATTTAAATGAATGCACATGTGCTATGGAAATTTACAGTATGTAAATTACAGAAAATAAAGCCTAACAATTCAAATAGGACAGTGTTACCATGGGTGCCTCACTTTTTGTGGAATGGGTCACTATAGGTGTCTAATTTTATAGCAAAATGGAAGTGGGAGCCAATTTGTATTGGTAGAACAAAATGAAATAGGGGAAAAGCCAGTCCATTAGAGTGGAGGGGCTTAACTCTAAAAGAGGGGATAATCCAATCACATTTGTACATTATTTCCAGCAAAGAAGCACCTATCATAGACATGAGAGATTGTTGACCTACCCTGAACACACTTCATTATTCCACAGTACATGCAGAGCAGCCTCTAAACATCTCAAAGGATAACCTCTTAAAATGTTCAAACGAGCTTTCACATATCCCAATCAATTCTAATCAAAATTTTACTTTTAAAAATTAAAAAAAATTAAAAACAAAAACATCCTCATGCTTAAATTTAAGACATCAAGGGTTTAATTTGTCAAAATTTTCTGATGTGTGTTTGTTGGGTTCATATATCACTGTAATATCTTTTTGCATCCTTCTCCCTCTATTTCCACTCCATCACTACTTCCACTCTCCATTAGTACCCTCCTAGTTCAAACCAGCCATTATTTATGGTCCGTTATAACAGCCCCCTAGCCGGATGACCTTCTGTACCCAGGACAAGCTGCATATTTCTCTACTGCTGTGTTTGCAGAGCAAGGAAACACTGCATCTGAGCAGTAGGGCCATCGAGGCAGCAGTATGAGTTAGCCTGGGGGAATATATTACCCATTTTTTTTCTTGCCAGGTCTGAAGTCAGGAAGACCTGAGTTCAAATTTGACCTTGGATGCTCACTAATTGTATGACCCTGGGCAAGTCATTTAACTCTGTTTGCCTCAGTTTCCTCATCTGTAAAATGAGCTGAAGAAGAAAATGGCAAACTGTTCTAATATCTTTGCTAAGAGGACCCCAAAATGGGGTCATGAAGAATTGGCCACAGCTGAAAGGTCTCAACATCTTTCACTTGTTTACTCTTGAAATCATCCATACTCATCTCAAAAAGTCTTCCCTGAATTCCGTAGCTGACGTAATCTTTCTGTCTTCTCAATTCACAGAACTGTCTTCTTTTATACATTTTTTTACTCTTAAATTTGAATATAGGGCTATTTTGTTTTTGTTTTTGCTTACTTGTTTTACTATTACAAGCCCATGTTCCCTTTTGAATTCCTACAGAAGCTAGGTTACCTCTGTTGTATATCCTTCAGAGCAATGGCAACACTTGATGAATAAATAGGAAAATATTTATTAAGTTCTTTCTATGTGCCAATTAATGAATTAATTAATTCATTCATAAATGAATGATTAGAATAAAATATAGCTGACAGGTAGAATTAAAAATGACAGCCATAAAAATAAAATAGAAATATTTTATAATTCTACATAGAACTATTAAGCTATCTGGTAGACAAATGTTACATTTCTAAATGTGTAAAATTGGAAAATACTTTCCATTACTGAGAGCAATGTGTTTTCCACGTGAGGAATGCATTAAAAGAATTTAGGCCAAGGAAAAGGAGAGATGATAATGAAATATGAAGAGGCATGAGAACCAATGAGTCAAACCATTCTGACAAAAAGTAGTCTTTTACGAAAGCAATGAGTTACTTAGGTTCTCTAGAAGAGATTTTTTTGGACCACATAAGGCTTAATGTACATAGTTTATCTCAGAGAAGAAATATTCCCTCTACTATAACCAGAGCTGTTGGGTAGGAAATGGAAAAATTGTCCAATTTAGGTTCAACCTTGATGATGGCAGTAACATAATAGTGACACAATTTATGGGATGCTTTAAGCTTTCTTCAGTTCTATGCCTGAGTCAGCACTTCTGAGGTTGTGTCCTACATATACCCATTGAAATATGTGACCTAAGATCACCTCAGAATCAGATTCTTTGATTTGGAAGCTCTGAAAATAGATAGGGAATCGGGATAGACAGGTCTAGCCACTCTTCATCAATAAGGGGTGAAGAGACTTATTAGGGAGATAGTTATCCAGGAGAGACATTATACTGGAGCACAACTTGAAAGCAGGATTTGCTCTGTGTGTGTGTGTGTGTGTGTATACACACTCATATGTATGTATGTATATATATACACATACAAATAGACGTATAGATATATTTATATGATTTTTCCATATATACATGCATATGTGTTTGTGTGTATATATGTACGTATACATATATGTATATATATATATTTTCAACAGTACTGTGAAATGCTATCCTCCGTGCTAACAATGAATCCTCTTCTCACTTCCACACCTTAGGATCCCCATTAAGTGTACCTGCTATTTGAAATCTTTCCAATTCCCCTTAGTCACTCCCACCTACCACTAAAAATGTGTTTACTTTGAAGTTTTCGGTATTTCTTTATTTATTCATTTATATTCTTTTTTTATGATGAGTAAAATGTAAATTCTTTGAGGGCAATAATGCCTTTATTTTTGTCTCTGTTTTCCCAGTCCTAGTATAGTGCCAAACACATTATAAGTGATTAATGCTTACTAATAATAAGATAGAAAATGCTTAGTGATTTTTTGACTTTGTATCTACCTCTCCTTGTGCATGTTATTTTCTTCTAGTAGGATAAAAGCTCCTTGAGGGCAGGAATTAGTTAATTTTTGTTTCTGTATCCCCATCCCAGGTACTTAGTAGGTGCTAAATAAATGCTCGAATCAATTAATGCAATGATAGGGTAATGTTTTGTGGAGGCATGTCTCTTTGTGAAACACTTCAATTTCTGTGACTTCCAAGTAGATCAAGTTTCATTAATTGGTATGTGTCATTTCGGTGTATATGATGTTCATGTTTCAATTTAATTCGATCCAAAAAAATGTATCAATTGCCTACTGTGTACCAGGAACTATGTTAAAGGAGACAAAGACAGAAATGTGTCAAGAAACTAACGTCTACTGAAGGTATTCAATGTATGCACAAATAAGGAAATACAAGGTAATCTTAGAAGAGAGTACTAACCAGTTTTTGCTGGGAGTGGGGGAAGGAGAGGCCAAGTTTTGTTTTTTATTTATTAAGACCCAAAGTCTGATCTTTGTCTTCCCTTCTCCATCCCCAGCAAAGTGTTGTCTCCTATTTTACTGAAAAGATTGAAGCCTTTCCTATTGAACCCTTCCCTCAGTTTCTCTTTATCCCTTTCCCAAAGCCCTCAGTGTCCTTCCTCAGCCATCCACTCCTCCTTGTACTCTATCCCAGAGGAAGAGGGGGGTCCCTTCCTTGCCAAAAATAAGACCATTCAGCTCAGTTAGCTAACCTCTCATTTCTTCCATGGCACCATTTCAAAAATTATCCTTTCGTGGATGCCTAGGTCATGAAATTTAGCATCCAGCTATAATTTAGGAAGAATTATGTATAATTCTTTCAATATTTAAATGTCTCGTTTCATGTTAGATTACAGACTTGTCATTTGCATTGGAATATACATTGGACAAATACTTAAAATCATTCTTTTCTAGAGATTCTTAATATTCCATATTCTATCTTTTCTCCCTACCTGTAGAGGTCATATATTTTCCACCGAAAATTCTGACAAGTGTTGGGTCTAATGTGTCCTTTTACTGCATCTACAAACATGAAAACAAGATCATCCCTTCCAAGAATGTCTTTTGGTGGTTGAATTTAGCAGAGAAAATCTCCCCAAGTCACTATGATGTTATGAATGCCCATGTGAGCAGGGTCACTCTTCTCAATATGAATGCAACTAAACCCAGAGGAAAATATACGTATGATGCCATATATTGCTGTCAGGAGAATGAGTGCCATCACCGCTATGCCGAATTATATGTCATAGGTAAGAAGCCTCTTTCCAATTTATTGCATTCTGCCTGCTGATTGTTCAACGTGGACCCTTTTGTGGAGGCTCAGTTAAGAACTAAGGAACATGTTTGTTTTGCATACAATTTTCATATTCTGTTTTCTCTTTATATTCATATTTTAATGTGTTTTAAATAGATGTCAATATCAATATCTCATGTGAAACTGATGGGTACTTAACTAAAATGACTTGCAGATGGCCAGCCAACACAGCTGCATCACTCGTGGGAAGTATGTTGCAGTTAAGGTATTTCAGGTGTGTATGATTTTCATGGGGTGGGATTTGGGGAAAGTTGGAGGGGCAAGGGGAGGTATAGCCTTCATTGAGGACAATCACTACAGCAATAATAAAGAAATTAATTCCTGGTTCACTATAAAAGCATAAAATAGTTTATTGATTGCCCATTCCTCTTTGTGATTTGGAGGTGATCCTGGGTTCCAGTATCAATAGAACACAAGCCCAAGTAGAACTTAATATGCTGGAAAGACTCCATGATGGATGATATGTCTAAAGCTTGAGAACCAGTTATAGTTCAAGTTCAGAGAGGCCTATTAAAGATTGGTTGCTGGGGGATGATCTTAAAAGAAGTAGGATGGTTGGATAGGATCTTACACTTGGAGTCAGGAACTGTGTTTGAATCCTACCAAAGACAATTAAAAGCTCTATGTCCATGGACATATCACTTAACTGTTCTGTGTAAAATGATGGAGTCAGGCCCAATAGCCTCTGAGTCTATGATCCTCTACTCTTTAGAGATTACTTGGCCATGCTTAGCTTTCAAATGCTTTACATCAAGTCATTGAAACGTAGGAGGCTGACTTGCTACAGGTAGTCCCCAGTTTTTGATGCTCTAATCTTCCCTGATCTGTGTGGCATCTAGCCTACAAATTCATAGTTTCAGGAAAATATGGAATATGTTTTTATTATTTTTCAGTCATTTCTGTCAAGTCTGATTCTTCTTGATCCTATTTGGGGTTTTCTTAGGAAAGATAATGTGGTTTGCCATTGCCTTCTCTAGCTCATTTTACAGGTGAAAAAACTGAGGCACACAGGGTCACACAGATAGTATGTGCCTGAGACTGGAATTGAACTTAGGTCTTCCTGACTCTGAGCCCAGCATTCTATCCACTGCACTCCCTAGTTGCCCTGTATCCATTCAGAAATTTTATATACATACATATGTATGCATATATATGTATACACACATACATGTATATGTATATATGAAAAGTACAGAAATATAAATTTCCTTCTGAGGGAGATTAAGGGGATTTCAATTTTTCATTCTTTCAGAAAGTTATCAAGTTGTTGTTACATCCAAGATACTTTACTAGGTACTGTGGATGTCACAAAGATAAATGATAACTACAAGAAACTTATTTTGTAGTTTAATATGCTGGTAGTTTAAGTCCTTATACATCACTACTCCTCAAAGGTTTCTAATATTCAGTCATCAACTGTCTCAATCCCTATTGTGTTCTTAGGTCTTAACTAGGTGCTTTAGGGTATAAACATTAAACATTCTGCCAGATAATAAATATTTATTTACTACTTTGTGCCCAGCACTGTGCTAACTGCTATATAAAGGAAGTGAATTTTCAAAGGTTTGGAAAATAGAAAGGAGAAGCCAAAGCAGAAATTTCCAAGGCATCAGAACCTCCTGAGATGTTAGCCTTGAGGTGAAAAGGATGATATTGTGGTGGAGTGAAAAGAGCATAGACTTGAGAGTCAGAGCACTCCCCTACCCTCACCCTATGTGACTATGGGCAAGTCATCTCTTCACATCCCTATAACATAGTTTCTTTATATGTAAAATGAAGGGATTGGTTGAGATGTCCTTCCAGGGTTAAATTCTAAATGAAGAATGAATGGGAAAGCATTTATCACATGTTGATTATGGGGCCATCACTATCCTAAGCACTTTGACTCTAGGCTTTTTAAGTCCACTAAAACCCACAAATCTCTTTAGATGAATTGCTCCAGCAGTCACACCTCCACCATGATAGCAGCAACAAAAATAGCTAACATTTAATATTTCAAAACCTACCTTAGCTAGGTGTCATTCGGTCCTCACAACTCTTATATGTACAACTAACATTCTCTCCATTTCGCAAATGAAGAAATTGACTCCCAGAATCCAGATCTGTAGTCACTGAAGAACCTCAATTCCATAGGCTGAGGACATGTGATACAAGTGACAAGCAATGTTGACTGGGATCCATCTAGTGATCTTTATGGGAAGGATCAGAGGTGCTAGGCTTAGTCAAGTCATGAACTGTCCTGGCAGTTTCAGAGAATCAAAGAATCCCACAATCTCAGTTATGTCCTGGGCAGTGGTGTCTGTGATGGGGACTGTGTGGGTGGTCCTGCTCTGTGCCTGGCAATTGTACAACAGAATCATGAGATTGGGTAAAGGTTTGACAAATCAAAAATGTACTTGAGATTGCTGAGGAAGAATGAGCCTGGAGCTGAATGGGGTGGGGAGAGAGAGAGAGAGAGAGAGAGAGAGAGAGAGAGAGAGAGAGAGAGAGAGAGAGAGAGAGAGAACGAGAACGAACTGGAGAAGACCCAGAGACAGAGGTAAAGACAGAGAGGTAAAAGCAGACAGAGATACAGAGACAGAAAGATACAGAGACAAAAGTAGTGAGAGAAAGGGGGTAGTGGTGATGGTGGTGAAACGGGTCTTATAATGGATGCAGTACAGGGAAGCAAGGGATAGATAAAGACTATGGGTTGAGGTATTTCAAAACCAGGATGTCAACATGAATATCAAAGTCTTTACTGAACTACTGATCCTTTATCATTTAAGTATGTATTATCTTCTTAATGTCCTATCTGCTCCCACCACTAGACTCTAACTTGGTCAGTTCCTGGAGCAGTATACAAATGTCCACCTGTGTGACATTTCCTTGTTAGTGTGCACTTGCCTGTTCCTGTCCCAAATCCCATCTTTATCCTTTGTTCTGTTATGTATAAATTCCCAAATTTTGCCTATTTTTTTGCTGCCCCTTTACTTTTACTTCTCTAATAGTGCAATAGTCTAATCCTTTCTCTAGCCCCCTACTTCCTATTTCACAAGTTGCCTTGATGATCTGAGTAACATCTTTCTGACCTGATTTATTGTGCCATCATTGACAAAGGTCTGGGAATGAGAATATATGCTTCTTGATCCCTAGTTCTATTTCCCAACTTATTCTCTCTCTCATTTTCTCTCACTTCTCGTCTCTCTCTCTCTCTCTCTCTCTCTCTCTCTCTCTCTCTCTCTCTGTCTCTGCCTCTGTCTCTCTCTCTATCTCTCTCTCCTCCCACCTTTTCCCCCCCATTCCTCTCTCTGTATCTGTCTCTAATTTTCCCACATGGATATTTCTTCTGTTCCTTCCTCAGTTCCAGTTTCAAGTCCTTATCACACCTCTCAGATGGCCCCAGTCTGGGGAGAAGAGCTAGCACAACAGAGTTGGGTTCCTATTTACACTTGAACATTATATTGAAGTTAGTAGCATGAAATTTGACATTGGTCAAATAAATAATAAATTGGTCAAATAAAGTCTTACACAGGTTCAAAAAACCCAACTTTACAAGATGAGGAAGATATAGTTAGATAGTAGTCTATCTTTTTCAGATAAACATTCATCAGCAGAGTGATGTGTCAGACTGAGAAGCTAATGAGAGCTTGGATTGCCCTGGCAAGAACGCAATGAGATTCTTTTGTGCAGCTTTTAGTGCCAGAGTTTAGGAAGGACATTACAAAGGTGGGGAGCATGCAAAGGAGGACAATCAATTTGGAAAAAAGAACCTTGAACCCATATTCTTGTGGGCTCAGTTTTTTTTGAACTTTATGTTCAGTCTGGAGAAAAGCAAGCCGGAGAACAGAGCAGGGCACCATAACTATGCCCAAGTGTTTGAAAGGCTGTCCTATGGAAAAATAATGTTTAGACCTTGAGAGCAGAACTAGGATCCCTTTGCCAAGAGGCAAATAGGCTTGAGGTCAGAAAAAGTAACCATCAGAGCTTCCCCAAAGTGGAACAGGTTGCCGGGAGAGGCAGTAGGTTCCTCCTCCCCATTGTGGCAGTATCTTTGAGATGTCTAGAGAGGCATGGTATGGATTGAACTAGAGGCTCCTGAGATTTCCTGCTATCTTTAAACTTCTAGGATTCTAGTCCATTTCCTACTCCTAACATTTACCAGTGGTATGACTGTGGACAAGTCATTTAATTTCTCTGAGCAATAACAATGCCCAATCACAGAATCATAACTATACTTGGAATGTGTACTTCTCAGGATTACTGGGAGACTCAAATGAGATAATGTATATAAAATGCTTTGCTAAATGGGAAGTGCTATCTAAATGTCCATTATTATGCAGACATGCTGAGAGGCCTTTAGCTGGTGGACTTACCATCATCTCTTTTCCCCATAGTCTATGCAGATGTAATTTATCACTTTTATTTTCCTTTGACCCAGATCTATGGTATGGGGACCTCCAAGAAAGGAAACTTCCTCTCCACCAGAGCAGATATGTACTATTTCTTTAGTTGAGTTTTGCAATTGCCTGGGAGCACTGAGATTTAAGTGACTTTCCCAGGGTCACAGAACCACTGTATGTCCCAGACCACGCTTAAATATACATCTTGAATCTAAGGCTGTCTCTCTATCCACAATACCTCACTCCCTTTCAGTTTATCATTTACAATTCCATTTCTCATGGATCTGAGTTGTTTGTCCATTGCTGAGTTGGAAGGATCTTGAGGATAAGGACTTTTATAGGGCCCCTCCATGAGACTGAGCAGAGTTCTTGATGCTCAATGAATACTTATTGATGTACTTGCCGCTGCCTGGAAGCAGGTGACTTTCTGTTAACCAAATCCATGAATTTTGCAAATTCCTATCAGTCTCTTGGGTTATATTTCTTTAATTTAATTCTGGAATCTCCTTCAAAGGACTGAGTGATTGAGGAAGGTGGAAGGGAAGAAATCAAGCTATGATGATGCATCCTGACAAAAAGGAAGGGATGCATATGGCAGAGTACAGCATGAGCAGATCATTAGTATATTTTCTAAGAATCTCGAGTCTGAGCCATGACTCACAGAAATGTTACAAACTGTCTATTAAAATAAAAATCTCTACTAGCCAGTTATTATGGCTCTCTCCTAAAAAATAATAACTAGCATTTATACTGTGCTTTAGGGTTTTCAAAGCACTTAACAAACATTATCTTATTTGATTTTTGCAAGAACCCTGGGAGGTAGACGCTATCATTATCTCCATTTTTAAAGATAAGGAAACTAAGACAGATAAAGCTCAAGAGATGGAGTCATACAGTTAGAAAATGTCTGAAGCAGAAAATGAGCTGAGTTAAAAGAACTCTGGACCCAGCATTCTAGTCACCACTGTCCCACCTAGCTACTTCCTCACTTTTACTTGTTAGAATACATCTTTTGCAACCTTCAAGGCTCACTCACTTGTTCCCTCCCATAAAAAGCCTTTTTTTGAATGCCCTGGTGGTTAGTGTTCCCTCCTTCATCCACTGACCTTGGATTTACGTCTCTGTTTACACTTCTCTCTGTATCTTGCCAGTAGAACATAAGTTTCTTGAAGCCAGGGGTTGTTTTACCATTGACTTTCTGTCTCCAGCCCCTAGGACAGTTCCTTGTGCCTAGCAGATACCCAACAAATGTTTTATAAAAGAACAATTTGTACTTGTCACTGATTTCTTAGTGTTTGTTTCCTTTATATTTATACATTTTGTCTTTATCTTGATTTCAGACTCTTGTTTTCTTTCTTTTGTTTGCCCAACCCTACTCACCTCTGTGAAGCACCCAGTAAAAGTTTGTGTTTCCACTAGGACATGTTAGATTGTGATGTAGTTGGGATTTTTAAAAGTGTCCTTCCACTTGGAAGATCAATTTAATAAATGGAAGAAGGTTGCCTGGCTTCCCTTTAGATGTAAGAGAAGCATGATTTTCTCTAAAGTATCTTTCATGTTTTTTCAAAAAATGTTTTATTTTTATTGAATATGTAGCCTAGAAAGATCTTAATTGATTGCTTTTATACCTTTTAAGGAGCAGCCTGTACTGTTCTGACTTTCCAACCACTCATCATGCCTCGGACCCCAAAGACTGTCATTTACAGAAGGATGGCTTTTATGAATGCACCTTTCAGCCCATCTTTCTTCTGTCTGGGTACACCATGTGGATACAAATCATCCACTCTTTGGGGTCACTTGAATCTCCCCCAACATGCATTGTTCCAGATTCTGTAGGTATGTCATGTTGTTTTATGTGTATCTTCCTTTATCTGGAATATTCCATTAAGATGGATATGATGTAGGATGGTGGGGATAAGGGTGGTAGATGTTCGGTGACTGTACTTTGCCATTTTCTATTCATGCAACACCCTAGAAAGATTTAGAATTGTGTTCAGAATGAGAGGGCATCAACTTAGGTAAAATTTTATAGTCTTATTTTTCTGTAAACCAGCACAACATGTCCTAGAGGATTGGTTTATTATGGAGTACTCCTGAGGCTGAAAAGGGTTTGTTTTCATTATGTTACATGATGGATTATCAATTACTGAAAACAAAATTTGTTGTTATTCCATATATATTACTCCATATATGTATGTATATATACATAAAATACAGTTTTATATATAATATATGTATCTATGCATACATACATGTGTTTCCTTCAATGTATTTTTCACGAGATTTTAAACATTATTACAGATTTAGAGCTGGGAGGAGCTTTAGAGGGCATCTAGTCCAAACCCTTTATTTTACAGATCAGAAAACTGAGGTCCAGAGAAATTAAGTGATTTGCTCTGGAATACATGAGTGGAAAATGGGAAGCGTGGGATTTGAACTCAAGTCACCTAACTCTAAATGCATTACTATTTCCAATTTACCATGTTGATGCCAGTTCGTATGTTATGAATTATGAATCTATGAAATTAGATTAAATATATGTACATATTCCATATATACATTAGTTCACATATACATGTATATTGTACATATATTACATAACTATGTGTATATGTATACACACATATTTATGCTGAAATTTTCATATCATTAAAAATATAAAATGGTACTAGGCTCAGTTCTTCTCTGCACATCTCCAATTCTAGCACATTCTTTGTGTTGTGGCACAGACTATGGGTTCTTGAAGGCTAAACCAGTAGAAGTTCTGTAATGTTCTTCGAAGCTGGAATGAGTTTTGGTGACAGATTCTGTTGGCTCAAGGACCGGCCTGGCTAAGTAAGAGGGGACTTATTATCAGCAGGTTGGCTTCTAGGTGCCTAACAATGAGAATCTCTCCAGAAGGAAATTCTGAAAGTACAAAGAGTAACATTTTTCATGAGTAGTAAGAAAGGAAGCCCTTTAAAGACAGCAAGTGGATGAATAGGAAAATCACTAAGTTTATATCCATAGAAAGATACAAACATGTACACACACGCACACACACACACTCACAAAAGATGGAAGCAAGAAACAAAAGGTAATTTTGATGTAACAGAAGGTGAATACAAAACTGACAAGGTACTGTAAGAATAATGTTCAGTGTGCCCAAGATCAGAATGAATGGAAAATTGATGTAAGAAAGACATTTATAAAGACATAATAAAGACTCTAATAAAGCACTTGATGACAGAGAATTCACAGCCACTCTGTCAAGGAGAATGATCTGTGAATTGGAAGGAGAGGAAAAGGCCTAATAAAAAGTCAATAGCCAAGATAAAAGGAAGAGTTAAAGAGAGAGCAAATAAGTAACTAGTTACCTCTGATGAATTCAAGTCATTTGTCCAGATTAGTTATATTGGGGAATACTGAATGACCAAGCAAATGTGATCGCAGAGGTATTATCAGTGATATTTGAAAGGTCATGCAAAACAGGATCAACCCTACGGAACTAGGAAAGGGTAGATGTACCAATTTTCCAAAAAATAAAAAAACAATGTACTCTACAAACTATAGTCTAGTGAGTTTGATGTTAATTTTTGGCGAACTTTAGGATGTATCATTAAAGAGATGGTTATTGAAAAAGAAGCACTAATCCCAAAAAACAGCTTAAACTCATCAAAAACAGATCAAGCCAGACTAACTCCATTTCTAGCACTTAGCACAGTGCCTACACATCGTAGCTGCTTCATAAATGTTTATTGATAGATTTATTCCTTTCATGGACAGGGTTGTTGAACTGGTAGGTCATGAGAATGCAGCAAACTTTAGCAAGGTGTATGAAGTGGTAACATTTCATTTTTGTGGAACAAAGTAACAATATAACAAATATAACAATAATTAATTATTATAATGGCAGCTAGCATTGATCTAGTGCTCAAAGGTTTGTAAGCCACTTTTGACACGTTATCTCATTTTTTTTAACAACTACCTTGTGAAGTAGGTGCTGTTATAACCCTGAGGTGGAGAATTAAGTGACTTATTCAATGTCACCCAACTAATAGTATCTGGGCAGAATTTAGAGACAGATTTTCCCAACCTCAGATCCACTGTTCTGTTGCCTATGCTTTCCGATTACAACCCTGGATTACAATAGATAAAAAGTTAGGATTTGGTAAGTGGAAGAGAGGACTAGCTCAGCATCAATTGATGGGAGTAGGAATTCTTGACCTGGCGTTTGTGAACTTGGTGTGTGTGTGTGTGTGTGTGTGTGTGTGTGTGGACACATATATACACACATACACATATACATACACATATACACACATATATACATGTATATATGTAAATTTTATTACATATGATTTCTGTTACTATAAAATTTTATGCAATATATTTCTATATATGCATGTGTATGTATATACTTCGATAACTATATTTCAACTGTATTGTATATATGTAATGTAATATACATATATATTTTGTTATTAGTCATTTCAGTCATGTCTGACTGTTCATGACACACCCTCCCACCCCATATTTTTTTGCAAAGATGCTGGAGTCTTTTGTCATTCTTTCTCCAGCTCATTTTACAGATGAGGAAACAGAAGCAAACAGCATTGAGTGACTTACCCAGGGTCACACAACTAATAAGTGTCTGAGACCTGAGTTGAACTCTCAGAGATGATTCTTGCTGACTCCAGGTGTAGCACTCTATCCACTGTACCACCTGGCTACCCCAGCAACAAAAACAATAAATATGTACTTTGATTACTATATTTCAAAATAAATTATTTTCTTTGTAATTCTGTGTATTTTATTTTATGCATTAAAACACTCTTTTGGAAAGGGATCCATAAGCTTCTCTGGACTGACAAAGGAGTTTATGATCTCCAAAAGGCCTAAGAGCTCCAGAATTAAAATCCCATTAAAACTGGCTTGAAATTAAGAGAAATTTTAAAGATGAGAACAAGCCATTACAACCTATCACAACAGCTTCATCTCTGAATTGAAGATGTTGACTCTGTTCCCAGCTCTTAATAAAGCTTGATGAGTGAAAAAATATTGCCAAGACGAAGAGACCAGCAGAGCCCTAGACAAAACAAAACAAAAAAAAGAGTAGGAAGGAAAAGAAATGAAAATATGAGAAAACAATTGCCATGCCCATGTTTCTCCATGCAATCCAAAGGCGTGGGTCCAACCATACCACTCCTCTCCCTCCTCTCAGTAAATTCTAGGGGCTGCCTATCGCCTCCAGGATAAAATAAGAAATGCTGTTTGACATTTGAAGCCCTTCATAATCAACCCCTTGCCCCTAGATTTCCAGCCCTCTTACGTTTTCATCCAGTGGCACTGGCCTCTGGACTATTCCTCTAACAAACACTCCATTTTTCTGTTTGGGGAATTTTCATTGCCTGTCCCCCATTTTCTTTTTTATTTTTGCTAGCCTCAGACTGCCAGCCACAGACCCCACTTCTGGCAAGATATCTCCCTGCTTAAACTATGTCCATGTCTTACCTAGGGATGTTGCCCACTTCAGTAGCCTTGTGTCAACTTCATCTTCAGTAAATATAGCCCCAAGAAACAAATGCACATGGTTATCACTGTTTAAGATAAAGGAAACATTTGAAATAAAGAAATGTGAACAATTCCTCTCCCTTCCCTTATCCCCAATCCTAGGAGAAAAGACTCTTGTCTCTCATTAAGAAGCTCTAGGGGAGAAAGGAGATAGAAGATAAGGCCTTGGGCTCTGAAGTGGAAGTGAACTATCTGCCTTCTGCCCCAACATTCCCATTCTCAGTATGCCCAAGTAGGTTGTTCTCCTGAATCAGGTCACCTTCCTTTTGGGGCAGTTGTCTCTCTCTACATTTCCACTCTCAGCCCTTTGCACCTTCCTCCAGCTTCCTTCTCTAGTTCCAGGTTTCTTCTCTTTCCATTACATTGAAATGTGATTTTTTTATTTTAAATGCTCTTATATTGTTTCCTTTATGACTCATTCAAGGGATGAATTTGCACCTTGTAAAGACACCTTTTGGTCTGGACAAATCTTTCATGGTTAATTTCATCTCATTGTCCACCCTTTTGATGTGATTAGATCCTAGGCTTTGAAAGGTCTCTTACACATACACGCACACGTACACATACACACACATATATACATACACACATACATACATACACAGGTGTGTGTGTGTATGACTAGAAGGAGGACAAATATATGGGAAAGAGAACAGAGTCAGAATTTCCATAGTATTTCATCTCTTTAGTGAAACCTGGAACTAGCCCATTTGAACTGACCTCTCAGACACTGTGACTCAGTGTCTTGGCTGTTTTTTTGTATAAATAGACTCCAGAATTCTTATTAATGTCAATAATGGGAATTATCTTCAAATTTCTAGTAAAACCACTGCCTCCCTCCAGAGTGAATGCAGAGATTATGGCCAAAACTGGCTTGCTGAGTGTGAGCTGGAGAAAGCCAGTCTTACCAGAGAATAAACTTCAATTTCAAATTCGTTATTCTGTGAACGGACATGGAGAACAATGGAAGGTATCATTTTTTGCTATCCAAATGAGTTTCTTTATTTTGTTTGATTAGATTAAGAAACATTGTTAAACATTAGTAAAATAATTAATCTTCCCTAATCGCAATTTACACTTAAAACAAATTAATATTTAATTTATTCATCATTGAAATATTGAATATGATTGAATATTTTTTGTTCATGTAGGAAAAAAAGTATATATTCTGTGTGTTTTTAAGGGATTTCTACCAAAGTAAATAACCCAGTCTAAACTAAAAGGCAAACAGTAATGTAAGTATTATAGACTATCCAAAGTCATATCTATCGACTTGGTTCATGATAGTGAGGCAGTGAGACACAGTGGAGAGACTGAGCAATTAATGAACAATTAATTTAAAAAAACATTTATTAAACACCTTCTGTGTGGCAAGAGGCACCATAGAATAGTGGACAAAGAGCTTCAGAATCAGGAAAACCTGAATATCAGACTTCACAGATCGTGGCTGGTTGTCCCTAGGCAAGTCGGTAACAACTCAGTCCTCTGGGCCACCCTCCCAGGCTCTAAGTTGCAGAGAAGTTATTGATCTACATTGATAGAGGGCATTTCCTCATTTAAGGAGTTCCCTGTACCTAGGAAATCCTGTTCCTGTTTGCCATCCCATGCTATGTGTTGGGCTCTGTCCAAATACTGAATGGCCACAACTGTCTAAGAACTTTACTATTGAATAAATTAATTCTAATCTATCCCCTATGTGGCCTGAGCATATCCAAAGTATTTTGGGGTCTCTTCCAATCCTATTAATATTTAGTTAGACTTCACCTTATCATTTTATCAGTATTACATGGCCAAGAAATAATCTGCAGCCATAATGGCCCCCCATTACATAATGATACAGTGCCCTGGATACATTATCTCATTTACGCCTCACAGTATTTCTTTGATGGCCCAGGAAAACAAGTGGAGTTTAAAGGAGAAACAAAGAATAGGAGTAAGAGGGATGGAGGGATGAGGTATTGCGAGAGACAGAACAGGAAGTCATGGTCTGAGGGAGGGTTCAGAACTCAGCTGTGGAAATGGAATACTTAGAAGAAAATGTATTTTCTAGTCATTGTTGCCTTTGCACTTTCCAAACCAGACTTTCAGTTCCGGCAGTGGCAGCTCTTTGTCCTGTTAAGTGCTAGCTTACCATATGCACACTGGTCACCAGTCACCCAACCAGCCTTTCTGCCATTTTTTTTTTTGCCACATTCTCCACTTACCATTCCAACTGTTGCTCAGAAAACTGGAATCAAATCAATACTACTTGACACAGAAAAAGCCATGTCACTTAATTGCTTTATGACCTCATTTACTGCAAGAGGAAGGTCATAAACCAGGTGCTGGAGTCCCGAGAAAGGAGAGTGAATGACCTGGAGGCCAATAGATAACCTTGAGATTCTCTAACCCAGAAATCAGAAAATAACTGACACCAGAATATGAATTCACACTGTCTCAGCAATAATTTGGTTCAATATAATACCTGTAGAATTTATTATTCAACATAAGTTGGGCTTTAGGTATATATATATATATATATATATATATATGTATATATTAGGTATATATATAGGTATATATATATATATAGGTATATATATATATAGGTATATATATTAGGTATATATATATATATATATATATATATATATATATATAGGTATATATATTAGGTATATATATATATATATCTATATATATCTCCTTGCTCAGCACTATAACGATCCAAGACAATTCCAAAAGACTCATAATGGAAAATGCTATCCAAATCTAGAGAAAGAACTATGAAATCGGAATGCAGATTGAAGCATATTATTTTTGCTTTTGTGGGTTTTTTCTCATGGTTTTTCGCTTTTGTTCTGTTTCTTCTTGGAAGTATGTTGAACATGTTTACACATTTATAATGTTTATCAGATTGTTTGCTGTCTTAGGGAGGGGGGAGGGAGAAAAATTTGGAATGTAAAATCTTATAAAAATGCATGTTGGAAACTATCTTTACGTGTAATTGGAAAAGATAAAATACTATTTACAAAAAAGTCTATCCGAAGAAATCAGCATAGGAAACTCTGGGAAAACTGCTGCAGATTCCAATTGCTCTATACCTTAGTAGAAAAGGGTTAAGGGATTTCTTGAAGTCCAGTGATGTTAACTGAGGTCCACTGAGGTTCAGGATCACATAGCTTGCATATGTAAGATCTGAACCCAGACCTTCTTGACTTTGAGTCCAGAACTCAATCCCTTGTGCCAAAGAAGGCAGCAGGAAAGACTGCAGGTAGTAAACAAGCCCTCAAGCTGAGTCTTGAAGGGAACTAGGCATTCTAAGAGGCAGCAGTACACTTCAGCCAAGAGGAGAATATGTACTGTGGCACCTGGTGGAATTGCTTTAACTATCCTTGCAAACTAAAGGGACTCAGCATAGCAGGTGGATAGTGATCACTCTCCCTTTTGTGACTTACTTTACAGATACATCAAGTTTACGGTTCTGAATCTAAATCTGCCAGCTTCCAGGTACTGGATCTCTGCACAGTCTACATCGTTCAGGTTCGCTGTAAGAGACTTGATGGCCTGGGATACTGGAGTAATTGGAGCAATCCAGCCTACACCGTTGTCATGGATATAAAAGGTAGGGACAGATGTCAGTGCATCCTGAACATTTCATGTGTGTGTGGTTGAAAAATGTCCTTCTTTAATAGATGTTTATACCATTAGCCTCTCTTATCTATTATCTTGAAGCTCCCATCAGAGGACCTGAATTTTGGGGAGTCATTAATGAAGACCCGATGGAGAAAGAGAGAAATATTACCTTATTCTGGAAGGTACATCTCCTAACCTTATGTCACTTTTCTGCCTTTTATTTAGACTATTGATATTGAAAACTGCACCAAGACTTTTGGGACACCCTATATATAAACATGGTCATTTGACTTGATGAGCTGCAGGCAGAGTCCCAACTGTCTGTGTGACACTGATCTTTTTAATATACATTTGATAAAAATAAACCACTCTTTCAACCATGCCCCAGTGGGAAGTAGAAAATGAAAGGTTTTATTTTTCTGTTCTCCTGCTGGTTCCTAAACAATGATTCTATTTATTCTGGACCTTTGCTTGCTTGATTTCTCAAGGGCAGCATTTTTCCTGGGCTATGGAAATCAGGGGAGAGGCATTGCCTGAAGATCATGCCTGAGGCCTTTCAAATTCCAACTGGGATGAGGTGGTATTGAATACTTAAGGGGAAATAAGTTAGATGGGATTTCAAAGCAATGTTCTATTTCTCAATGATGGGTGTCCAGCTGATCAGTAAAGACACAGCCGAGAGCATGATTGAGCAATAAGAGTTCCAACATGGTAAAGCAGAATGTTTCCATAGCCTGTGTAGTTACTTTCATGGGCCCATATGAATTCATACCTCAAGGTTGGATGAGCATTTTTGCCCAGACAATGATTAGGTTGCATGTACAAATGAGGAATTTTAAGGGTTCATTTGTTTCCACTACATTTATGAATGAATGAATGAAAATTGTCTTTCCGTGCCTTAGATTGCAACACTTCTTGAATTGAGGACATGGTCTTGGAAAGTTTCTGGATGTCCCAAATAAGTCATGCTAAAGTCAACTCGTGTTGGTGCTGGCTTTAGAGTCATGAGCACAGGGTTCAGATCCTGTATCTGTCACTTACTCCCTTAGAGGAATCATTTTAACTCTCTTCATCTCAGTTTCCTCATCTATAAGCCTCTGTTATCCTTTTTGTTTTAGATCTACGATCCTATGGAGAAAAATCACTCTGCCTCCTTTCCTTCATCTGTAAAGTGACTAGATAGCCTCCAAGTTCCCTTCCAGCTCTACATGCATGATCCAACAAACTTTGTGATGAGTCTCTCTGAATTTAACCCCTTCCTTCACTATGATGGGCCTGCTGGATCTTACATACCATTAATAAAGCCATTTAGAACCCATGCTCACTTCAATGTCTCCATGAGGCATTTGGGAAGAGAGTGCTGAGTGAAGGACCTTCTCCTTATTCATCTTTTACATTTTTCTGCTTTGTTCTCCATTTAAACATTTGACTTTTTAAGCATCTCAGCAAGAATTAATACTTATCTTGGACTTGAATCAAATGTGACAATCATTCTTCATGATGTAGGCCATCATGAATCCCTTTGATAGACAATCTGGGGAAGCCTTCTCATAATAATCTTCTTCAGTTGCATAAAATAAAATACATAGGAATATAAAGGAAACCAATTCTATTGAAATGCAGTTATAAATTTAAAAAAACTAACAAGTTTATAAACTCCAGGTTGAGAACTGCTCCAAGGTTATCTTCCATTTACCATATATGGATTTAGTACATATTTATTTATTTACATTAAAGGCAAGGACTGTGGTTTGGTTGTTTTCACTTTCTTTTTATCCCTAGGGCTAGTACAACAGTGCACATAATAAATGTCTATTGATTGACAGGTTGATTAAAAGATGGCTGCTCACAAACCCTTCCCTCTTCTTTGTAGTGAGGAGAGGACTGCCATGTATCACAGGCTACCTCATGTATCCAACATGTTACTTTGTTTTACTTAATGTTGTGATCATATGACATAATATTTGTGAAGAGTGCCTGGTATAGTGCCTGGCACATAGAATTCACTTAATAAATGCTCCTCCCCTTCCCTCCCCTCAGCCTTTCTTTGTTTTCTTTCCCTTATCTTCCCCTTCCCCTTTTCCTTTTTCTTCCCCTTTCCTTTT
Organism: Potorous gilbertii; assembly: GCA_028658325.1. Taxonomy (NCBI): domain Eukaryota; kingdom Metazoa; phylum Chordata; class Mammalia; order Diprotodontia; family Potoroidae; genus Potorous; species Potorous gilbertii. Next base: position 685,324,300 of record CM053770.1, read on the forward strand.
CCTTTTCTCTTTCCTTCCCTCCTTGTAGCAAAGGAGGCTTCTATAAGGCAATGGGGCATTGGTCGTAGTGAGATAAATATTGAAGACTGACAAATGTATAAAAACCAGAAAATGTCAATCAAACTTATAAAAGTTATTTAAAAAGACCCCTCAATCCCAACTCTTTGGTCGAATACTTCCAATGAAGGCATGTTGATTTTTTGCTGGGCTAATAGATAGAAAGCACCATTTTTTCTCCCCTCCAGATGGTGGATAGTAGCTCCAAGGTCCGTGATTAGTCCTCATTTGGGGGTTAGCATATGGGGCAGCAGATATTGTTGGTCATGACAGAATCTGGATAACTAGCTTTTGAAATTGTTTAAAAATTCTATTTTTGTAGCAAAGAATCTATAATTTAGGGTTAAATTGCCTGAATAGTACCTATAGGAATGATTCAAATCTCTCCCACCATCTAGTCCTGTGAACTCCCCCTTAACCACCTATGCAAGTAGAAGTGCATGCCCTGGCGAAAGCTAGGAAATCTGAACTGAAATTCAGTTCTGCCTGTTATTTTCTTTTTTTTTCCCCTTAAACTCCACTGCACATTTCTACATAAAAGTAGAATCCTTGCATAATTCATTGGGTTAAAGATCAGCCTAATCATATGTGGCAAGGAAAGAAAAACTGCCAAAACCCAGTGTTTCTTAATTAATTCAAGACGTCATATTTGAAATGTATCTGTTTTTATTTTTCAAGTTTCAAGAAAACAAGAGGATATTTGTGAGTGATGATGGATAGGTCAGAGGTCCCTTGGCTGACGCACAGACTACTTTTCTCTTAGCTCCCTTTGATTGTTCCAGTATTCATAATACAATAACTGTCTTATAAAGGTGCATTGTATTAGCATGTAGTCATGGATGGTGAGGGTCAATCCATGTTCTCCTGCCATCACTTGGAGCGTAGTTCTTGCCCTCACTCTCAGTATTTGGGCAGGGTTCTGTAGTGCTTTCGAATAATGGAATCAATCTGTGATCTGCCAGGATTGACTTATTTCCTTTGTAAAAGTTGCAATAACTAAGTATAACTAATTTATAAAGGAGTCAATAAGCCTGAATGTGAGGGGTCACTAAGCTTGAGAAAAGAAAAATCACAATGTCTCAAGGTTGGCAGGGATCTTAGAGACTTGGTCCCGCCTATACCTAAACAAATGCCCCCTCTACAATATAACACCATGAGAAAGGGAAAAAATAAGAAGGTTATTTGTAACAAATATAAGATGGATTGCCTAATCTTTGCTGGAAGACCGCTCTTCAAGGGAAACTCACTCCACTTTTGGGCAACTCTAATCAACAAGATTAAGCCTAATCCACTAACTGCTTCTAGCTGCTTCTTCTAGAGCCAATCAGAGCAAGCCTGGTCCCTCTTCCAAATGCTGGCCCTTCAAGTCCTTAAAGATCACACTCATGCTCCTCCCTGAGCCTTCTCTTGGTTGAACATTCCTATTTCCATCTTGAGACCCTTCACCATCCTGGTTGCCCTCTTGTAGGTAACTACTACCTTATCCATTCCATAAGCATTTATTTGGTAATTACAATGAATAAGGAGCTCCAGAAGGTGCTGGGAATAGAAAGAGAAAAATGCAATAATGGGTCCATTCAAAGAGCTTGCAATATGTACACAGATTAGTAAATATTTGCACAGAGTAAGCACAAAGTATTATGGATTAAGAGGACTAACCAGAGAATCAGAGCAGGTCTTGTGTGAGTGGACTTTGAAGGAAATGAGAGATTTTAAGAGGCAGAAGGGGATTCTCAGCATGGGAAACAGCCTATGCAAAAGTATGGAGGTGAGAAAAGAGAAATGTCATATGTAGAGAATCGTCACTACACAGTTTTGGCTAAAATATAGCACCTGTGATGTGGAATAATGTAGGGGGAAAGGTCTAGAAAGTTAGGCTGAAATTATTTTTGTGAAAAGGATTTAAATCCTAGAGAGAGATTGTTGTTTACCCAAGAAGCAATAGAGAATCACAGAAGATTTAGGAGCAGAGAAGTGATATAGTCAGACCTGTATTTTAGGAAGACTCTTTTGGAAGTTGTGTATTGGAGAGGAGAGAAACTGGAAGCAGAGAGACAAATGGGGCTCTTGCAATGGTCCCCAAAAGAAGTGATGAAAATGGTGGCCATATGAATGGAGAGAAAGAAATAGATCTGAAGGATTTTGTGGAGTAGGATGGATCAGACTTGATTTATTTTTTAGTTTTTTTAAAAGGTATTTATTTATTTTTAGTTTACAACATTCATTTCCACAAACTTTTGAGTGTTAAATTTTCTCCCCCTCAATCCCCTCCACAAGATGGAATGAATTCTGACATGGGTTTTCCATATATATTCATATTAAACATATCTTCACATTAGTCAGGTTGTAAAGAAGAATTATAGCCAGCGGAATGAAGAAAGAAGAAACCAAACCAAAAAGGGAGAGAACAATAGAATGCTTCGATGTGCATTCAGACTCCATAATTCTTTCTCTGGATGTGGATAGCGTTTTCCATCATGAGTCTTGGGGTTGTCTAAGAACCTTGTGAACAATTGATGTAGACATGAGAGTGGAAAGGGAGATGGCAGAGTGGAGGGATGATTCTATACATGGCATTCTGAATGACTGGAATGATGGTGGCAACCAAAATAGAAATAGGGAAGTTAAGAGAGAAAGACGAGTTCTGTCTTGGACTTGTTGAGTTGGAGATACCTATGGGACATCCAGGTGATGATGTTCAGAAATCAGTTGGCATTTGGGGACATGAATGTTCAGAAAGAGATGCTGGATATGTATATTTTAGAGTTTGTTGTTCAGTCATTCAGTTACGTCTGACTCTTCACGACCTTGTCAACCATAGCATACCAATGCTGTCCATGGGGTTTTCTTGGCAAAGGCAATGGAATGGTTTGCTATTTCCTTCCGCAGTAGATTAAGGCAAACAGAGGTTAAGTGACTTGCCCAGGGTCACAGAGCTAGTACATTTTTGAGGCCAGATTTTATCTCAGATCTTCCTGATTCCAGGCCCACTGAGACACCTAGCTGCCTCCTAGATTTTGAAGTTATCTATGTAGCAATGATAGCGAAATTTATCCTTGAAAGATAGGGGCTTTAGGGACACCCATGCTTAGGACACGAATGATAATTCAGATGTAGTTAGCCTGGATCAGGGGTGGGAAACTTGTGGCCTTGAGTGTCCTTTGATACCCTTGGGTGCAATCTTTGAACTGAGTCTAAGTTTTATAGAACAAATCTCTTTATTGAGGGAATTTTTTCCATGAAGTTTGGATTCAGTCAAAGGGCTTAATAAAATAAAATACCCATTTGTGTTGATTTTGATGATTTAATTATTAATTTCCTTAGAAGTATGCTTTATAAATTGGTTTAATAGTATAGTAATATAGTAATTGGTTTAATAGTATAACCTGAAGATGTCAGACTATGAAATCAAACGTAACAGCTCCCCAAGAGACATGATGAGTGGCTACCTACTAAAGGATTTGAATGGCCCAAGTACAGTTGCTTTATACTGTTTGAATGCTTTTCAAGTCATTTAGCAAATAATTGTGGTATTGCTGGCTATGAAGTAATGCACCTCAGAGGGCTTGAAAGGGCTTTAAAACATTCCAAAAAGTGGTCCTTTAATTTCTCACAGAATCAATAAATAAGTCGACATTTATTAAACACCTACTATGTGTGATACATGTACTAAGCACTGAATGACAAAATGTAACATTACAAGGGCTCTCAGAAGCCTTCTAATTTTTCATCTATATGTGAAAGGAATTCTTACTATGACACACATAGAAACCTAAGTTCTTTGTGAAGACCTCCAAGGAGGGGAACCTATCACCCCAAGAACTGTTGCCTCAAGCCAGGATAGACTATCTTAAGAAGAATGGGCTGGGTTTGCTTCTACTTCAAAGTTCACTGCAAGTTTACACGGGGTGGCAGAATTGAGCTCCACTTGGAAGGAGGACTAATGGAACTTTCTGTCTTTAAACAGACCCTTTAAAAACAGGGTCTGTTTTTATACTCTTCAGTGCTGGAGCCTGGTTGCTTTGAGCAATTATACCTTACATAATTAAAAAAAGCAACTCTAGTTCTATGTTTAATTATCTCTAGAAAATATGAAGTTTATAGGTGTCTACACTGCCCTGAAAGATCAAGGTGTTAATGGAAAATAAAAGTCAAATGAACAGGATTTGTTTTAGAGCATAAGATTATATATTCAGAAATGCAAGGAATCTTAGAGGTCATTGAGTCCAACTCCCTCATTTTACAGATAAAGAAATTGAAGCTTATGAAGGTTAAATAACTCTCCCAGCATCCTACAGCTAGTGTCAGTGGCAGCCTTTGAACCTTGACCTTTATGGCTCAAGGTCCGGCACTGTCCACTCTAGGATGCTGCCCCTCCAGATACAGAGACATAGACTGAAGAGGAACACTTCATCGATTTCCTGATCTCGATTATGTAAATATTAGAGTGGAAAAAGCCTCAGCATCATCTTACCCCAAATACTGATTTTTGCCAATCCTGAAAGTTAAAGGGGCTAGCATAGAGTAGGAAAGAGCATTGGACTTCTGGGTTCAAATCCCGCTTTATAAAAGTGACCAACCTTTCTGGGTCTCAGTTTTCACACCTGTAAAATGAGGGGGTTGGTCTCAACAATGTCCAAGGTCCCTTCCAGATGTCTGTTTGTGATCTTTATGAGTCTACAAGTCAAGAGAACTAAAATTATTGGGCTAGGTTCCCACAGGTAAATTGTAGGACTGGTCTCTTGATTTCCAGTCTAATGCTCTTGCCCTAACTTCATGCTATAATACTATGATGCTTGACTTATCCCTGCTCTGACAAATCTCTACTCCTTCATTTATAATATATAATTTATACATATGGTATTGTACGTATATATATAATATCATATGCATATATATGTATAATATAATTTGGTAAATTATAATTAGCAAAGGTTGTCTGTTGTGGTGGACAGTGATAGATTCTGGAGCCAGGAAATATCAACTTTTGAGTCCTACCTCTAACATTGACTGGCTGTGTGGTCCTGGGCAAATCACTCTTGGCAACTCTCTCAGATCACAAGTTACAGAGAAGGTGCAGGCTTGTCTTGGTAGTAGGAGCATCCTGATCTGAGAATTCTTTATGCCAGTAGAATCATAGTACCAAGTCTCTATCCTGGAGTTTCATTTTGCTCCTTTTCAGGATTCCTGTCTTTGGTTTTAGAATGAAAGGTGTTGACTGGCAGGCAACTCTCCTCTGTGTCTTCAAAGTAGCCATGGCTCTTGATGTGTATTTCCAATTTATTGTGTAAGTAGCTTGCTTATTATACATAGTTCTTTGCTTATTGTCTTCCCCATTAAATTATGAGGTCCTCAAAGGCAGAGTATGTCTTTTGCTTTTCCTTGTATTCCTAGTCCAATACCCGGTACAGAGTCAGTGCTTAATAAATGCTTATTGACTGTTCCTCAAATTACTAGCTTAGGAAAACCTCAAAGTGCAAAAATCAGGTTCTTCCTTCATAGAGAAGCTCATTCTACCATAAGCTTTGGGACAATTGATGTCAATAAGTCCTTATTAAGCACCTGCTATGTGCCAGATACTGTTTGATGTTGGAAATACAAAGACAACATGGAAACAGCTCCACCCTTTAAGAAATTTGGATGCTACAGGAGATACTACAAAGAAATAGATAAGTTATGAGGAACCAGTTTGAAGAGAGAGAAAAATAACCGCAACCAGATCAGGACAGGCTTCTAAGAAGAAATGGCACCTGAGTTAAGCTGTGATGCCCATTATCTATATGTCCTTGGGCAAGTCACTAGACCAATTCCCTAGGTTTCAGTTTCCTCATCTGTAAGATGAAAAATTGGACTAAATATTATCTGAGGTCTCTTTCAGCTCTAAATCTATGATCTGTAAAGAAAGCTGGAGATTCTAAGGCGTAGAAGAGAATAGGGAGAACATTCCAGATTTGGGGGTGGATGGTGGAGCCCAGATGGTACAAATACACAGGCTATGATGTGGAATGCATAGTCAAAGAAATAATACATAGACCAGTTTTTCTGGGCATTTTCATTCGTCACCCTTTCACCCTTAAGAAAAATGGTTTAAGACCTAAACTAGCATTAGCAATGTAGGGGAATTGGGGCATTCCCTTGGTATTTTGGCTTTTGTTACTCAGTGAAATGTGATTTTTATAAATACTGTTGTTTCCCACAGCCTTTGGGGAAAAACCACTCACTTTGCAGTGTGAGAAGATACATGGTGAACCATTACACCGTTAACAACAGGACTTGGTCAGAAGACATAGGAAATGACACAAAAGTCACTTTTCCATGGACCGAACTAGCACATACAGTCACTGTTGTGGCTGTAAACTCAATTGGCCCTTCTGTGATGAATTTTAATCTAACTTTCTCATGGCAAATGAGCACAGGTAAGAGTACTAGCTTGGTGTAAAATACCTTTTTCTTTTCCTTTTAAAATATTTTATTGATGCTCTATGTTTAATATCATGCATACTTCCTAACAACCAATCCTCATCACAAATCATACAACCAATCCCTATCTTTGGATAGTGGATGTCTTAAAAGTCTCAGTGCAGTTTTGAGTTATAGTAATTTTAAACTGCACTCATATACACATACATATTTACATATATACATACATATATATGTTTCATTTTGGTACTTTGGGGGATTCCTATCTTTAGTTATAGACCAAAGGTTTCCTTTTGTTGCAGAGATCTTGTGAACTCTAGATATTTCCAGAATAGCTTTGTAAACTCTACTCTGTCTCCAAAACACCCAGCTTCCAATAGAATACACACACACACACACACACACACAAAATGATTATAGCCAAGCAAATGTTCATTTTCTCATTTCTCATTCCACATCTATAGTCGATCACCTCTCTGCTGAGAGGCAGGAGGCACATTTGGCCATCAGTCCTCCAAAGTCCCACTTGGTCGTGGCACTGATCAGGGTTCTCAAGTCTTTGAGTCTTTGTATCATTGTTGACTCTGTTGCCCAACCCAGTCCCCTGTAAAGCAGAAGTTCACTCTTGAACACATTGGTAACACATGGTTGGTAACACATTCTCTGTGTGCCAGGAAATCTATACTTGGATTTCTGATAAATAGAAGTCTTCATGTAAGAATCCCAAATACCATTCTATTCTTTTGTTTGTTCCAAATTTTGTATTTGACCAACTATATAAAATATGGACAGTATTTTCCTTTTTGCTAGTGTTGCTCTCTCTTGCAGTTCACATGTAACATTACAAATAATTATATATAACATTTTTCATCCTTTTTTCTCCTCCAGTGAATAGTGTACAGTCCCTCAGTGCTCATGCAGTAAATAACAGCTGTGTAGTTCTTTCCTGGATGGTAATACCTACAGAATATACTCTAATATATTTTGTTATTGAATGGAAAAGCCTTGATGAAGAGAATGGAATTAAGTGGATTAGAGTGTCTTCAAATGTTAAGAAATACTATATCCATGGTGAGTTTGAAATATGCTTAAAGTACTATCGGAATGGGAGTTCGACTACTGCCAGTAATAATTGAGAAGTGTGTTATATTTCTTTCCTGGATTGGGAATGCTAGTACAGTGAGTAAGCATTAGTTGTGAGCTGGGAGGCATGGAAAGCTGTTCCAAGATCTACCATGGAACTAGTTCTGTTGCAAGACTTGCACAAATCTCTTGATTTCTTAGAACTTCATTTTACTAATGTGTAAGATGAGAAAGGTAATACCCATATTACCTATCCACCCCAGCGTTTTTGTCATGACCAAATGATGAAGAAGACTCAGGATGGATCGGTTATCTATCTTTAAGTCTTTTAGGGGCCCAGAAGTCAGATTCAAGACCCATAGATGGAGGCTGCAAAAAGATATATTTAAGCTTTGTGATGTTTGGAAAATTTTTAACATGCTATCTCAGGAAGAGATAGGTTTTCTTCCATTGGAGAGTTTTAAGTAAATCACTTGGTGGGTTTGTCTTAGGAGGTAATCTTTGGGTATAGTTTGAAGGAGAAGGGCACTGAGGTCCTTCTCAATTAAAATTTAGTGATTCTTTGAAATCATACAACATACAAGGGTATCACCTAACATTTTAGCTTAAAACTTCACTGAAAGTTTTGGGACATTGTGTATTTTTTATAGATACACATATGTGAAAAGAATATATATGTATCCATATATATGTGTGTATAATATATATTATGCATATTATATTCTATATGTTATACACACATATAGCACACCATAATTGAAGTTTTTATTCTGAGTTCATACATTCACACAATTCTAAATCCTAATTAGAATATTTTCATTCAGAGATTAAATTTTATATTTTATGGAGTTTCACTTATTTATATAAAGTATGAAAATGATGTGACATCACACAGATTATGAGTTCACAAAGTTGGGGTTAAGACGGACCTTAGTAGTGATCTAGTGTATGACTTTCGTTTTACAGATGGGAAAACTAATACCCTGAGGCAGTCAAGTGGTTAGTGGATAGAGCACTGGACTGAAACTAGGAAGATCTGAATTACAATCCATCCTCAGAATGTTACTAGCTGGATGATCTTGGGAAAGTTAAATGAGATCTGCCTCAGTTTCCACATCTGTAAAGTGGGTATAACAACACCTACCTCATGAGAGTATTGTCAGATGGGATAACACAAGTAAAGTGCTTTTGCAAACCATAAATCAGTATATACATGTTAACCACTCCTACTATTATTAAATGACTTGACCAAGTTCACATAAGTAGTTATTGACAGACCTAGGATTTGAACCCAGGTTCTCTGTTGCCAAATCCATTTCTCCTTTCCCTCTAGCACTCTATATCACTGTGTAATTTTGAATATGCCCAGCTAAGATAGTGAATAAGCTGACTTAGTAAATGATATCATCATTGTCATCATGGTGGTGATTGATGATGGTGATATCTAACATGTACATAGTACATACTATGTGCCAGGAACTGGGTTAAAAACTTTACAGTGATTATTCATTTGGTCCTCAAAACAACACTGGGAGGTAGGTGCTGTTATGATCCTAACTGCAACACAGTGGATTTTTAAATGATATGAATATGTCATGGAATATTAGCAGAGAGGCAGTTGACAGAGGGAATATAGAACCCAGTAAGATCATGGTTATTGAAGAATTGAAGTATATATATACATCTAAAATTACAAACAATATCTAGCATTTGCAGTGTCCTTTAAGGTTTCAAAGCACTTTATGATCATTTCATTTCATCCCCATAACAACTTAGAGAGAGAGGTGTTATTATTCCTATTTTATAGATGAGGAAACTGAGACAGAGAAAGGTTAGATGACTTGCCCAGGGTCACACAGCTCATAAAAGTCTAAAGCTGGATTTGAACTTGTCTTCCCGATCCTAGGTCCTGCACTCTGCTCACTGCCCTACCAAGCTTTATAATATTATAAGAATTTTTTCAAACAATTTTAAAACAAAAATTATCCATGATTTTTTTCTTCCAACTAGATAGTTGTTTTTCAAAAGAAAGTAAGAGTTATCAGTTAATTACTTTTCCATAAGCTTATGCAAATGCCTACAGGATGATTTTGTATGTATGAGGCACCCAGGCATTATGTTGACTCTTCTGACAGACAAGCAAGCTGATGTTGGTAAGAGATGTACAGGAGAAGCAGTCATTGGATGGGTGGGCTATGACCCGAATCATTGGAGGGAATGCTTCCACTGATGAGATCACACATCCAATTCAGTGCTTGAGAAACTGAATTTTTCTAATTAATCTATACCTGAAGCATGGACTCTAAAACATTAATATGCTAATAGTAGATCAGTCTTTGTTTGAATACCTTCCAAGACATGCTACTCTGGAAATATCCCCTTCTCTTTCAGAATGGCTCTAGTGGTTAGGAATTCTCCCTTATATTAAGCCCAAGTAGGTTTTCATATATACTTTACAGACTATAATCCATTCTATTTTTCCCTTCTAGGACCAAGCAGCGTCATATCCTCTCATGTGATCATGTCCCACCTGAGTCTTCCCTTTGCTAAAAATTCCTAGTTCCTTTACCCAAGAAAAAGTAATCTGACCTTAACATGATGCAGATTGCACGTAGGGAAGACATGGAAATGATTTGTTTGACTTAAAATGAACCTCCAGAATATTAGACTCAGTCATATATGTGTAAGCCGAAAAGGACATTCCAAATCCAAACATTAGTGACTATTGGTTTTCTGCCATGTTGGGCTGACTCTATGGTCATAGTGCCTGAGAGAATCTCTGTGCTATTGTTGCCTTCAGCACTCAGAGATTAAGCTCAAGAGTTATAGATGGAGCCCTTCAAATAAGGAAGGAATGCTAGGTTTTATAGGAATGTTAAGTTATGCAATTTCCTTGATAAGTTCAATAAAAGTGAATTTCTAAGCTCTGTTTTCTTTCTAGACCATTTCATCCCAATCGAGAAATACCAGTTCAGCCTTTACCCAGTGTTTCTAGAAGGAATAGGGAAACCTATGATGACTAATACATTCACCAGAGGTAAATTCTATATCTTTTACTTATTTTTAAACGAATGAGATGATGATGGTGGTGGTGGTGGTGGTGGTGATAGCTTTTGTATAGAGCCATGGGCCATCCTGGGCCATCTCCAGTCATCCTGATGAATATCTGGTCACTGGATCCAGATGGCTGAGGAGGAGAAAGTGACCTTGTACAATCCTGCACTCAAATCAAAGTCAACTGCAAGTCATGTTATCATTTCCCTGATGTCATGGTCACAAACTGTGAGTAGACTAAGCTGCATGAAGGGGTACCCAGTTAGTTGGGTAATTCAGCTCTCTACCTACTTCTCCCTTTCCCTCCCTTTCTCCTCTTCAGAGGGAGGTAAATTTCCAGTTAACTTGGGGTTTCCTTCCTTTCCTCCCTCCTCCTTTCTTTCCTTTCCTCCTTCCTTCCCTCCTTCCTTCCTTCCTTTTTTTTCTCCCTCCCTCCCTCCTTTCCTCCCTTTCTCCCTTTCTTCCTTCCTTCCCTCCAGTCCACTCTGAAGCTTATACATCTGACCACAATGGGTCCCTGGCCAAGCTACACTTATTTTGGGCCCCCCCGTGTTTCAGTGAATTTAGAATGAATGTCAATGATAACTATTTCTCTTTGTAACTACAATCCTGAGGGTCTTCCCCTCACAGTTTGTTTTTTTGTTTTGTTTTGTTTTGTTTTTAGTCAAAGATACTAACATTTAACTCACGTTTTTAAAAAGGCGAGGACTAGTCCCTGAATGGGCATTATCTCACTTTAAGTGAGTACTTGAAAAGGCCTTAGCCTAAAATGGCCAGGGTCTCCCATTACATCCTGGGCCATCTCCAGTCATCTTGATGAATATTTAGTCACTGGATCCAGATGACTCAGGAGGAGAAGTAAGGCTGGTGACCTTGCACAGTCCTCCCTCACTCAAATTAAAGTCAACTGCGAGTCATGTCATTATTTCCCCGATGTCATTCTCTTCAAGAATGAAGGACAAACACAACCTAAGGTTTACAAAACCCTCTACTTACGTTATTTCATTCAGTCTTTTTAACAACCTTGTTGGGTAGGTGCTTTTATTTTGCCTATTTTACACATGAGGAGACTGAAGCTCATAGAGTTTAAGTGACTTTCTTTTGATCATACAGCTAATAAGTGTCTAAGGCAGAATTTGAACTCTAATCTTTCTAACTCCTCTTAAGTGTAGCTCTTTTTTCTTTTAGAGAAGAAATTAGTAATATTTTTTCATTCAGTGAAAGGTTCTAGTCCTACTTGGTTATGTCATGGGGCCTCTTTCCAGATCCATTGTAGTGGCTAAGAAAGGAGTGAGGATTCTTGCTCCTGGTACATCATAGAATGTGACTTTCTTAATTTTTTAAAAATATTTATTTATTTGTAGTTTTCAACATTCACTTTTATAAGATTTTGAGTTTAAATTTTCTCTCCTTTCTTCCCTTCTTCCCTCTCCAAGATGGCATGCAATCTGATATAAGCCATACATGTACAATCATATTAAATATATTTCCACATTAGTCATGTTATAAAGAATTAGAAAAACCATGAGGAAAAAGTAAAAAATAGTATTCTTCAATCTGCGCTCAGACTCCATAGTTCTTTCTTAGGATGTAGATAGCATTTTCCATCACAAGTCTTTTGGAACCATCTTAGATCATTGCATTGCTGAGAAGAGCTCAGTCTATCAGAGCTGATCATGGTACAATGTTGCTGTTACTGCATACACTGTTTTCTTTGTTCTTCTCACTTAGCATCAGATTATGCAAGTCTGCCCAGGTTTTTCTGAAATCCACCTGCTCGTTGTTTCTTATGGAACAGTAGTATTCCATTATATTCGTATACCACAACTTGTTCAGCCATTCCCCATTTGATGGGCATTCCATTAATTTCCAATTCTTGGCCACCACAAAAAGAGATTTTATGATCTCTTTGGATACAGACCTAATACTGGCATTGCTAGTTCAAAGGGTATGGACAGTTTTATAGTCCTTAGGACATGGTTCCAAATTGTTCCAAGAATGGTTGGATCAATTGACAACTCCACCAATAATGAATTAGAGTTCCAATTTTCCCACATCTCCAACATTTATCATTTTCCTCTTTTGCCGTATTAGCCAATCTGATAGGTGTCATGTGGTACCTCAGAGTGGTTTTGTATTTCTAATCAGTAATTATTTAAAGCATTTTTTCATATGATAGATAACTTTAATTTCTTTATCTGAAAACTGCCTGTTCATATCATTTGACCATTTATCAATTGGGGAATGACTTTTATTCTTACAAAGTTGACTCTGTTCTCTACATATTTCAGAAATGCAGTCTTTATCAGAGATATTGACTGTAAAAAATGTTCCCTAGCTTTCTGCTTCCTTTCTAATTTTGGTTGCCTTGGTTTTGTTTGTGCAAAATTTTTTAATTCAGTGTAATCAAAATTATCTGTTTTGCATTTTATAATATTCTCCATCTCTTGTTTCATTATAAATTCTTCTGTTCTCTATAGGTCTGACAGGTAAACTATTCCTTGCTCTCCTAATTTGTTTATAGTATCACCTTTTATGTCTAAATTGTGTACCCATTTTGACTTTATTTTCGTATATAGTGTAAGATGTTGGTCTATGCCTGGTTTCTGCCATAACATTTTCCAGTTGTCCTAGCAATTTTTGTCAAATAGTGAGTTCTTATACCAGAAGATGGAGTTTTTGAGTTTATCGAAAACTAGATTACTATAGTCATTGACTACTGTGTCTTGTGTACCTAACCTATTCCAATGATCTGCCATTCTACTTTTTAGCCAGTACCAAGTAGTGATAGAATGTGACTTTCAATTCTAGCTCAGATGGAATGGTAACAAAAATAAAGGAGAACCTGAAAGGTTAGCCAGACAAAAGAAAACATTTAGCCTGGTAGTACTTCAAAGATGTGTAACTTCAACTGCTATAAATACTTACCTTCATCTGTCTATTGCAGTGCCTCTGTATCTTAGAAGTCAGTTAGTCATCAAGCATTCATCACTTGCTTACCATGTGTCAGGCCCTATGATAGTCACTAGGGATATAAAAGAAAAGAAAACCCAGCAGATTGTCTTTAATTAATCTAGAAATCAGAAAGTGGTCATTTGGCACGTACTATGATAGAGACATTGTGCCAGGTACTGAGGATGTCACCAGAAAGTGAGAAAAGAAGTTTCTGCCCTTAGGGGGCTTGTATTCAATTTTTGAAAATTCAGGTAAAATGTAAATGCCATTCTTGGACTAGAGAACACTTACTTATTAGTGTAATATATACATCAGACATTTTGTTTTTAATTTATTTGGCATTTATATTCTGAAAGTTGTAATGACCTTGAACTAAAATGTGACAACCCATGACTGCTGCCTTTTTGGTACAGACAACCATGGCCGTTCCTTCAGGGTTCTGAAATGTGAATTGGATTTCTTTTCAGAAGACACCATGAAGCAGGAGAATGATCCAGGTCTCTATGTAATCATCCCCATTATTATTTTCTCTTCCGTCTTACTGCTTGGAACCTTGTTAATATCACATCAAAGGTATGGTGCTGTTTGTGGGCATTTTACTCATCCATATTTTATGGAGCAACTTCATAATGGCATAGGACTTTCCATTTGTCACCTTGAGTCATCTTGTTTGAGACTTATAAAAACCTTAAGAGGTCAGTACTGTTTCTCTGTCAAGTGATTGCATTTACAATCAAAGACCAGCATTGGTCACTCCAAACCACATGGGCTCCATGACTGGTCTGGCAGCTAAGCAGGCCTGATTTCTCAAGCTTTCATTGCTCCATGGATAGCTAGGACTTTGGAGAGCATTCTGCACATTCCAAATTCATACTGAACCCATGCTCTTCAAGAAAACAGGTAGAGTTTGGCATTTGAAAGCATCTTTCCATGCCATGGAGCAGATAGAGCAGATAGAATCTACTAGAGTGATGTTTTGATGTTTTGAAAACCCACTTTTCAGGCCTTTATGAACTTTGCATGTTCTTCATTTATAGTAACCTGGATCCATTGGCCTGGGGAAGTAAAAAGGACGTGCTACTATGGTTGCTCCAAAAGTGAACATGCCATTTTAGAGTGGCGATCTTTTTTTTTACCCCAAGATCAGGGCAAAGAGCCTAATATTTTAGTTCATGCTTTGGTTGTTCACAGTTTCCATGTGCTTCTGTGTTTAGACCAAATCAATCTACTTTTAAATCTCCCTTTCAGAATGAAGAAGCTATTTTGGGAAGATGTCCCGAACCCTAAGAATTGTTCCTGGGCACAAGGAGTAAACTTTCACAAGGTCTCTTTTTCTGTCTTAATTACAAAGCAAAAACTGTCCTCCCTGGCTTCCATTCTTATTAGTCCTCTAGTCTGTAGATTTCTGACTTTGTTTGAAATTTCCCCTTATTCAGAATGCGCCTACCAGGGGCCATTAGATACAGGAATTTCAAGCAGTCAAGGAAACAAATTCTCCAGGTATTTTTAGCTGATGACATCTGACAAGACATCTCAATACCATGTCATCATGATTTTGAGAGGATCAAACATTTGCTCACGGGCAATTCCACAAAATTCCTACTGTAGAAATTGAAGAGAGAGAGAAAGACACACATACACACACAGATAGTCAGAGAGAGGAACAGAGACAGAGAGAGGAAGGAGGGATGGAGGGAGAGAGAGTAGGTATGAGGGACATTGTTCATCAAGTAACAAGCTAGATTCAAAAACTATAAACCCTAACTTTTCTCCCTGTTTATTAAAAAAAATCGAATTTCTTTTATTACAATTTCATCAGTAATATCCATCATCTGCTTCTGTGGTCTCCCAAACGCAGAAAAATTTGATTAGTTTGCGGAAAAGGTCTGTCAGTTTCCACCTCACTTTATGTTCCTGGAAAGCTGAATTTCCTCCCAGACAGGTTAGGACATTTGCTATTTAAGGCACTCTTTTCTACAGACATTTGTAAATCGACATTGTAGGGGAATGACCACAGGGAAATGCAATCGTTCTTTTCCAATTTGTGCCATTTTATTCTATCAATAATTTTTTTAATTTAAGTGCTATGTGTAAGGAATCCAAAGACTTAAAAAAGCAAACCAACCCTTACCCTCAAGGAGCTTCTAGTTTACTAAGGAGGTCACCCCATCTGTACACAAATATGTTTAGATGGAGGACAATTGAAAGAGAGAGAATACCAATCAGAGGGAAACCAGGAAGGTCTCATAGAGAAAGGAGCATCTCCTTAGTAGAACCTAGAAGGAAAATAAAGATGTGGAAAACTGGGGATGAGAAAGTAGTCGATTCCAGATACGGGAAAGGGCATAGGGATTTGCAGGGAGATAGGAGATGTAGAGATGCAATAGTTTAGCTGGATGCCTAGAGCATTGGACGTAGAGCCAGAAAGATCTGAATTCAAATGCTGCTTTGGCTACTTACTAGTAGTGTGTCACTGGGCAAGCACCCCTTAGAGTCCCAGTTTCCTATGCATAAAATGACAGTGTTGGTCTAGAATTCCCTTCTCTCTCTAATTCTCCAAATCTTAATTATGAAGATAGGCTAGTAGTTGGGCTGGAAGGAAGAGCGAGTGACATCAATTCAGTTCTGCAAGCTATTAAGTCCATGTGCCCAGTCACCAGGCCAGCCACTAACAAAGAATCAACAAGTGCCACTCTCTGCTGTTGAGTAGCATGTGTTTTCCTATTTAGTGCCATTAGCAGCACAGGAGGATAATTTAAAAAAAAGAGAAGATGGGATAGAATTTAGAGTGCTCACCTTGGGTGATCATGGGCTATGGTTTTAATAATAGTTATTTGTAGACTTTATTTTAAGAAAATCCAATGTGCAGCAATTCATTTGGGAAACTGTAAAGACTCCTCTGCCCCACATGAATTTATTAATCTCTGGCCTTCTAACTTTCTTCATAACACCTTTAAGTCTTTTCACTTTTTCTCTATTTTATTTTATTATTAGAATGTAAGATATTAGAAAGTAAGATACATATGGGCTTTTTTCATGAATAAATTATTTCTTTGCTAGAATGGAACACAAATACCACTTGAATATTAATGGGAATGTACATTCCAGCTATTTTAGGGCCATAATTCCTATCTGCCTGTTAATCTTAGCATAATTTTCTGCACAAAAGCAGAAATTGTAGGAAGAAGTGGACACTATTTCTATTTTATATTTATATTTCAGAACCAGGTGTGTATTAAATGCTTTTTAGAAATTCATACAATTTTTTTCTTTTTTCTTTTGCTATTGTCTATTCCTTCCTTTTTCCTATTTTTACTGTTTATCCTTTACCATTATATATATATATATATATATATATATACATACATATATACATATAAATATACATATTTTTATATGTATGTATATATATTGAGTTGTCAGACTTCATTGGGCTATAGAATCATCACTTCCACCCTGAGATGACCTAAGGGACCCATTTAAATAAGAGGGACCTTTTTGCCTGCATCTCAACATACTTTTTCCTTCTTGTAAAAGAGGGACCCTGGACCTGCTGGAGTCCCACTAGAAAATGCATCCAAGAAGCCATAACTGATAAACAGGAGAAATATTTAAAAGCTTCAGCCTTTTCATTTCTAATCTGAATGATTTTTTTCTTTTCATTTTTTTTTATTTTATCAGAGAGTGGACGTTCTTTGAAGTCTAATCTTGATCACTGCCAGCTGAACCTATTGGGCCAGTTCCCCAGCCTTTCTTTAAAGAGTTGTTAGAAAATGTTTGTCATTGACATTAAGAAGAAGGGAAACAATTCTATTTTAAAAATCATAATGTGTTGCATGGTTCAAAACTGAGTGATCATGCATGCATATGGGGGCTATATATTAAGATAGAAATATAGAATCCGGCCAAAGTTTCTTTGGTTTTCTTTGCATGAAGGAAGTAAGCGTATTCTCTGTTAACTCCAACTTAGGTTTAACTTCATGAGTTTTATATTTGAATGACTGTACCAGCTAGAAAGGCATCACACATCAGTATTACTATCAAGTGTCTCTTCAGTATTCTAGATGATATGTCTGTGTACTACAAAATACCAGAGGAAACTAGACATTTCAGATGCTCTCAAAGCAATTTTGCATGATTCTGAAATAAAGCAGGAAGGTGTTTGTATCCATTCCCAGAGAACCCTTACCTTAGTCTCACTTTCGGGTTGTGTCTATACGAGGCTATACTGGGAAGTGGAATTTCTAGCATCCTTACTGAATATATAACTCGACTTCAGAGTGAACACAGAAATTAGGTTTGGCTTCAGTGAAAGTCAATAGAAGGTAAGTCCCTTAAGAGCAGGCACTATTTGTTTCTGTCTTTGAATCCCTGAAACCTCACGTAGTGCTTAGTACTTAGCAGAAGCTTTATAAATACTAATTAAAATTCCATTTAACAGCAAGGCTAGCCTCACTTATCCAAAATGTAACTTTTGTTTCAGGTTTAGTCTTTCTGTTTTGTACTATCACTTCTTAAATCCTCATCAACCCTTCTCCTCTCCCCCTACGTGAGTGAATAAATCAACCCATCAGCCAATCCATAGACAGTTATTAAACACTTATTTTGTGCCAGACATTGGGAATATGTACTTTTGCAATTCAGTGAAAGTGAACAGAGATGCAGGTGAGGTGTGGTATATTAGAAGAGTCCAAGATGGCACGTAGCTTTTTAAAAAACCATTTAAACAAATATTTGGTAATAATCCCATAGACATGCACACACACATACACACATGTTCACTTACTCACAATCAAGCAAAAGTCATATTAACCCATGTTCCTCTTTAATAATTTAAATCATACCAATTCAACAAACATTTATTAGCTGCTTACTATGTGCCAAGCTCTATGCTAGGTCCTGGAGGACAAAGACAAAAGTTGGCTTCTATAACTCCCTGACAATAGATTCTCCTTCATTGAACATTTACAGATTTCCTGAAGATGCTTAAAGCAGGGAAGTAGAGTATAGGGCTGACTTGCGAGTCATCGGACCTGGGTTCAAATTCCACCTCTGTCACTTAACAGCCATATGAACTTACACAAGTCACAGCCTCTCTGGCCTTCATTTTCTTCATTTGTGAAAGGAAACGATTGAATTAAATGGCCTTGGAGGCCTTTCGTTCCCATCAGCTCCTGGGACCCAGTGAAACATGAACACTAAATAGTCACAGTCATAGAGGAGAAATGCATGTAGAAATTATCCAGGGAAAATGGATTAAAACAATTTTATAATACCATGAGTCTATTGATTTAGATGGCCTAAAATCCCCAAACCAAACTAGTGCAATTAAGTGCTTGGTGCAGTGTAGAGGACTCACATGTACATTATTAAGGGCTTTTATTCAAGAAGTAATTATTAAGCACCTACTGTGTTCTAGGCATTGCATTAACTCATTCCCTGGGGATACAGCTTCAAAAACCAAGTAGACACAGGTCTCAAGAGACTTACATCCAATTATTTTTTATGGGAAAAACAAGGTTATAAATTTTTTTTAAGTGAATACTGTTGGTATATTTAAAGACGGTTAGAAAATACTGGGTCTGATCAATTCATTACTGGTTAAAAACTGAAAAGGAATGAAATAGTGTCATAAATCATTGGTACAATGTAGATGAACTCGATATTTTATTTGATAACAGGCATCAACAAGCAACTTATGGGTTTTCTGCATGAATAAATTATTTCTTTTCAAGAACAGAACACAAATACCACTTGAATATTAATGGGAATGTACATTCCAGCCATTTTAGGGCCATAATTCCTATCTGCATGTTAATGTTATGAAAGTTTTCTGTGTAAAAGCAGAAATCTTAGGAAGAAGCTGACCGAACAACCCAGTGAGCAAATGAAGGCCCTGAATATTTCACAAAATATCACAGCAAGTATCTGCCAGGAAGATGGGAAGCTTGCTGATGAATTTCTCTCTGTATATATCATGTTTGTAGAGTGATAGCAAAAAGTCTGTTCACAGGGATGTTCTTGGCTGATTTTAATCATATCTCTGTAAGTAGAAGCTATACCCAGTGTACTCAGTATATTTATATATTCTGTATTTTTAAAGAAGTTATTTCTTTGACTTAATAGCCAAATGGATTTAAATATATATATATATATATATATATACATATACATATACATACATACATGCATATATATATATATAAATAATGTATCTGATGTTGCTTAAAGTAGTTGATGTGGGTCATTCAACCAGACATTTGAATGTAAATTCACCTTGCTCTAATGTGTCATAGTGACATTGTATGTATTTTCTAGGCCATGTCAGCAACCTGTGTTATTTTTTTTAACTGTGATGTATCCACAATGCACTTACTTTTACAACATACAGCTGCCCCCAGTAACCATCAAAACGAGCTTTTTATCCAGATTTCTGATTTTCCACTCCTTCGGCAGGATTTCTGTTGTGTTGTAACACATTTGATTTGCTACGATAAACAAAATCCATGTGTTGTGCTTGCTGTCTTGTGTATTGTCTTCATTCCACATGCTACCTAGTATGTATTTGCAAATTAAGTTTTTCATAAGGAAATAAGTCATTGCTTATTTATAGATCTATGTTTTTTTTTTTATCTCACCATATCATCTTCCCTGAAGACCATGTTAATTTCCTATTTGGACATTATCCAACTCAAGCTAACCCCATCCAGATCAACCCAACCCAATCTAATCCACTACAACACAATAAAAGCCATTTTAGTACAACCCAACCCAACTCAATCTAATCCAGTACTCATTTATCAAGTTTCTTTTATGTGTGAGATAATGTCCTAGGTGCTGGCCCTACAGAAGTAAAGTGAGTAGTATCGCATGGGACAGATTAGGTTTTATATACATATATATGTATATATATTTTTTCTTTACCATTTGTTTTTCCTCACTTCTTGTGAAATTGTTATTTTCTGTTGTTAATCTGTATTGGTCCTAGGTTATATTGGAAAACTGTTAGCTTTTATGGTTCACACAATTAATTTTGGGGATAATCCAATACACTCTAGTAAATCTTGGTAATTCCCCACAACAGACAACATTTTTACATTGTATATTTTTGGTATGTCCCATCTCACGACTATCATGATAAATTTGAAATCTCCCTGTTTTCTTTCTCATTGATCCCTATTTCTAGCTATCTTAAAGAAGAATTTAGAGTGCAAAAAAATTCCAAAATCATTGATGTCCACAAAAAATGTGTCTTTTCTTTTAGCCTGAAACTTTTGAGCACCTTTTTATCAAGTGTACACGAGCAGTCGCATTTGGCCCTTTTCTTCTGGAGCCTGAGCCTGTTTCAGAAGATCTCACTGTGGAAAGAGCATGGAAAAGTGAAGAAGAGAACATACTTCCAGCTCTTGAACTCTCCTTTTGTGACCCAGAGCCTGAGGAGGACTCTGCTTGTGCTGGTGACCACATCACCAGCACTGATCTCTCCCAGAGTAGTGGCCATGGGACAGTCTGTGAACAGAGCAAACAATCTGTGAAATATGCTATACTTATGAATAACTCTAAGTCGAGCATACTAGATAACCAACAAAAGAGTCTAGACAGCTCCTTCAGTAGATGTTTATCCATAAAAAATTCCCTGTTAAAAGGGTCTTTCTCCAGTAGTTCATGGGAGATAGAGACCCAGGCCATTTTGATATTATCAGATCAACATCTAAGCACGAGATCTTCCCATTTCCCATTCTCAGATGGTTTTTCTGACCTCTCAAATCAAGACAAAAATTTCCCTGAAGAGAGCAGTGCCCAAAGGCCTGTTTATTATTTAGGGATCACTTCAACAACCAAGAAAGAAAAGGACATTTTTTTGACTGAAACCTCAGGAGTGATGTGTCCTCTCCCCACCCACAGCTTATTCACAGATGTAACTGTGCTTCAGGACAGTTGTTCAGGCTTAAGTCCCTTTGTAGAAACAAACCTCAACTTGGGGGCCTCTCTGAGGAAGACGTTTGTTTCTTACATGCCACAATTTCAGGCCTGTTCTGCCAAAATGCAGAAAATAACAGAAAACATGATGTGTGACCTAACTGTGTAACTCATTATCCTTGACCTCACACTGCTTGCTGCTATAATGGTTTCTCTGAACATGTTGGCTTCACCCAATCAATGACCTTATCATTGTGGAGATGACATTTACTTTCATGGAGCCCAACCCATGCCA
This sequence comes from Potorous gilbertii, assembly GCA_028658325.1. Lineage (NCBI taxonomy): Eukaryota > Metazoa > Chordata > Mammalia > Diprotodontia > Potoroidae > Potorous > Potorous gilbertii. The sequence continues at coordinate 685,346,084 of CM053770.1, forward strand.
TGCTGCCATCTGTTGGATTGTTGCCAATGCCCTCCTATGTCTTCTCCCTAGAGAATCTCAACATGCTGGAGGCATCCTCTTGATCTGTTTACATCCCATATGCACCAGTGCAGTCCGCTTCCCTTGCTTTCACTATATGATTGCTCCACCCTCATGTTCTAAATATGCATTTCCTGCATGAATTCTTCTATGTGCCTTCTTGCATGCAGATAAATTCTGCAGCATACTCATACCCATACACTTCATTGCTTTTTGGGTCATCTACAACTTTGACACTTTGGAGATTGTAGGGTTCCCAGATTCAAAGACAAAAATAAGGTCAGTTCCAAGATCTTTAGAGAAGAGGAAGAAAGAAAAACTAAAATGTTCTACACTTGAAAATATTTCCCCATTAAATGAAATGTCTGCACTAGAAGGTACTTAATAAAAAGTTCAGTAGAGTTGAAAGAGAACTCTGGAATCAGAGGACCTGAGTTCAAATCCTGCCTATGATCCTAACAATATATGGGGTCTTGGGCAAGTCATTTAATATTCTCAATCTTCAGTTTCCTCATCTGTAAGTGGGATTCAACCACATTGCTTCTGAGCTCCCTTACATCTCTGAATTCAAGATTTTATAAATACTTCTTACAATGACAAGGGAAAAGAGAAAATGTACAAATCTATATTGTATTACAAGTGCTGTCATGATGCAATTCACAAATGATGATGCCAGAAACCCTGAAAGCTTTGCTCCTTCTGGAAAAAGGCTCAAGAATTATTTTTATATGTGTGTGTGGGGAGGGGGGGGAGTGTTGACCACCATCTCCATTTCTATATATGCTTCTGAAATGTATGTATGTTCATCCTTTATTGCCAAAGAAGACCATGCCATCAGAGAAATAATGACATGACTTGCACTTGATTTTGTTTTGAGTGAGGGAGGACTGTGTAGGTCACTAGCCTCACTTCTCTTCTAGAGGCATCTGAATCCAGTAACCAGATATTTATCAGGATGATGGGAGATGACCCAGGATGAGGCAACTGGGGTTAAGTAGCTTGTGCAAGGTCACAGCTAGTGAGTGTCAAGTGTCTGATTTGAACTTAGGTCCTCCTGACTCCTGCACTGGTTCTCTATGCACTGCACTACCTAGCTGCTCCTAAGCTTCTGAAAGAAGGCATTGGATGAACAGACACATTTGAGATGAAACTATTATTTTTCTCTCATGTGGTACTTTCATTAATACCTATCAAATTTAATCCTTGTAACTCTTTGTGAGTTTATAACAATTTGTGATGTGTTTAAATGCAACATTACCAAGGAAGTGGGTGATGTTGGGAACCAAATCTAGCCTCTATTGCAGTAGATTGATTTCGCTTACTAGAATAATAGTTCCTGAAAATACTTTTTGATAGTTCCACAAAAAATTTCCCATATTTTAGACCTTATCCTACCTAGGGAAGTAAGCACTGGCTTTGGAGTGTGAAGATGTAGGTTTTCCAAATTTTGCTTCTAATGCTTCTTACCTGTGCAACCACAGACAAGCCACTTAACCTCCCTGGACCTCAATTTTTTCTGATGTAGAATGAAAGAATTGGACCCAGACCCCTGGAAGCTCTTCTAGTTCTTGACTATATGATCTATGATCAGAATGCGGAATGCATTACAGAATGCAGTGGCACAGGAATTGATGCATCGCTGTTTCTAGCTTGCTGTTTTGAACTGTGTACTATTTCGTAGAGTTATATGCATTGCTTGAAGACTGAGCACAACAGACTTAGCTTTGAGTTGCACCCTCATTGCTTGCATTCCTTACAAAAACTTGAACAAGTCACTTAAAATTCTCATCTTCGACATGAATGTTGCGTAGTGGAGAGAGCACAGATGGGAGTCAAGAGTCTGTCCTCTGGACTTGACTCAGTCATTGACTCCCTATATGTCTCTGGTCAAGTCTTCAGAATGTGGGAATTGAAGTGAATGATCTCTAAGGACCTTGCCAGCTCTCAGAATGATCCCTTTGATTCTAATAAAAAATGAATCAGATCAGAGGATTTCCAGCTGTGGGATGTGGACACTTGAGAGATCATCTAAGGCTGGCCCTCATGTTTTAAAGAAGAGGAAACTGAGCCCCAAAATGATGAAATGATTTGTCTAAGGCTACATGGCCAATAAATAGTTCAGCCATATTTTCCACCGTCAGAAAATGTTTCTTGATTGTCCATTTGAATCTAGTACTGTCCCAGACCTGCATGAAAAATCATTTCATGGGCATGGTTCTAGGACTCATGTTAATCGATGATATAAAGAAAACCTGAAGTCTGTGACATGGCATTTGAAGTTAAGAAACAAACATACCCAGCTGGTCATAAAATGGCTGCTTTGAGGAAAGCTACTAATTGATTACTATGACCCTCCAAATCAGAAGCCTTTGGGCTCCTCTGAAATCTTTTCACCTGTCTCTAAATCCTGCCACAATTTCTTCCTTGACTCTAGAAGGAAGAAAATTCTGGAGATGGATGTAGTCTTATATCATGAGCAACCAAGACAGGACCTTACACAAGGTAGAACAGTATGAGTGGGGCACCATTTCCTAGGAATGCTTAGCTAGAAGTAATGGCCAGATGCCTGGAGCTCAGTGACTACCTTCAAAATTATAATATTTAATCCATTAGTCAAACAAGAAACATTTATTGATTGTGTACTCCGTGCCAGGCACTTAATGCTCAGATATCTGGCAGGGGAAAGACTTCTGGATCCAGAGTCAGAGGACTCTGCTCTGCTACCAATTGCCTGTGTGGCCTTGGGTAAGTTATTTTCCCTCCATGGTCCTTAGTTTCCACCTGTAAAATTTGGGGGTTAGATGAGATGATGTTTTGAGCCCCTTTTAGCCTTAAATTTATGATCTGTAGTACTGTTTTTCATTCTAGCCCTTGTTGGGAACATGGAGAAGGATTTCCCAGACTTGATTGATTACAGTCACTATCTACAAGAGTGCAATTCTAAACATGGCTATGTTAATCCACTGGCAACACAAAATGCATCTGTTGCTCAGGGTGCAGTGGTTTTAAGGCATTGGCTGTAGGAAGAGACATCAAAGATTTTGTGCTACCAATTTTTTCCCCTTTTGTGACAAGCAAAAAGGCAGCTATGCCTTATATGAGAATTTCCACTAATCGATGGTCATTCCATTCAAAATACATGTTCAGAATAGAGATATATAGTCACGAATATGAAAGAAACAGGAAATCAGGTGGTTTCTGCCACAACCTTTTAATGATGGGTCATTCAATTGTGTTTGTCTTTTTAAGCTATCTAGTCAGAATCTGTAAACAAAACTCCCCTTAATGTGTGTCTAAATTCACAAGCTTTGGATGTGTCAACAGCTTAGAAATTATGAATAGTCTCTCTTTGTCCCAAAAACCATGGGAATTTAAAATTGAACGAACATGCCATACTTACCTTCATGCTGAAAGCAAAGGAAAACTCTCCCATTGGTCCAATAAAAGTGTTTCCACAATTGTGCAAAAGGATGAATTTGACAAAAAGGACTTCAAAGTGCTGTTTGGTCTTTGTATTCTCTGTGATGCCTGATCTGCTCTTGGAAGTCAGAGGACGTGTGTTCAAACTGCAGGTCCAGTGTTGTGTCTACCTCTTCATGATGCTTCTAGGTCCTCTGTGATGGGCTCACTCTCACTGGAACCCTGGGCCAAAGGTGTACTCAATGGATATGTTGCAGAGGGGATGCTTATTCAGGTACAGAAAGGACTCAGTGTCCTTAAAGCTCTTCACTGTTCCCCAAATTCTGTAATGCTGTCATAGACATATACATAGTACATACAGGAAAATATAATTAAGGATAAATAAGGCTATAACCACTGTCTCCTGCATTTTGGGGCCCAAAGGATTAGGAATAAATTGCTGGTGGATGCTTCCAAGGGCAGTATCCATGACTTTACTAGGTTATGGGAGTCAAACTTCTTTTACTTGGGCCATATCCATTGGACCGTTTTGTGATACCCCCAGAATAAGCCTGGTACCAGTTTTTTCCCGTCACTGCCAGGCTGGGTGGGAGGCTCTTCTGAGACTTACAATCACTCTGGGGTGGCTTGACATTGGATGGTCAGACCCTGAGGATGGGAGAGGACAGTTCTGAAAGGTCAAGGAAATTCCAGAGGACCTTCTCTGAGAGAGATCCAACATTGTTCCAATTCATCCAAGTGATATGTTAACAAGTCAACAAGCACTTATTAAATCCCTACGATGTAAAAAGAGTAAAAAATATTTATTATTCTCAAGGAGATCATAACCTAATGATTGAGTCAACATGCAAACAACTATGTACAAACAAGCTATAGAAAGCATAAATTGTTGATAAATAACAGTTGGAAGACACACATATTAAAGAGGACCAGGGAAGGTTCTTTTGTATCTTTAGAAGATAGGACTTTCCTTGAGACTTGAAGGAAGCCAGAGAACCCAGGAGGTGAAAATGAAGAGACAGGGAGTCCTCAGCATGGGGCATGGCCAGAGAAGACTCCCCAAGTTAGGAGATGGAATGTCTTATTCCAATAATTGCAAGGTCAGTGTCACTACCTCAAAAAGTACATGGAAGGGGACAAGGTATAGGAAGAATGAAAAGGTAAGGGGTCAGGTGATGAAGGGTTTTAAAAGCCAAACAGAAGGTTTTATATTAGATCTTCGAAGTAATAGGGAGCGCTGAAATTTATTGAATAAGTGGATGACCAGGTCAGACCTAAACTTTAGGAAGATAAGCTTAATGGTTGAATGGTGGATGGTCCAGAGTGGGAAAGACAAAGACCAATAAAGACATGTCCGCCCAGAAGTTCCACTTCTATGCGTCAATCTCAATACTCAACAAATATTTATGTTTGCTGTCATACACGATAGGCATGGAACATTCAAAGGAAAAAATCTATGTCTTCATGAGCTTATTTCCATTCTGCTGGATGGGATGTGACAGATCAAGGGTGGGATGTGACAGATTGAAGGTACTTTGAAAAGAGAAGGCATCACTACCTGGAAGGATCAGGAAAGACTGGATGTGGAGGGTTGCTTGAGCTGAAGCTTGAAGGAAGCTCAGAAATGGGACAGGCAGAGACAAGGAGGGGGAAAGGAGGGCCGTGTATATCTTAATGAAAGCATAGAGAGAGATACCAACAAGTTCAAGAAACCATCAGAGGGCCAATTCAACTGGAACCAAGCATATACCAAAAAGAGGTCTAGTCATTCAAGTAGCTGCCAAATCCTGTCGATTCTACTTAGACAATGGGCAACTTAATGTGACAGTGGATCAAGGGCTAGACTTAGAGTCAAGAAGATCTAGTCTCAGACACTTATTAGTTGTGTGTCTCCGCCTCAGCTTTCTCATCTGTGAAATGACAGTGTTGAACTAATTGATCTCCAACATCACCTCCATCTCTAAATGCACAATCTTGTGTTATATTCCTTCCTTTCCGTTCCCATTACGTACACTATGGTTCGGTGTCTCTCATTTAGACTAAGATTGCTTTCCAAAAGGTCTTCTGGAATCCAGTCTGACACATTCTCCACAGAAGTAATACTCCAAAGTCATTAAACTTATATTGTCATTTCTTTGCTCAGAAACCTTCATTGACTCTCCCCACCTACAAAATAAATGATAATCTCCTGATTCTGGCATTCAGTACCTGGACTTGACAAAATACACTTGGACCTGAAACCAACCTGAGCTTCAGTTCTGTGGTTTTACCATTAGTTACTGATGCTTCAATAATAAGTTTAATTCAACAACCATTTAACTTTTAATTAGTGGTAAAGATAGAAAGATGAAAAGTATCACAGTCCCACCTCTAGGAAAATAACTATATAGTAGGAGGATGAGGCATGTACACAAATAATGACAACAGAAGAAATGATGAAGGCATAGGCAGAGGCATAATAAGAATGAGCATTTATAGACTTTAAGGTTAGTAAAGCACTTTACATATGTAATACAACAACTCTGGGTGCTTCTGTTATTTCCATTTTACAGATCAGGAAATCGAGGCAGACAGATCCACTGGATTTCTTAGGGTCACAGAGCTAGGAAGTTCTGGAGGCAGAATTTCAACTTAGGTCTTCATGGATTCAAGTTTGACACACTCCTCTATGACTCACCTAGGAGTCATTAGAAAGGAATGAGCAATTGGAGATGGAGGGATCATGGGGGAAGTGGTGCCTGAGCCGAGTCTTGAGGGAAATGAGGAATTTCAACAAGTAGAAATCCTGGATGATAGAACTTAGAACTAGAAGGGACCAAAGGGATCATCTGGTTCAATATTCTTCTTTGGTAGATAAGGAAATTGAGGCTCATTGAGTGCTGGAATGTCTTACCCAAGATCCTACAAGGAGTAAGGAGATTTGGAATCTCAATTCTGGCTTTCTCAATTCAACTTTACCGACCTTTCCACTACCCTTTGGTGCCCAAGTAGGGCATCTATCCCTTGGAGGACCAAGAAGAAAAGGGTCCTGAGGCAAGAAAACATAAACATGTCGCAAAGTGGCTATAGACAACTTATCAATCAATAAGCATTTACTAAGTTTCTACTGTGTGCCAAGAACTAGTCTAATGAAATCAGGATTGGAATCAGCTGAGTGAACTTTGGTTCAAATCTCATCTCTAATACTTTCTGTACCATGTGTAATCTTGAGGACTTTGATAAGATCCTTTTGGGTCTCAGTTCCCTTATCTACAAGTGAGGAAAGTTGGACAACATAACATGTAAGCATCTTTCCCACTTAAGAGAAGTCTTTCTACAAAGTTGGGATGACTACGTTCAGGTATAGTATATATTCATTGTCAGATATTGGGGGCCCAGATAGCCTTCTGGTCCAATGTTTCTAATGTATCATGTATCTACCATGCATTAGCCCTACTTGGGCCACTTCAAAGGATCATAGACACTTGGAACTAAAACCTTAGAGATTAGTTTTTTCAAAATTTACTTTTACCAATAAGGAAACTGAGGCCCAGAGAGGTGGACTGATGTACCTACAGTCACTACTCTCTTTTGGCACTTACCTTAGGGAGAGTGGCACAGATTGGAGGGTGAAGGCGTCAAACCTCACCTTAGCCACCTTGCCAACCACAGACTTCCAAACAATGCTACTTCCCAACCTGCCATCCACTAGGACACTAGACCCTAGTAAGTGTCAGCACGTTGCCTTCTGCCCTGCTGCCATGCATTGGCCCTCCCCCTCCCCTCTCCCTCCCTCTCCTCTCTGCTTTTCGTCTCTTGCTCAGGCAATTATAATCCATTCAATGCTGCCATTATTACAGGGAAGATTGTGACTCTCAACTCTCCTTTGGCTCTATGCTCGATCCCCTGACTGCCTTAGACCAAAGTTCTTGTCCTGACCACCATTTCCCAAGTTGTTTTGTGTGCCCTTATTAGAATGTAAGATCATTGTGGCAGATGTACTTTTTAATATGTGTTCCCAGGGCTTGGCACATGGTAAGAGCTTACTCAATGCTTGTTGATTATAACATTGAGGTCAAACTAGAAACATGGTCTAGCATAGAGAGCCAGCCAGTCGGGAGAGTCACGGAGGAAGGTCATGAAAGACCAGTATGATGTTTAACTGATTTCTAGTCTGGGCTCCTCCATTAAATGGATGTCTGACTGTAGGTAAATCAGTCCACCTCTCTGGGCATCAGTCTTGAGCCATCTGGGTCCAGTGACCATATATTCATCGGGATGACTGGAGACGGCCCAACATGCAATGGGAGACCTTGGCCGTGAAGAGTCAGACAAGACTGAAAACCACCCCAACAACAACAAAGATCAAGGGAAGGGCAGGGTCTCTGGTGATCTGTCTTTAAAAATCTCATCCTTCCTGGTGGGGAGAGGTGAGCAGGCAAAGGGTAGGATTAAAGAGAGGAAAAAGAACTGGCTCTGAAGTCAGGAAGCCTTTTGGTAAATGCTTTAACTCCTTAAGGTCTCATAGCATCATAGACTTACATCTGGAAGGGAAATTAGAGGCCTTCAAATTCAACCCTCTCATTTTGCAGTTGAGGAAACTGGTACCAAGAGAGGTCAAGGGACTTGCTCAGTGTTACATAGCAAGCATCTGAGGCAGTATTCAAATTTAGGGCTTCTTTTCTCTGAGTTCAGTCCTATCCATTTCTAATCTGCAAAATGAGGGAACTTCCTGAGATATCCACTAAAGTCCCTGACAGCCCTCTAGCTATCTACTCTGAAGGACCATGTTTTTGTACATGAAAGGGTATGTGTGGGTGTTCTATTTTATTTGGTCTACACAGGTTAAGTGCATGGATCTGTCCAGATGTGGCTCACAGAGAGGCAAGAATAATTATCTCTGGTCTCCTCTACCAGCCCTTCTCCAATGGAGATAGATTCCTACCAGGACAGGGAATGGGAGGTTTGGGCCACAGTCCAGCCATCTTCTCTCCTCAGAGAGAGGGCCCACTTGATTAGCATTGTATCCATAACTTAGGTTCAAGCTAAGGTCCCAATCACTATCCATTGCTAGGAAATGATGGCCCCAAGCTCTCTGTCCAATGCTTGACTCTTTCCACAAAATGCCATTCTACAATGAATACACATAGTGAATAGCAAACCAGTCCATTTATATAAGTTGCTAACAAAATAGAAATAAAAGAAAATATACACTGAAGAATACGGATCCGATTATATAGAGGGAATGAACTCTCCTATTGTGAGTGAAATAACTTGGTTCAATCAAGAGTGAGTCTCAGATCTTACCCCAGAGGAAATTTCCCAAAGTCTCTTGTGTAGCAGGCTGGGGATAGGGACATGGTAAGGATTGCCAGTACTCGTATGTATATACACATCTATCTAATCCATCCATCCATATATAATTTATCTATCTATCCAGCTATCCATCCATCCATCCATTCATCTATCCGTCTATCTATCTATCTATCTATCTATCTATCTATCTATCTATCTCTCTATCACCTATATCCTTCTTCCCCGAGTCTTTCTTTCCTTTTAGGGATTTGAAGAGAGGTTGGAATGGCCCATTTTCCCTCTTTAAGTTGGAAACCAGAAGAGCCCAGATCTCTCTTTTCTCCAGCTTTTACCTATTTCACCCACACGTAGGCTCAGGATATTGAATAATCAATCCCCACCAATGGGAAGAATCCCATGCAATTGAGCCTTTGAGAGTCTCTCTCTCTCTCTCTCTCTCTCTCTCTCTCTCTCTCTCTCTCTCACACACACACACACACACACACACACACACACATTTATTAAGCATTTATATATATCAAGCATTGTACTAAGCTAAGTCCTGGGAATATAAATACAGAGAAAAAAAAGAAAGCCCCTTCTCTCCAGGGCCTTCCATTTTGAACAGGGAAGACAACACATAAAAGGGAGTTCCAGATGGAGGCCCCACTGGGATAAGGAGAGCTGGATGAAGGATGATGGGGGTTAAAGGGCATCTCAGGCCTGGGTCCCAAAGCCCAGCAAGCAGAGCCAGAGCAGGAACGTCCACATTCTGAACAAAGGTAAAGTGAGTGTTAACTGAGCCAATTTCTCAATCACCTCAATGCTGTTTATGTACACACATACCTACATGCACATGCACTCACACACATGCACGCAGACATGTACACACACACACACAGGCATGCACATGCACACACACACAAAATCTCATTTCCTATAGGGCAAGAATTGTTTCATTTTTGTCTTTGTATTACCCCTTAACATAGTGGGTACACAGAAGGTGCATAATAAATACTTGTTGATTGATAAACGGCTTTTAAGCTTCAGGATTATCATAGCACAGGATACCTTGCTCGGTGACTGGCAAGTCCTCTTTTTTATTTACTTTATAAATGCTTGTTTCTTTTGTCATGGACTTAAACCACAGAAGGCAAGCTCAGAATCCTGACGTCCAGGCCACAGATCCTACAAACAGCTCTAGAGACGTGAAGAGCTTGTTTAATGTGAGGGGCAGCATTGTAAATTATTAATTATATATTCTAATGTCCAACTTGGTGTGTGAAGGCCAGTTGGTTGGTGTAGTTTGGGAGAGCTCTCAGCCACTCTGGGGCTCCTGTCCCATGCTTACTTAGTGATTCCTGATGTACTTTGTCATGATCAATGAAACCCCTCCTCCCTCTTTATGTGGTTGTGTGGCTAGACTATTTATGGCCTAATTACATTCATATTCTCCTCTCTATTATCTGAATCAGGCCTACCCTAGGGAGGGAGAAGTGGGTGCCTGGGCAGTGTTTAAAGGAGTGTTAGAAAAGGTAGGAAAGAGACTCTTGTATTTATTCAGCAAAAACACATAGTAGGTGTTGCATAACCGATACAGACTAAGCCCATGAGTCAGAAAGACATGGGTTCAAATCTTACTTCTGACACATACTGCCTAGGCCACCCTACAAAAGTCACTTCCCTTCACTCTAGGCAGCACTTTGTTTTTTAATTTATGAAATAAAGCAAGCATCTGCATAATATAGTATAATAAAAAAAGACAATTGTACATGAAACTGCAAGTCTACTAGGAGCAACTTGCTATTCATTTCAAATGTGCAACAAAATTATCTTTTTTTCCTTTTCTTTTTCTCCCTCCCTCTCCCTACTTTAGAGATGGCTACCATTAGACACACATAAATGGTGTGTGTGTATGTGTGTGTGTGTGTGTGTGTGTGTGTGTGTGTGTGTGTGTGTGTAAAATCTGTACATCTATTTATCAGCTCTTTCTCTGGATACAAATAGAATCTTTCTTCAAATGTCCGTTATAGTTAAATTGGGTATTTACAATAGATGAAATAACATATTCACTTAAAGTTTTTCTTAAAACAATATTGCTGGTAAAGCCATCAAACAAGCATTATTTGTAATGGGGGTAAACTAGAGACCTTTCCAGTAAGATAGGGTGAAACAAGACCATCCATTGGCAGCACTTCTTAGAACACTCAAACATCTCCCCCAATCTCTGCTTCTTCAGCCCTGCCTGGCACGGAGGGGTGCCCTTCCTGCCAAGACCAACTCCTCTGCAGTCCTTGATTACATCTCTCCAGCAAATGGCCACCTCTATTACTCCCACTCACTTTTACCTTCATTCTCCATCTACTTGTTCCTTCCCAGCTGTCTACAGACAGTTCTGAGTTTCCCCCATCCCAGCTGGCTGTAATTCTCCATTTTTCCTCCCCTTCTCAACTAAACTCCTTGAGGAAAGCTAGCTGACTCCTCTTCCTCTCCACTCACTAATTTCTAATCCCTCTGAAGTCTAGCTTCTGACCTCATCATTCAGCTAAAGCTGCTCTCTCCGTAGTTACCAATGATCTCTTCACTGACCAATCGAATGGCTTTCTCTCAATCTTCATCCTCTCTGTAACCTGTAATACCACTGACTGTTCTCTGACGCCTCTCTAGATTTTTATGACTTTATTGTCTCCTGGTTTTCCTCCTACCTGTTTAACTGTTGCTTCACAATTTCTTTTATTGGGTCTTCATTCATTTCATGCCCAATAATCATGGATGTCCCCGAGGCTCTTTATTGGACCCCTTCTTTTATCCCTCTATACTTGTGATCTCATCATCTCCCCTAAGTTAAATTATCATCTCTATGCAGAAGATCATTAGATCTATATATCTGGACACAGTTTCTGTCTTTGGGAGAGAATCCATTTGGGATGGATCCAATCCCACATCAATCACTGCCTTTTTGGACATCTCAAACTGGATGTTCCATAGCATCTCAAATCCAACATATCCAAAACAGAAGTCACTAACTCCTCCTCTCCCAACCCTCCCACCTTCATTATTACAGTCAAGGGCATTGTCATTCTCCCAGTCATGGAGCCATTTCCAATCTCCCAGCTACTAGGGCATGCCTCCTCAAATTACCATGGCTTTATTTTTAATATAATCTGTATGTGCTCATATGTGCATTGCTATCCTTGTCTAAATTTTCAGGATGTAACTTTCCCCCAATATTCTTTCTACCTACCTGAACACCCCTTGTCTGTTCCCTTTGCTGGAATCCTCCTCCAGACCATGTCCTCTAACCTTGGATGTCCCTCAGGACTCCCATGGATTTAGTTACCATCTCTGTGCCGATGATTCTCAAATTTACTTATCCTACCCCAACCTCTTTGCTGACCTCCTATCTCTTATCTCCAACTGCCTTTTAGACATTTGAACTGAATGTCCAGGAGACATCTTAAATTCAACATATCCAAAATTGAACTCAATTATCTTTCCACATAAACCATCCCCACCTCCTAACTTCCAGATTGCTCTAGAAGGCCATACCATTTTCCTAGTCTCTCAGGTTCATGACCTAGGAGTCATCTTGGATTCCTTGGATATGGAAGTCATATCCAATCTCTTGCCAAGGTCTGTTGATTTGACTTTTGCACAATCTTTTGAATGTGCTTCCCCTCTCTACTCTGACATTGCCACCTTCACTCTGGTGCTGGCCCTCCTTACATCATGCCTGCACTATTGCAATAGCCTGCGAGTGGGGTTACCTGCCCCAGTCTCTCCTTACTCAAATCCATTTTCCACTTAGCTGTTAAAGTTATTTTCCTAAAGCACAGGTTTGACCGTGTCCACTGTCCTCCCCCAACTCAATAAACTTCAGTAGCTCTCTATCACCTGTAGGTACATGTAGCAGACAGCCTGCATCCCCACATGGCTCAGTGACAGCAGTGAAAAAGAAAGACATACAGGTAGGCAGAAAAAGATAGGGCAACTTCATTTATTGATCAGAGGTCAGGGTATATATAGACAGAAACAGAAAGTCTACGTGACACTCTGCTCATTTCCTGTTCTAGTGATTTGGCCAGTCCAATTGTCTTTTAAAGGCTATTAACCTAGAGGGCATCTATTTCACATATCCCTCATATTCTGTAGTTTCCTTGTCTCTCTCACAGAGACAGCATTGGAGTCATTTTGGATGATAATGAGCACAGTCTCAAAGAACAGTTTCCCCGAAAGTCTATCCTGAACTTGTCAACCGCACTCCATCCTGACCAACAACAAGCACAGATAAAGAAATCCTCTGCTTGGCATTGAAATTCATAATCACTGGAAATGGAATTCTAGAAAAGAGAAGGGGGCCCAGGAAAGAGCCCTGGGACACATTCGTGATTATTGGGAATGAAGTGAATAAAAATCCACCAAAAGAATTTGAGAAGGAACAGTTAAACAGCAGGAGGCAAACCAGGAGAGAAATAAGGGCATAAAAACTTAGGCATATCAAGGAGAAGGGTAATCAGTAGTATTAAAGGTTTGAGAGAGGATAAAGACTGAGAGAAAGCTGTTAGATTTGTCATTGGTAACTCTGGAGAGAGCAGCCTCAGGTGAATGATGAGGTCAGACACTTGACCCCTCCCACATTTCCAGTCTTTATACACCTTACTCCCCAACATATACTCTTTAATCCAGTGACACTGGCCCCCTTTGCTGGTTTATGAAAAGGATACTCCCCTCAGCTCTGGGCATTTTCTCTGGCTGTGCCCCTTGCCTAGAATGCTCTCCCTTCTCCATTGTAACTACTGACCTCACTGGGCTTCCTTTAAGACCCAACAAAAATCTTACCTTCCACAGGAAGCCTTCCCCAACCTCTCTTATTTCTAATACCTTCCTTTTATTAATCATTTCCTAGTTGTCCTGTATTTATTATACTTTGTATGTATTTGTTTGCGTATTGTCACCTCTACTAGATTGTAAGATGCTTAAGGGTAGAGACTGCCTTTGGCCTTTTTTTGTATTTCCAGTGCTTAGAATGGTACCTGGCACATAGTAGGTGCTTAATAAATGTTTATTCATTGACTGTTTCCCACATGAAAATGTAAAGTCCCTAAGGGCAAGGAATGTGTCTAAAATAAAGTGATTTTTTTGTGCGTTGTGAATTCCCTATGATAATACAATGTAGAGGATGCTTTAAAGTTTTCAAAAAACTTTCTTTATATATTATCTCCTTTTAGCCCCACAAGGAAGATCTGAAATAGATATACAGTTGTTACATTACTGTCACCTCCAATTTACAGATAAGGAAACTGATGCTCAGAGAGTGACTTGCCCATGTTTACACAGCTCAGTGTCAGGTGGGATTTAAACCCGAATCTTATTGATGCTAACTTTAACACTCTAGTTCACACATATCAAGGAGAGAACTGATCCAATCAGAGATTTTCATTACCTGGATGGCCATTTGTTGGGGTACTGTAGTGGGAATTCATGCATCAGGTGGGCGAGGGGTAGACTAAAATGGCCTGGAGAGTTCCTTCCAGTTCTAGAATTTTGATTGTAAGACATACCAATAATACTGCCATTAGGTTCAGCACTTAACACAGTGCCTAGAACATAGTAGGTGTTTAATAAAAGTTTACTAACTGATTCTTTCATTCCTTTGAGTTAAGGCATTGTTAAGAAACAAATAGATCTCAAAGGGTAAAACAATAAGATGCCGCTAGTCATTAATGTGAATTAGTCAATCATATCCCTTCTCATAGGACAGCTAACAGAGTAATCACCTATAAGGAATGAGAAACAGAACATACACACACACACAATGCGAGCGGGGTGGGGGGAGGAGAGAAAGAGAGAGAGAGAGAGAGAGAGAGAGAGAGAGAGAGAGAGAGAGAGAGAGAGAAGAAGGGAGGTTCATAGCATTGTTGAGTGGTCCAGACTTGAGTGGATTGCCCCGTTGAGGTTCCTGGTCATTTAGAGTGATTTTGAGAGTCCTGAATACTGAAGGGTTATTGACTGAGTGAGAGAACTGCTCTAAGAATACATGGAGATATTACCCATAGACCCTTTTGTCCAGGTCTGATTATCATGTCCTGTTGGACTTTGTGCTTTGAAGTGAGGTCTGAGGGATGGCAGAGACGGGCATTACCAATAGGTCTTCTCTTAACATTTGCTACATGTTCATAAAAGGAGCTTTGACCACGGCATCTGATGAGGTGGGTTTGAGTCCCAGTAGAGTCAGGGGAGTCTGATTATAATGAGCTGTGAGGTGTTGGCCAGGGAATGCAATCCTTTGACCTCCTTCATTTTGTAATTAGTTTTAAACATCCTCTCTATCCTTAGTATGCTTTCCTTACAACAGCCCTGGGAGGTAACTGGAAGTTTTAGTCCCACAAATGACAGAAGAGGGGATCAGAAAGCTGAAGTAATTTTCCCAGGGTCATAAAGCTAGTAGGTTTCAGAATAGTATGTTTGAACTCAATTCTCTTGACTCCCAATCCTGTCCTTATGCTGTAGTCTATGGAGTACTAGACTTTAGTAAAAGCCACCTTCAAATCCTCTATCTGGTCCTTCCTAGTATGTGACTTAAGGCAAGACATTTCTGACCTTCGGTTTCATTATCCATAAAATGGGGGCCATGATGTCTATAGCAGACACCGCACAGCATGTTTGTGATAATACATATAAGTAATTTGAAAACTTTAAAGTATTTTTATTTTATTTATTATTCCTTTTCCTGTATTTATTCTGTTTTCAGATGTATTTTTATTAAAATTATTTATCTTTCTTTATTATCTTTTATTATTCATGATTACTGGACTACATACACCCTAGATTTGCTATTAGAGTCAATTTAGATTATGTTTGGGAACTTCCACAAATGCAATTATTGTTAGTGATAGGTTGAAAATTACAATGGAGTGATTAGTGGCTGTGAATACAAGGAATAAATCTCTCTGGATAAGCAGAATAGTCAAGTTGTGATTCATTTCATCCTCCCACATGGGAAAAGAATCCCAGAGTCCCAGAATTTCACTATCTCAGAATCCCCAGGTATTATTCCACTTTGGCAGTTGTTGTTCAGTAGATTCAGTCATTTCAAACTATGACCTCTTCTGGGATCTTCTTGGCAAAGACAGTGGAACGGTTTGACATTCCCTTCTCTGGTTTGGTTTACAGATGAGGAAATTGAGGGAAATAGAGTTCAGTGACTTGCCTGGGTTCACACAGCTACTATGTGTCTGAGGTCAGAGTTGAATTCTAGAAGATGACTTTTCCTTAATCCAGGTCCGATGCTCTGTCCACTGTAGTGCCATCTAGCTGCTCCAACTAATGGTTAAGACTATACCCAATCTTAATCCATGCAAGCAAGGTGAAAAACAGGAAAAGACCACTTGTTCAATAATCACCGAAGAAACCTGGGGTTCAGGGTTCCCTGCTTGGTTTCATACCTTATACAAGGCACATAATCTTGTGGAGAAGAAGACAAACATGGGAAATCTTGAGTTTGGGGAAAACATTCTCTCCCTAGATACAGACACCTTCAAGGTGAAAGAAACAGAGCTGTGGGTTTGTGTCAGCAGAGCCTATCAAGCTATATTTTATTTCTCTTCTTACTGGCCACATGGGATGAATATGACTGATTCTATCTTTAAGGAGAAGTACACCATCTTAGAAGTTACTAATCATAGAAAAATGCACTTTTCCCACTGAAACAAACCTTATACTTATCAACTTTTGTGACTCCTATGCTTTCACAATTTCATCAATTTCCCTTCTTCCTTTTCCCATGGAATGCTGCCAATTGACTGTGAACTCTAAGTGAGTCTTAAAAGCTATAGACTCTCACTCATATCTAAAAAGTTAAAGCTACTACTAGCCCAAGTAGTAGCTTTAGCATGCTAATATATTTTTTTCTTTCAGTATGGCTACTTATTTTATTTGACTTTGGAGACCTGAAGGGCAGCTAGGTGGCACAATGGATAGAATGCTGGACCTGGAGCTAGGAAGACTCATCTTTCCGAATTGAAATCTGGACTCAGACACTTACTAGCTGTGTGATCATGGGCAAGTCACTTAATCCTCTTTGCCTCAGTTCCTCATCTGTAAAATGAGCTGGAGAAGAAAAGGACAAATCAATCCAATATCTTTGTCAAGGAAATTCCACAAAACTGGGTCATGAAGAGTCAGACATGACTGAAATCACTGAACAGCAGTCGTTTGGGGGACCTGATGGTGTGTGAGATTCTCCCTGGGCTCTCGAGGAACCCAGCTGGAAGAACTCTCACAACAACGCAATGAAATCTAAAAAGGGCTCACCCTTTACAAGGATCAAATCAGTCAGGACATAAAGTATCCTTCGATCTCATTTTCTCTGTTACCTGCTCCTTACAACTTGCAAATTTGCCAAAGTCTGAAAGGGGCAAATCCTTTTGCCAGCATCCCTGAATCTCAGAATGCCAGAGCCATAAGGGACCCCTCCCTGAACAAGAATCTCCTCTTCGGTTACACCTGACAAGCAGCCATCCATCGTCCTCTGGAATAACGAAAGTGATGAGCAACTCACTACTGTCTCCTTACTCTTCCCATACCTCTGCACAGAACCAGATTGGGAAAGCCTATTGTTAAATTTTCATCATGAGCATTTATTTCTAGGAAATCTGCAAATGCTAAAAATCAGGACTTATTTATTGTCTTATTGATTGTCTAACCTTAAGAAAGTGATAAAGAAAATGTTAATTATGTAGACAGATTAGAATCAAGCGTGGCATACAGTATTTTTTTTCAGAACTGAGTATTAAACGTTTACGAGCACACTCTGGATAGGTGTGATCTTTACAAAGTTGCACCAAACTAAATATGCTTTTCTATAGCTTCCACACATAGTTCTTAGTTCTGTCCTCTGGGGCCAAGCAGAATCTGTCTGATGCCTCCTCTAGGTGATCATTAAGGATGTGAAAGCATCCTACACTAAGCAGGATGATTTTACATAGGTGAGAAGAAAGTTTGATAAATCAGCCAACCTTTCCTCCAGCCTAGTTTCTGCAGGCTGAGCCTCAGGGTTGTTTTATCCTCTGCCGCCACCTTGTGGCACTTTGCTTCCAGGCTGTGGGGGCAGTTATTGGCAGCAAGGTACACATTTTGTTGTGAGAGGTATAGATAGTTCTCTCTTCAGCTGATGGGTCTGTTAACTTAAAGCCCTGCTCACAGCTCAGTTGTTCATTCCTCTTTCACATAGCTTCACTTTCTGTTGCTTTTCTTTGATTGAGTCCCTGAGCTGCCTTCTCTCCTGACTCCTATCCCACCTCCTGGGACAATCTGCATCCTCCAAGGACCCCAAGAGCTCTGAGTTCAAGGGCCAGTTGGAGCTGACTTCTCTCCCCTCCCCTTGAAGGGAAAATAGATATACAGTTATTACGTTATTGTCATCTGAAGTTTACAGCTAAGGGAATTGAGGCTTCAGTTTCTCCTAAACCAGGGTGTGGGTTGGAGTTGTTAAGTTGCACTCCCCCAAGGAAAGAACTCCATATCTAGGATTACCCCTCTTCCTTCCCTCATCTTCTATAGCATGTGGTAGGGAAAGAGACTTTTGGGTTACCTTACTTAACTGTGCCTTGCTTTACTATGTATGTATGCATGTGGGCAGCTAGGTGGTGCAGTGGATAGAGCACCAGTGCAGGAGTCAGGAGGAACTGAGTTCAAATCTCACCTCAGACACTTGACACTCACTAGTGGTATGACCTTGGGCGAGTCACGTAACCCCCATTGCCTCATCCTGAGTCATCTCCAGTCATCCTGATGACTATTTGGTCACTGGATTCAGATGGCTCTGGAGGAGAAGTGAGGCTGGTGACTGCACAGCCCTCCTTCACTCAAAACAAAGCCAAATACAAGTCATGTCATGATTTCTCAAGTGGCATGGTCTTCTTTGGCAAAATGGAGGACGAACACACAACATATGCGTGTGTATATATATATATATATATATATATATATATATATATATATATATATATATATATATATACAAACATGCATATATTTACTACAAAATACAATACTAACATATGTATTAGTAACATATGATATAGGCATATATGCATCTGAATGTGTGTATGCATGTACATTTACCTATATGCATGCAATATGGGAATACATAGATTTTAGACATGTGTACATGTATCGTACATGTGTACAAATAGTGTGCCATATAAGCAATAAAATATATATGCACATATCTACACATGCATGCATAGTGTACATAGGTATGTACATTCTACCCATACACGTACATATACATACACATGTGTAAATGTGTACATATACATATTATACAAATATATGAAATATACATATCTATCCTCTATGTACTTTTTTTGCATATAATCTCCCCATTACAATGTCAGATCTAAGGGATCTTTAAGGAAAGACTACGTTTTTGCCTTTCTTTATATCTCTGGCTCTTAGTACAGTGCCTGAAATGTAGAAAACACTTAATGAATTCCTACTGGTTATTGATTGATTTGGAATCAAAGGAGCTTGGTCTGTAACTGACTAGTCTACCATTGACTAGCTGGGTGACTCTAGCCAAAAGATTTCACTTTTCTGCACCAAATTTACTCATCTTTCAATAAAAAGATTGGATTAAATGATTTCTAATATCTTGTCCACATCTACAACTCATATGGAATGACAACTACTAGCAAATAGGAAGCTTTTGTTAACTTTCAAGGTTTAATGCCTGGCATGTGGTAATTAATTAACCAATATTTGTTGACTGATTGCTCTACTTTCCAGTGAGTGAGACTTCCTGAACTTGACCTTCCAGTTTGTTGGGAGTGATGGGAGTTTTGGCTTCATGGTCTCATCTCTGTCACCCTAGGGTCATCTCCATCTCCCTGTGAAGCACCGAGGAGACTGTGAGTGGAGGATCTTAAAGTTTTCCTATTCTGTCACTCTCTTTACTATGTGACTTCTACCCCCTCCCCGCAATGCCCAGGGGGATCCTCCTGGCAATGTCCCCTCCACATCTGAGGTCTCAGAACTTTGTCTTTCCACTGGTGCTGGAAAATCTTTCAGTTTATAGTTACCAAGGTGGAGGAGAGGGGCTTTCTAAATTTGATTGTTTCTGACAGATACTCAACTTTATTTCCATCTTTTGCCTGAGGCCTTCAAGGCAGAAAATTAGGCCAAGGTTGAGAAAGCGATAT
Organism: Potorous gilbertii; assembly: GCA_028658325.1. Lineage (NCBI taxonomy): Eukaryota > Metazoa > Chordata > Mammalia > Diprotodontia > Potoroidae > Potorous > Potorous gilbertii. Next base: position 685,366,021 of record CM053770.1, read on the forward strand.
TTAGACTTCACTATTCATTCCATTAAATAGCCAGTTGGGGGCATCATGGAGAAAACAGAAAGTTTCCATCCAAAAATCCCTTGGAGACAGATTTGTTTCTTAACTAGCATTTCCTAAAGCATGAAGTAATTCTCTCCCTCCCCTTCTTTCTGCCTCTTGCACCTTTCCCATTCATAAACTATCATTAAATATGCACATACGCAAATTAGATAGATTAGACAGAGATAGACTTAACCTGTGATTTTATCTGTCAGTAACCTCTGTTGTGAAAGCGTCTTCCTTGGACAGCTGCTCTGCAACTTCTAGCCTTCCACAGTGTCAAAAAGAGGGAGAGGTGTTTCCCAGAATCATGATCTCAGGGTTAGTGGGAACCTTGAAGACTTTCAGGCAAATTATACCTGAAAAGATTCTCCTCTACCATATTACCTAGAATTGGGCATCCAACCACTGCCTGGAGATTCTAGGGATGGGTTTCTCACTTTCTGCTCAGCCCATTATGCTTTGGAGAACTTGGGTTATTAAGAGGTCCTTTCAGATAGCAAGCTACCACCTGCTTCTCTGCAAAGCACAAACATTGTTCCATTGTGCCTGGCACATAATAAGTGCTTAATAAATCATTCTCTCCCTCTCCTTCTCTAACCCCACCCTGACCCTGCCACAGGAAAATTTTAATCTCTCTTCTGTGTAACAGCCCTTCAAATATTGGTGGCCAGCTATCATGTCTACCCTCCTTCCCCTGCCAATCTTCTCTTCTCCAGATTAAACATTCCTTACTTTAGAGAGATAACTTAGGATCATATATTTGGAACTGGAAGTGACCTCATGACCTTAGAGTGATCCTCTGAATCAGACTTTATGTCCTTTCAAATCTCCAGTGTTTTAAATTCAACAAACATTTAAATGGTGCTGGGATAGAATCTATGTATGCAGTTGACATTTCTTATTATAGTTCTTGCTTTCAGGAAGCTTATGTTACACAGAAGGGATACAACATGTATAGAGATAATTGTTTTGAGATAAATACTCAGTGACCCCTCAACGGTCCCTCCTGTTTATAGCAATGACAAATAGATTACTTGAATACTCAGACTCTTTTTGGAAGCAGCAATGGTCACAGATGGTTGCTAGTGAGTTTCACTTGAGAGGAATCATCTCATCAGATTTTGAGAGTTCTGGGGCTAATTTGCTAAATGAGCTTCACTGGATATGGTATTTCCCTTCTCCACACTTAGCACATTCTGACCTTCCCTTATCCTAATCCCTGTAATTCTAATTTGCAGTTTGAGGGGACAAACTTTCTCCATTACTACACCTCAGTATTTTCATCACTATCTAGAATAGTCCTACTCCTCCACTTTCCTGTGGCCCACCTCATTCTGCTATTAACAAATTCAAAAATCTTCATCTTTGAAATTCCCTTCTTGAACACTAATCTCCTATCCTTATGGTTTTTTTTGCTGCCCCACTCCTGTAAAATTTATAGTTTATCCTCATCATGACTGAATTGGAAGAAATCTCAGTAGCCAGCTTGTGAAACCCATACTTAAAAGAATCCCTTCCATTATCTAACTGACAAATGGACTAGGCAGCTCTGAGGATGGAGTGCTGAACCTTGAGTTAGGAAGACATGAGTTCCAATCTGGTCTCAGACACTTCCTAGTTATGTGACCCTGGGCGAGTCACTTAACACTGTTTGCCTCGGTTTCCTAATCTGTAAAATGAGTTGGAGTTTGTTCAGTCCATTTTCGGTATTGATTGGCTCTTCATGACCCCACATGGGATTTTCTTGGCAAAGATACTGGAATGGTTTGTCATTTCCTTCTCCAGCTCATTTTATAGATAAGAAAACGGAGGCAAGCAGGATAAAGTAACATCCAGAGTCACATGGCTAGTACAGGTCCAAGGCTGGATTTGAACTCAGGGCTTCCTTACTCCAATGTTGGGATTGTTTCCACTGTGCCACCTAACTCCCTGAAAATGAGCTGGAGAAGGAGATGGCAAACCACTTCAATATGTTCGTCAAGAAAACTCCAAAAGGTAGGTCACCACCACCACCAACAACAACAAAAAGGGGGACTCCATCACTTCTCAAGGCAAGCTACTCTGCCTTTGGCCAGCTTTAATTGTTAGGAAGTTTTTCTTGCTATCAAGCCTAGATTATCCTCTTTGTAACTTTCATTAATGGTTCATGGTTCCACCCCATGAGGCCAAACAGAACAAATGAAATTCTTCTTTCACCTGATAACCCTTCAGACATGAACACAAATATCATCTCAGTTCTTCTCAGGCTTACTTTCTCCAGGTTAAACATAAACTCAAGCCTTTCACCATCACCAGCTTAAAAATATCCTTTTTAAAACATGATGCCCAGAACTGAACACCACACACCAGATGAAGTCAGACAAAGACAGAACAAAATAGCACTATCAGTTCCTTAATTCTGGAAGCTATATTCCTCCAAGTAAGCTAAGATTATATTAGATTTTTTCACTATCATATCACACTGATGATCAATATTAAATTTACAGTCCATCCATTAAATCATAGAACCTTTTCAGAACAACCACTATCTAGGCATGCCTTTGGTTGTAAATAGCAGAAGTGTTGTTTAAACTTGGCCTCTCTGAATACAGATTAGCTCTTTCCTATGACTTACCAAATATTACACAGATGAAATGATCCTTCCTGTGAAGGTTAACCCCTCTGCTTATGGGTTTAATTCAATCCTCTCCCATCTTCTAAAGAAACATATATCATTGAACATTCCATCTCTTATCTTCAGTTTCACTTTATTTCCTGTGTCCTTTCCTTTTACCCATATTTGTTTATTTTATATTTATAAAAATCTCTTAATATGTTTTCCATTCACTACAGTCATCATCTGCTAGCTTTCTTCTCATTCACTTTTGAGATCCGAGAAACAACAGTCAACATTCACTGTCTCTACTATTTTCAACACTTTTTCATTCTTCAGACCCTTGAAATTTGTCTCTCTAAATATTGATTAGAGAAATGCAAATTAAAACAGCTCTGAGGTACCGCCTCAACTATCACAGAGTCTAATGTTATTGAGAAATCCAGGAGTCAAAGGACAGAGTAGCATGTGCAGAACATTTGGGTAAATGTCAATGGAGGCAGAAGCAAAAATCACATTATCTTGGGAATATATTCTGGTTTCCCACAGTTGTTCACACATTGTCCCCACTTTATTGGGAATTGTGAGTTCCTTGGGGGCAGTGACTGCCTTTCTTTCTGCTTGAATTTGTGTCTCTAGTGCTTAGCACAATGCCTGGCACATGACAGGGGTCAAATGCACGCTTGTTGACTGACCACCTGGACAGAAAGAGCAATTTGATAAGTTCAGGAAGCACCAAAAGCCTTACTCAGAGGCATATTAATTTATCATGGAATTTCATTATCTGAATTTCTATCAGAGCTTTCCTTTAGCCTCAGTCAGAATAATCAATTATGTCTCTATCCACCAAAAGGAAGAGGAAACAAAAAAAAGAGTGTCTATTTTCACAATTCTCACAAATAGACAAGTAATATTTGGTAGGACTGGATATGATGGGAACTGTGAAGGGAAAAAACAATTGCATCTTAGAATCTGATATAGTATAGGAGAGGACAACCAGACAAAATTGGAGATGCACCTTCAATTGAGTGAGACTAAATCTCAAAAGTTTCAGAGGAAGAAGAGATGAGATCCCATGGTCAAAAATTCTAGAGAGGAAGTTGCGTTAAGAAGGGATAGAAAGCTTTTGGGTATAGAATTCTGAAGAAACAGTGAGAAACAATCCTCATGAAAATGGAAGAAGAGGAAACATTTTCTAAAGATACTGATATGAATGCATAGGAAACATTGCATCCCGAAGGAAGCAGAGACATATGGATATAGAAAGGTAGCTAGTCACCTGAGAAAGGAAGTAGCTTTAAGGATTTCAAACCCTGGCAGCAGAGAAAAGAGCTGAACTATGGAAAGGAGCAGACCTGGAAATGAAGCTAAATAATCCCATTCCTCTCATGGGGAGTAGCAGTTAGACTCTTCAAAGAGAAAGGATGTCTAGGCTTGGCAGTACCAAAAACTGAGTTAATTTTGTATTAGTATTGTACTCCAAGTTGGAGCCCACCCTTCATGATAAATGTGCATTTGTGAGAGTATACCTCAGATTTATGGGGAAAAATATTTTATATTTTCTGTATTTAGTATGCCATGTTAGCAAATGTCAAGAGCTAAATATTGTCTACTGATTGTTAATGATGAACACATATGGAGGCTTGTGAACCACGTCATGAGTGCTGAACCACAAGGTTGCCTTTAGTCACCATCCCCTTAGGCTTTAACTTATAGGTGCATCTGCAAGTTAGGAGAACCAAGAGACAAAAATCAGACCTCAAGGAGCTTTTCTCTCTCTAGGAGAAAACCACATGTTGCTGTTGTGGTGTTCATCCTCTGTTATGGAAGAAGACCATGCCATCAGAGAAATGATGACATGACTTGCAGCTGACTTTGATTTGAGTGAGGGAGGGCTGTGCATGTCACCAACCTCACTTCTTCTCCAGAGCCATCTGAATCCAGTGACCTCATATTCCTCAGGATGACTGGAGATGACCCAGGATGCACTGAGAGACCTTGGCACCTTTAGACCAAGGTCTATGTGGGTAATCACTTGGGGTGAGATAACATACATTCTTTAAGAAGTAGTCAGGGCTTGGCCCCTTCAATGAGGCAATGAAGAGAAAGACATCAGGCTGGGAGGGAAGCAGCAACAGTTGCTATTGATAATCACTCTGAAGCCAGGAGGGTCCAGAAGAGAGCCTTTAGACAGAGGCAGGGGCCCCCTGGTGTCTGAGCTTCAGAGTGGGAGTATACACAAATTAGGCAAAAAGTAAATAAAAAAATAATTCGAGGGAGGTGAGGATAATAGCACATGGGAAGATGAGGTTGGGGATCTGGTAAGGCGTGGTACCTGAACTTACCTGAAGTAAGTGAACAATTGTGCAGGGTAAAAGTGAGGAAGGAATGCATTCTATTAATGGAGGGCTTTCTGTACAAAGGATGGAAACCAGAGATGGAATGTTTTGTATGGGTAATAGTGAGTAAGCCAGTTTAGAATATAGTATATCCTAGAGGAGTTAGGTGAAAAGACAACTTGGAACCAGATTATGAGGATCTTTAAATACTAAAAAAAAAGGAGTTTGCATTTGATTCTTGAAGCAAAAGGGGGTCACTAAGACATACTGATCAAGGGAGTGACATGGTTGGTCCTATGCTTTAGGAATATCAATTTACAGAGTATGGACTGCAGAGCAGGGGGAAACTAGAGGCATGGGAGGCCAATTAGAAGGCTATTGCAATAGTTTAGTTAAGAGGCATTGAGGACCTGAAATGGGATAGTTAGGAACAACTAAGGTGGATTCAATTGAGGATATTTATTTAACCTGTAGGAGTGGTCTCAAAGAAGACATGAAAGCTCCCTTCAAGACTGAAGTTTTTCACAGAAAGGACAGCTTAGACTCACACTGCTTCATCCCAGAGGGCTGAAGTAGAGAAGCAGTGTGGGATAGAGGAGAGAGTACTGACCTCACAGTTAGGAAGCCTCATATTTAAATCCCATTTCTGACACTTACCTGCTGTGTGATCTTGAGTAAGGCGTTTTCCTAAATCTTTTCATCAGTTTCTTTCCTTATAAAATGATGGAGTTGGACTTAATGGCCTCTGGTTTCCTTTCAGCTCTAAGTTTGTAATCTTTTCATTTATTAAGGCATGGAATATTTATAATCTGTTTTATTGGAAAGATTGCCCCTATTAATGACATTACAAATCCTTCAAGTATTCAACTGTTATTATTTATTAAATAATAATGGATACATTAGTAAAATTAATGGCCATGATGATAGTATTAAACTAAATTCCTCAGGCTGATACATATTTTCTGATTTTTGTTTATTTTTTGCTTAGTAGAGATGGAGTTGACTGATCACTGCCATCTGTGAAATAACCTTTTATGTGCTTAAAGGTTATGAATTGTCCCTCGGTCTCAGCTGCCTTATAAATCACATTGTCTAACTTATAATTCATTTGGTGACTTTCTCAGTTCTCTGTGCTCCTCTTTCTAAATTGTGTAGTCTAGAACTGACCCCAGCATTTGACTAAGAGCAGGACTAGATTTGGATGACATAAGATTTATGGCAGACATAGGGCTACCAATTTATGAGTATATAGGGCTTTACGGCTCTTTGGATTCATGAATGTGATCTTCGTGACAGGCCCATGAAGCAGAAAATGCAAGTATTATTGTCCTGCCTGCCTTCAAGAGGCAAAACTAAAAGTAAAAGATACAGGAATCAAAAACCCAGATTTAGGCATGATGGAAGGAAAACTTTTTGTAGCAATTGGAACTGTGGGGAAATAGGTTGACTCGAGGAGTGGAAGGTCGCCCTCAATGGATATCTTCAAACAAAAGCTAGATGGAGACTTTTTAGATACTTTAGCATGTATTACACCAGGGATTGAGCTCTTAGAATCAATCCAAATGTGATGGTTTCACCATAATTGATTAAAAAAATTGAGGAAAAAAATCTGCTTTTTGAGATGATATGGCTTAATAGGTTCTCAGGCCATTTATTTCCATAAAATAAGCTTTTTGCTAACTCGTGTTTCCCTTTCCTTCTTCCTACCTTAGATCTTCCTGATCTATGAGGCAAAACTGTTCATTACCTTCCACCATTTTCCTTCACAAGATTTTGCAGTTGAATTTAGCCTCTACATACCGGTTTGCTTGGCTGTTGCAGTTCTGCACTTTGCAAGCAGGTTAAACATGTTTGGGTTAAGGGACTTCCTGGACTCATTTGACCTCCTCAATGTGGCAAATGTTTATCATTTAAAATTCTGTAGAAATTGGTGATTTCCTTTGTTGAGGTTGTTTCCTTTGTCCCTTTCCATTTTTTAAGTGTTGATAGCTTGCTTGAATTGGTCAGCTTTGAACTGTTCTAATGGTACAACACATTTTCTTATCATTAGCCTTCCTTCTATTTTGGGGTTAATTTTGATATTTACTAGACAAGTCAATAACCTGACTGCATACAGACAGCAGATTTGAAATATCAATAACAAACCACTTTTTAGATGCCTGTTAATACATTTAGTCAATTTCATTTTTCTTTTAAAAAAAGTTCATTTTTATCAGTAACCAGTCTAGTAACTTGTCAGAAAAAAAGGGAAATGAGACCTGTTAGGCATGATTTATTTTTGAGGAATTCATGCTGGGTTAGAATGGTAAGTCAACTATCTTTGCATTAAACTGAACATCACAAATGCTTTGGCTACAGAATTAGAAAATGGATTATTTTTTAATACAAATGAGAGAGAGGAACTTCAAGGATTCTATAGGTAGGTTATTGCTATCCCTATTATTTTGATAGGAAAGGAATCTATATTTTCTAGAGGAGTTAATTTCAGTATTTGTATGCTTTCATTGGGGATAATTTGAGTAAGACAAGGCAATGGGTTATTGATGTGAACTTGGATAGTTTCAGAAACAGGTGATAAGGAAGGTAAAGACAGTTCTCACAGCTGTTTTTCACTGCTAGATACCAGAATATATTAGCTCAGATATCTCATTCTAACTCCTTCCCACAGTCAGTCTCTAAAGTATTAATGCTCTATCAGTAGTGGAAGAACAAGCCAGACTCATTTCATGCTAAATTGCATCCAGTGGTGAAGGTGACAAGTCATCCTAACACATATACCCAGGGTGGTTGCATCACCAACAAGGGAAAGGAAAATGAATCAAAATTAGCAGATTCCACATAAGGCACCAACAGGGACAAACTAGTGTGAGACATAAATTAATTTATTGTGTAACAGAAATAATGTCTCCTGAGGGGAGCTGTCACCAGGAAACTAATAAGGCAGAGTGAAGACTCAAGAAGTCAGCTGGGACTTTGTTTTCCTAGTTTCTGGAGGAATACTAAACCCCTCTTCCTAACCTGATCCAAGGTTTCCTGGCTCAATCACAAAGGAGCCGATGGATTTTCTCCTTTTGCCCCTTCTGACCTTAGAATTCTCGTTTCTCTTCTTCCTTATATCCAGATTCTCTCCTCTGAAAGTCACTCCGTTTACATTGCATCTGTTCTGGTCAACAATCTGGCATTAGGACAAGCTAGAAAATTCCCTATCTGGTATCCTGTTTAGAGGTCATGGGGTGATAGCTTCAAGGATGAGAGAGACCTCAGGGTCATCCATTAAAACAAGTAACATTATGTATCACTATGTGCCAGGCACTGTGTTAAATGCTTTACAAATACTATCTCATTTCATCCTCATGACATCCCTCAGAGGCAGACGCTGTTATCACCCTCATTTTACAGATCAGAAAACCAAGGCAAACAAAAGTTAAGTGTCTTGCTGAGGACCACACGGCTAATAAATGTTCAAGTCTGGATTGGAATTCAGGCTTGGCACTCTATTCACTGCACCACTTAGATGCCCCAATCCTCACATTTCAAAGATGATAGATATAAAATAATTTATTTATTCTACAAGTATCTATTAATCTTTTGTACAGTCAAGATATCATCCTAGGTGCTGGGGATGCAAAGACAAAATAATAAATAAACCTTAGCTTTTACAATAAGTAGCATAACAGAGAAGAGATTCCTTCTTCTTGGACTCCAAATGCAGTGCTTCATCGGGGATACCACAATGTTTTCATCCCAGCTTGCCTTCATTATCTTTTGTAAAGTATGTTAATATAATGTAATACTTTGCAACATCAATCTTTTTTATTCTCACGATGCAGAAGTAAATCCAAGGTAGATGCTAGGGACATAATTGAATTCATTTTAGGTTCCACCCAGCACATGGTTATTGACTGATTCTAGGTCCCTGCTACGAAATACAAGACATAAGAAAATCTAAATATATTGTCATTTGTAGGTGCAATTCTTTCCCTAAAACAAAGAAGCCAAAAACATTTGCCAAATCGCTAATAGGGGAAAACAGTGCCATCTTCCATCATGCCTCATTGGCACAAAGGATTGTGATTGGTGCAAAAGATGTGATGAACCGTTAGCAGGAGAACAGAGTAGAGAGGCTGGGCAGGGTTGAACTTTGAAGTCAATGAGCCACAGAGAGGCCTAAGACATGAAGGACATCCCTCTTCCTTGTCATCAATGACTTGGGGAGGGGAAGAGAGAGGCAAGGGATCCCACACAAAGGAATAAATCACAGTGGCATGATATCCCTAGGACCACTGATTTCCACAGAAACAGTCACACTTCTAGCACCTTCTATCTTCCTTGGCATATCCTTCTTTCCCTTGGTCACTGTCTATAGGAAGAGGAGCATGAACAAGCCTTGTTGACCACTATCCCAGTGCCTACTTTTTGTTCTATCTGGAGCCAGCTGAGTAGGAAGACCAACCATTCAGATCACACGTTCATAGACAAAGGAATAACATTTTACTCATTTCCAAGCAGGAACTTATTGGGGATGGAATATATTATCAACTAAAATAATAATAGCTCGTATTTAAGAGAGGTATATAGTAAAGAGAGTAGTGAATCTGAAATCGGGATTTAGGTTCAAACCTTCATTCTTAACACTTGGATGTCTTTAGGTAAGTCACTTCACCTTAACCATAGAGGGCAGAACCTCAGTGAACCTCAGTTTCCTGATACTATTGGACTAGATGATTGCAGAGAACCCTATGAACTCTAGACCAATTATACGGTGATTTACATAGTTCTAGAGTAGACAAAATGCTTTCTTCACAGCTGCCAGTGAATTACATTGCCTTGAGGAAGCTGAGAGAAATCAAGCTATTTGCCTAAGATCACTCAGCTAGCAAATATTAGGAAGAGGATTCCAAACCCTAGATTCATGAATCCAAATCCAGCTCTCTTTCCACTGTACAAAGGTAATTCCCAATCTCCCACTAATATGTATTAATAGGTTTAAGTAAGAGAGATAAATTAGCTAAAACAATAAATGTTGAGTCTTGATAGAAATATAGAATCCTAATTAGTGAACTGACCATTCAGCTTTTCCCTGCCACAGATATAAAAACAAACAAAAAAATCCTTTCCTTGGATGTAGAAAGGTTTTTTAAAATATCTATTTTCCTTTCATGCCTTCAAAAAATTCTGCAAACATTCAAAAATATATTTGCGAAAGATACACATTGTTTAGACACAATAGACATTTCTCAATAAGCACCACCTCTACTCACAAAAAGTACTCTCTAAAAATAGTCAAACAAAATCATCTAACAGAGATTGCAGCTGTTGTTGTTCATGGTCATAAATATATTCCTGTATTTATATATTGGTAACAAAATAAAAAGGAAAATGAATTTTAACATTAATGCAACTTTGTTGCATTTTGGTGTTATCAGTCTTTTTGCTGTTGTGATCATTGTTACATTGTTACATTGAGTCCTGGTTTCTTCACTCATAAGTCAATGAACATTTTTAAGTGCTTCCATGTGTCTCCACCCCACAGAAGACAGCACCCCTCCCAGTTAAGCTCACCAAGCTGCTAACTCAAGCTTTGATTGATACCATCTCCTTCTGCCTCCTCACCTCTCTGATTGGGGAGCTAGAGGGCAGAGTTCCACACAGCTCCCAATGCCTTCCTTTAGAGAGGGAAGAGCAGGACTTTCAGCTTACTCCACTCTGTACCTGCTCCTCTGCCTGGTTTCAGCTCCGTGGAACAAGATGCCTCTGTACCAGGTACCCTTTGGTCTCTTCCAAACCTGCTTTCCTACCTCTTGTTGCGCATTATCTCTGATCCCCCTCCCCCATTAGATTGTAAGCTTCTTAGGGCAGGGATTGTTTTTTTAAATTAATTTCTTTAATTATTTAATTATAATTTTATTAATTATAGCTCCAGTGCTTAGCATTGTGTCTGGCACCTAGTACATGGGAGGGGGGCGGCTAGATGCTGTAGTGAAGTGAATACTGGATTTGGAGTCAGGAAAATCTGTGTCTTAGACACTTTTTAACTCTGTGACTCTGGGCAATTTGCTTAACCCTGTTTGCCTCAGTTCCCTCCTCTGTAAAATAGGCTGGGGAAAGCAAATGGCAAACCACTTCAATATCTCTGCCAAGAAAACCCCAAATGGGGTCACAAAGAGTCAGATACAGCTGAAACAACCAAACACACATGAATCTATATTGGATTGAATGACAAGGTATTTCAGGAGGCAATAGAATGAAAAGATTCTTCTTCCTTCTCTTCCTTTCTCCTCCTCCTTCCCCCTTACACAGAAGGACAGAGGAAATATTTGAGTTATGGCAACATAGGCCAGGTGACTAGTCACTAGGTTTTCTCTAGCCATGACCAATTGAAATTCATGATATTAACACACAATAAAATTTATAACTTTTCCATTAAAATGAAATTCTTTATTAAAATAGCAGCATACATAGCATAATGCTAAAAATACTGGTTTTATAAAGTTCATCTGACTTTATAATGTGATTGAGCCAGTAAGACATGTCCAAGAAAGGACATCAGTTTTGGGCTCCTTCTTCTCCTGGTGTCTCTCAGCAGAGGAGATCTAATCCACAGACCTCTAAGGTAGTGAGTGGCAATCAAAGACATGTACTAGCAAAACATCCACATTATCTCTGGGATGTGTTATATGTGTGTTTGTGTCTAGAACCAGAGCATCCTCACTTAGGAGTGCTAAAAATCCTGGATACATGGTGTAAGATATTAGTCTATGTCCACTTTCTGTCAGATTGCTTTCTAGTTTTCCCAACAATTTTTACCAAATAATGAATTCTTATCCCCAAATCTTATAACTTTACACTTGTCAAACACAAGGTTACTGTATTTATTTGCTGCTATAAATTGTATTTCTACTCTCTTCCATTGATCTACCGTTCTGTTTCTTAGTCAGTACCAGAGAATTTTGATGCTTACTGGCTTATAATATAATTTAGGATCTGGTACCACTTAACTGCCTTTCTTTACATTTTTATTAGTTTCTTTAATATTCTTAACTTTTTGTTCTCCCAAATGAACTTTGTTATTTTTTTCTGATTTAGTAAAATAATTTATTTTAATTTCATTGGGATGATATTAAATACATAAATTAGTTTAGGCAAAATTGTCCTTTTTATTATATTGGCCCTGCCTATCCAAAGACAATTAATACTCCTCCATTTACTTAAATCTGATTTTATTTGTATGAAATTTTTTTTAATACTTTTGTTTATATAGTTCCTGGATTTGTTTTGACAGGTGCACTTCCAGGTATTTTATATTATCTAGAGTTATTTTAAATGGGATATCTTTTACTTTCTCTTCTTGCAGGATTTTATTTGTGATATATAGGTATGCTGATGATATTTGAGGATTTACTTTATATCTTGTTACCTTGATAAAATTAATTTTTTGACTAACTTAAGTTAGTCTGACTTTTTAGCTGAGTCTTTGGGATTTTCCAAGTCTATCATATCAACAGCAAAATCTCTGCAAAGTTTCCTGTACTTATTTTCTACAACTACTGGAGGATCATGAAGTGAGGATGGGAAGATGCCCATTGTAAAAGAAGAGCTCTTTATAGCTACATCCTATAGATTTAGGAGGCTATGCTTTAGTCTGATTTCTCTAGTCTTGGCAGGAAGTAAAAGAGAATTATAAAGCTTAATTACTACCCTGAGGGAGCTTACATTCTGCTCTATCACAGGACACTAGTGAAGTTTGGTGAAACTTTTTGAAGATCTTTACGGTAATGATCCTCTATGGTTTGGGTGTGGCCACTGAGGAGGCAGAGGGATGGACCTTAGAGAAAGCCCAACAGCAAAGACAAAATCCTCCTCATCAACTGTGCTCTGAGGAGTGAACAAACACAGCATATTAACAGTGCAATTTGGTGATATGATGTATGCCATTGTATAGTCATTTTGAATTTGCACATTTGAAAGACTAGCCCCCTGCCCCCAGAGATTGGATAATAGCCCTTAGACTCTACATCAGCATTAGGTACTTGCCTCCAGATAAATAATGCGCTCTTGAGCAACAGCAACCAACTAACTTGGTTTTTGGAACATTAGCATATAATGAAATCAGTGTTTTTTACAAAATAGAATTATTTATTAAGATGGAAGTATCAGGAATTTAAGCAGCTGGGTGGCACAGTCCTAGAGCCAGGAAGACCTAAGTTAAAATCTGGCCTCAGATACATACTAGCCCTGTGACCCTGGGCAAGTCTTAACACTGTTTGTCTCATTTGTAAAAATGAGCTACAGAAAGAAATGGCAAACCACTTCAGGATTTCTGCCAAGGAAAGCCTATTTGTGGTCACGAAGAATCGGACACAACTGAAAAATGATACAGCCGCCAACATCAACTTTACCTTGAGTTATTGAACTGGATGGTCTCAAAGGTCTTTCCAACTCCAATAATTTTGTGGCTCTCATTCCTTTGTGTAAATGTCCTACCACTCTACAAAAGCTCTATCGAATGCTCACATAACCAGTGGCTAGCACAGTGTTTTGTGCGTTACAGATGTTCTTATGCTTGTTGATAGTGACCATAAGGAAAAAAATGGAGGATAAAGGTTTTGAGCAAATCTTAACAACTTAATTTCCTCAACTGTAATATGGAGGTTGAACTAGATGATTTCTACGGACCCTTCCAACTCCAAATCTTAGAGCCATAAATTATAGCCTATATTGGAAGAGTGCTGAACAGTTAGCCAAAGGTTTTCCATGTTGTCTCATGTGCCATCTCAAATATCCTCTAAGCAACTCTGAGGAGGAAATAGCAGAAACATTATAACCCTCATTTTATAGATGCAGAAACTGAGACCCAGAAAGGCTAAGTGATGGGTTTATTTGTGGTCACATAGCTGGGAAGTAGTGGGATTGAGATTAAACTTCAGTCCTTCCTGAATCCAAGACCCCAATTCTTTCTGTTTCTTTCCATCTTGTTTCCTCCTTGTCTCTATCTTGTCTGTCTCTGTCTCTGTTTGTCCTTGTTTCTGCCTCTCTGAACCCCTTTCTGTATCTCTCTGTCCCTTTCTCTCTTTTTTTCCTTTTTATTTTTTTCTCCCCTCTTCTCAGGGCTATTTTACATATGGGTAGCTTTGAAAAATCTCTCAGACCCAAGCCTTATTATGTCAAGTGTCTAGTCCTGGAACAGCTCAGAGAGACAAAAACCCAAAGAGACAGATATAGAAAGAATACAGGACAGGAAGCAGCGGTGAGTGGCTGCCTCAGAAAGGATGAGGAACTGGCTTCCTCTCCCTCTTTTTTTTCTCATTAAAGCCTTCTGTTTCACTTCAACAGCAGAGTGAAGGCAGAGCAAACTGACAGACTGATGACTTCAGCTGCTGCTGGAGAGGGTTGCCCATCAGGGTTGGAGATGAAGCCCCTTGCCTATGTTTCATCTCTCCAAACCCTAATGTCAGCTGCATTTCATCCTAGGAAAGCCAATGTCAGCTGGGTGGCAGTTTCTTTTCCTGGCACTGTGCAAACCATGGCAGTTGCTCTTGAAAGGGGTCCTGGTAGGGATGAAGAACTCAGTAGGGCCTGGCCTGGAAGAAGAAGTGTCTCTTTCAATTAGTTTTATGGATGAAGTTATTCACAGGGCTCAAAAATAATACAAAGGGGTGTGTGTGTGTGTGTACGTGTGCACATGTGTGCATATGTGCATGTGCATGTGTGTGTGTTTATATGTCTATGTTTCTATATGACTGTCCTAAGATCAAATGTTTCTTCACTTACTGTTGGTTGAAGTTACTTGTCATTCCTTTTTTGACTCATCATTGATCTCCTTGGTATAGGAAGCTCCCAAATTTGCAAATTTCTACCACAGCTGATCAGCACCTTCTCTGCCACTAACACTTGACATAGCACACAGTATCTAGCACAGTGCCTGGCACACAGTAGACTTCTGATACATGTATATGAATTCACTGACAGACATAGCCGTAGAGAGTTATCTCAAGAACTGAGAGGTAAGAAAACTTGTCCAAGGTCACACAGAGTGTCATAATTACTCTGGACTACATGAGTGATCTTGGATGTTGTAAAGGGCTTTGGAAGAACACTTCCCTGATTCTGGGGAAGGCTGGGTCAGCCTTCTGTATATACCTAGTAAAGAGTGATTGCTTGACCCACTGACCTTTAATTACTTATCAAGGGTAATTAGGATTATAGGGTCATAGATGTAGAGCTGGGATTACAATTCTGGTCACAGGTTTAGAGCTGGATAAGGCCTTGAAGGACAGCTAGTCCAATCTCCTCATTTTACTTATGGGGAAAATGAGACCAGGAAAGGTTAAGTGACTGACTCATAGTCACAATTATTGAGTAACAGAGAGAGAATTTGAACTCAGGTCCTCCCTCCAACTCTAGCTTGCTCCCATGCTTTTTACCATGTTTTCAGCCATATTGATAAATGCTTTCAATGAGGATGAATGTGATGTCAAGGTCAGCTACTCTACTAATGGTAAGCTTTTCACCTTGAAAAGGCTACAAGCCAAGACCAAAATGGAGGGTATATTGGTGCATGATTTTATATTTGCAGATGATTGTGGATTCAATGCCACCTCTGAAACTGAGATGCAACAAAGTATGGATCAATTCTCTGCTACTTGTGTTAATTTTGGTGTAACAACACCAAGAAAACACAGGTGCTCTATCAACCACCACAACACCATCCACATTGCGAACCATTAGTTACAGCAAATGGAGGAGTTTTGAATGCTGTAGAGAAGTTCACTTACTTTGGTAGTGCACTTTCCAGGGATGTACACGTTGATAATGAGTCTGATACATGCATTGCCAGACCTAGCTCAGAATTTGAGAGGCTCTGAAAGAAAGTATGGGAGAGAAGTATTAGGCTGACTGACTAGCTGAAGGTCTACAGAGCCATTGTACTGACTTCATTGTTGTATGCCTGTGAAACCTGGACAGTATACCAGAACCATGCCAGGAAACTGAATCACTTCCCTTTAAATTGTCTTAGGAAATTTCTGAAGATTGCCTGGCTAGATAAGGTATAAGATACTGAGGTCCTTATTTGGGTCCTTATTTGAACTAAACTGCCAAGCATTCAAACTCTGCTTCAGAGAGTGCAACTACGATGGGCGGGTCACATTGTCCAAATACAAAACATATGCTTGCCAAAAAAGACTTTTATGGAGAATTCATACAGGGCAAGTGTTCACACAGTGATCAGAAGAAGAGATACAGAGGCACTCTCAAAGTTTCTCTTAAGAATTTTGGAATTGATTGTGTGACATGGGAAACACTGGCACAGGATTGCTCAGCATGGCATGCCCACATCAGAGAAGGTGCTGTACTCTGTGAGCAAAACAGCATTGAGGAAATACAGAATGAACAAATTTAGAGTATTCACCCCAAATTTTCACACAGACTATTAGTGTCCAACCTGTGGTAGAGCATTCCGAGCTCATACTGGTCTGCTCAGTCACAGTTACACATTGAAACTTGACTCTAGTATAATGTTATTTTGGTCCTGTTCAAGAACCAAGGACAACAACCAACCAATACATCCAGGGATTCCTTCATTGTGCCATGCTTCATATACATACTATGCCCTCTTCAGAGGGAGGTAAACTACTTACGGAAAGGATAGTTTTATTTTTGTGTCTCCAATACCAAGAATAATACCTTGCACATGGTAGGTTTTTCATGTGCTTGTTGAATTCCATCTAGTCCAACTCATTGCTGACCAAGCATTTCCTCTACAGGTTGTCCAACCTGAGCTTGATGATGTCCAGTGAGAGAGAACCCACTTTTCCCAAATCAACCCACTTTATTGTTAGAAAGGAAGTTTTTCCTTTATGCCAATCCATAACCTCTATCTGCAAATTCTACTTACTGCTCGCTATTGAGTTATAGCGCAATCTCAAGCGTCAGAGAAAAAGTCTAGTCCTTCTTGTATATGTTGCCCCTTCAAATACTTAAAGAAAGATCACCCCCTCCCATAAATCTCTTTTCCAGAACAAGAATTCACAGACTTGTACAGGTAGAAGATTAATGACTCTTAAAAGTCCTGAGGCTTGGATCAATCAATCAATCACAGTCAGTCAAAAGGAATTTATCAAGCCCTAACTAGAAATTAGGCATATTACTATTTGATTGGAGGAATTAGAAGAGACTTTAAGTTGACTTGTAAAACAACCCATCATGGGGTTGTAGATGTAGGAAGGTGGAGGGTGGGAGAGCTTCCCCAAGTCTTCATGGTAGCTGGTCATTTGATGTGGCTAACTTGAGACCTTGAGACGAGTTACCTTAGAGGATTAACAACTAGATGAAGACTATGTTAGTATTGGAACCTAGATTCTTTCATTCATCAATTCCCTCTTCTCCTTTCTTTGATTTTAGCTCTTTTTTCTAAGGTTTGACTTCAGTTTCTTTTCCTTAGATGCTAGCTAATTCTTTTTAAAAGGTTTTCCCTCTGGCTTAGGTCCATTGATAGACATGAAAAGAAGAGTCAGAGAGATGTCAGATGCTCTCTGGTCCAGCTGCCTCATTTGAAAAATGAAGAAATGCACATCTAGGAAAGCAAAGGTCCTTGTCTGAGATCACACAGGGAGTAAGAACAAGAGGCAGGATTTGAACTAATCACCAGCCTTCAGAGCCAGAGTTCTTTCTGCCCTACCATGCTGAGGGTGAAAGGATTGGGTCCCTCCCCAGAGCTTGGCAAGGACTCGTGGCAAAGGTAGAGAAAGAGAAGATTTGTTACATCGGATGAGTTGCTGGGAATGACAGCAGGGAAGAGATATACAGGGAAATGAAGGCAATGGTAAAAAAAATAAAATTTTAAATGTTTTCAGTCAAGTCCAACTCCCTGACCCCATTTGAAATTTTCTTGGCAAAGGTACTGGAGTGGTTTAACACATCCTTCTGCAACAAATTTTACAGATGAAGAAACAGTTAAGTGACTTATTCAGGATCACACAGCTACAAAGTGTCAGAAGCCAAATTTGAACTCTACACCTTGCACTCATGCACTATGGCATCACCCAGTTGCCTGTATTTTATACATATTTAAATGTATGAATATATTTTTAAAAAATCCATTTACTTTATGTGTAAATTTTATTGGGAATTCAAACATAAAATGATGTTTCAATATGCAAAAATGATTATGAATGAAAATATAAAGTTCTGTTATAATATGTCTTTTTTCCTACTGCAGACAGCATATTAAAAATGAACAGTCAAAAGTGGTTATTACCCCAATACTTTAGTAGGGGCAGGACTAGTAGAGATTGAAGCAGGAAGAAAACCTGGAAATTGTATTAACTTCACTGTATAACTTAGAGATCCCATTCCCTTCCAGTTGGGGAACATTTCTTTGCAGTAACAGTATTCTCTTTCCAAGTTTGCTGTTGCTAGTGAAATGGGGTCTGGCTATTGAGAACCCAGTCCTTGAGGATATTCACAAGGTGTTGTGAGCCCATGGAGATTGTGGGTGTGCCTACTTCTGTGGGTTTTCCTGAGTCTCCTTCTAGAAGAAGTACATGATGATGTGAATTATAATAGCTGTGTGCTGGCCAACTTCAGAGCAAAGCTGGGCAGCCCTGGGCCACAGGCATGGCCAAGGATCAGGGGTCCCCCAGCAGTGATTTGCCACCTTCTCCACCCACCAAGAGGCAGCCCAACATGGAGAAAGGTACAGCTGCCTGTTTGTCCAACCAAGACTATGACTCCAGGTATTTGTTCTGTTGGATTGCTCAGTGGGAGGAGTCTAGTAACCAACTATTGCCCTACAAGCCTGAAGACCTCATTTGCTTCCAAGATATCAAACCTTGGGCTCCATATCATTATGTCATGGTGCCAAAGAAGCACATTGAAAACTGCAAAACCCTAAAGAAAGAAGATTTACACTTAGTGGAGAAAATGGGTAGTGTTGGAGAAAGTGCTGGAGAAAGTATTCTTTGGCATAAAAATGTCACTGACCTAAGTGATGGAGAATGGATTTCCATTGGCCTCTATTCTTCTCCACAGCCTACTTGCACTTTCATGTCCTGGCACCAGTCAGCCAACTGGGTTTCTTATCTAGCCTGGTTTATAGACTCAGTTCATACTGGTTTGTCACAGCTGATCAGCTAAGTGAATGATGATAGGCTGGGAGTGCTACGAGTTGAAGATTTATCTTGATAATGGCTCACAGTAAATTAAGAAGTTGTGTGCTTTGGAATGTCTTTGCCACCATACAGCTTTAATGTGTTTGGTGAGAGGACATAGGGAGCAGTGCAAAATCTTCTGCTCTGGAAAGATGTGAAAACTTATGTATAAATCTAAATGACTCAGGTCATCATGGATCACAGAAGGATGTATTTAATGACATTGGGAAACATCACAGGTAAAGATCACATTAAAACAGGTTCCCTTATACATAGATGTATGTATAGACACACTTTATTTTCATTTCTGACTTATGACTTTTTTTTAAAAAGGTCACACTATGAAGAAATTCTGTTCAAGTCCTTTTTTTAACCAACTTTTTTTATTTATTATTTATAACAATCACTTTCTGTAACAGTAGTACCTGATTATGTGCTTAGTATGAAAGGATAGAGAAGGAAAGGAGACAAGTTATTTATTCCCAGATCTGTAATTATTTCTCATTCCCTTCTACTTCATCCCCCGGTTGTGTGTGTGTGTGTGTGTGTGTGTGTGTGTTTGTCCTTCGTTGCCAAAGGAGACCATGCCATCTGAGAAATAATGACATGACTTGTACTTGACTTTGATTTGAGTGAGGGAGGGTTGTGCAAGTCACCAGCCACATTTCTCCTCCAGAGCCATCTGAATCCAGTGACCAGATATTCATCAGGATGACTGGAGATGACCCAAGATGAGGCAACTGGGGTTAAGTGACATGCCTAAGGTCACACAGCTAGAGAGTATCAAGGAGTTGAGATTTGAACTCAGGTCCTCCTGACTCCTGCACTGGTGCTCTATCCACTGTACCACCTAGCTGCCCCTCATCCCCCACTTAAGTACTATCTTAATACTTAACACCTTATCTTAATATCTTAACACCTAAGGATTCCAGTAACTTGAATTAGAAAGGTTTACCTGTGTGGCAACACTTATCTTTCCACTTGATCAGAGTGCTTCCCACTTTTTAAAGTTCATCTTTTTTCTAGGTAGTTCATTCATTTTCAGCTTCTTTAAAGGCTGTGACCATAATTTCTAGCAATGTAGTCATTAAGTTTTTAAAAATTAGATAATAGAGCTCATTACAATGGGTGAAATTTTTGCCTATAATGACATGAGTTGGAGAAAAAATCCTTATAATAAAGAACATAGATGATAAAATTGACAAGAACTCTTTTTAATGACACATTTTTCTTCTACCTGAAGGAAGTGGAATCAAAAAAGAATAAATTTGTTCTTCCTATGTTGATTTGTCCAACTGACCTTATCAACCCCCTCTTTCCCCCAACTATATTTAGGGTTTGTAAGAATTGTAAAGTAAAACAGGGGATCTTGTTTGATGCATATAAAATTAATAAGATGCAAAGTGGTATAATGAAAGGAGGACTGACCTCAGGAATAACAAGACTTGCCTACTAATATATGCTAGCTGTGTTACTATGGGCAAGTCACCTAAACTCTCATGATCTCTTATGAGATCCCAGTGCAACTCTAAGATGAAATTTTAGAGATGTGTTTGTAACTGCATTGATAGAGAGTTTCCCACCCCAGCAGTTTGCTCCACTGATGAAATCATAGAACTGGACAAAAACAAATAAAATTCCTATTCCTGGTAGTTCATTTCATTGGGTATGTTGCTGAAAAGAAGGAAGTGCTATTGTCTTGGTGCAAGTCCATGTTCGTATATCTCATTCTAGTTTATGTTCAAAATGGTGAGTAGGAGTGAATAGTAATGTATTGTTTCCAAAGGATTAGAGTATTATATGATGAATACAAATGCATGTGTAAGGATGAGAGCCTCTGTGTGGGAATGAAATGGTGGTTAGCCTTAGCTACTGATGTTTGCCTATTTGTTATGAAAGAAACATTAATGGAATATTGATACACCAAACAATTCTGACAGTTAATGAATATAGCTTAGTGAAGGATTTCATTTGTTTGAGTACTATTTTTCCATCGTCATCGTTACTATTAGTTCAAGAGTGAAATGAACTTCAAAATTTAATTTAATTTTTTTTTTGCATTTTCTTGTTTATGAGATGATTATTAAGCAAGTAGATGAGGAGAATACTATAGGTACAGTTTACTTGTGGTTTAGAAAAGTTTCTATACTATTTTTATGGAAAAGGAGAGGTATGACTTAAATGATAATTCAACTGATGGATTTAGAACTGGTCGGTTGACTAGACTCAAAGAATAATTGCCAGTAGAGAGTTCAATGACAACATGGCTGCTGGTCTCCAGTGCAGTACCCCAGGGATCTGTGCTTGGTTGCCCTGAGGTATTTAGCATTTTTTTTGGTGTTCATTAAATAAATTTATTTATTTTACTTTTTATATTCATTTTCACAAAATTTTGGGTTCCAAATTTTCTCCCCATTTGTCCCCTCCCCACTCCCCAATACACTGAGCATTCTAATTACCCATATCACCAATCTGCCCTCTCTTCTTTCATCCCTCCCTTC
>CM053770.1:685388145-685446028 GCA_028658325.1 Potorous gilbertii
TCTTCAGCATTTTTTTTGGTCTCCTTTAGCAAGGTATTGACCTGTTTTTCATGCTTTTCGTGCATTTCTCTTCCTAATTTTTCCTCCACATCTCTTACTTGATTTTCAAAATCCTTTTTAAGCTCTTCCATGGCCTGAGCCCATTGAATATTTATTTTGATGTTTGGGATACAGAAGCCTTGACTTTTATGTCTTTCCCTGATGGTAAGAATTATTCTTCTTCATCTGAAAGGATGGGAGAAGATGTTTGTTCATTAAGAAAGTAACCTTCTAAAGTCTTATTTTTTCCCTTTTTTGGGCATTTTCCAAACCAGTTACTTGACTTTTGGGTCCTTTGTCAAGATTAGGGTATACTCTGGGGATCTGTAAGATCTCAATTCCTCCAAGGTGGCACAATCAAGCATGTACACTGGTCTGGGAGCAGGAAGAGAATTTTGTGCCCAGAGTCTTAGCAGTTACATCTCCACAGGCACCTGGTTTCCAGTTCCATCAAGTCAGTGCTAGGGTCTGATTTTCAGATAAGCTGTGAGGGCAGGGCCACCATTCAGTGTGAGATAAAGAGCAGCTCCCTCAGGACATCTACATAGGAGTGAGGCAAGACTCAGCTCCTCAGTGCCCCCAGGGTTTTTACACTCCAGCAAAGGATGCAGGCTGCAGTAGGGGCTGTGGTAGGAACTGCTGCCACCTGCTGTGGCCTCTGCTGCGACTACCTAAGACCAGAGCTATGGGAAGGACATTCTCCCTTCCTGGCCAGCTGAAAAAACCCTGTCACTGACCTTTGGTGCCTGTGGGGTGAGGGATCTGTGGACTGCTGCTCTTGAGACTGGGGATTCTATGACTGGAGATTTCATCCCTGAAGGCTGTTTGCAAGCCGAGCCACACCATGTGGCCAAGGCTGGGCTGGGCTCTGCTCCGCATCTGTTGCAACAGATGTTTCCCATGGGCCTTTCAGGTCACCCCGGGCTGGAAATCTCCTCCACTCTGTTCTCCATTTCTGCTGCTCCAAAATTTTGTTGAGATTCCCTCTCTACAGTTATTTTACAGGCTGCGTGGGGTGAGCCTGCCTTTGTGTGTCTTTCTACTCCATCATCTTGGCTCCGCCCCCAGAATGTTTGATTTTGAAGAAATTATAGATATCATCTGATCCAACACCTTGTTTTTATGGAAACTGAGGCCCAGTATAGTTAATTGACCTGCCCAAGGTCACATAGCAAGATATGAAATGGCAGAAGAACTAGAACCTGGATCATCCGAATTCTCTATCCATTGCTAAGTTGGCAGGCTTGGAACTATAAGTAGTGACTGTGGTTTAATCTGAGGTGTATTTTGGCCTGACTATCTGGAGAGAGCTCATCGCAAACCTGCCTTGTCAGTGAAAGCACTGTTAATGTCTTTGTCTTCATAAATCACTTGACAGGAAAAGGGCTTTGTTCTTGCTTTCCCCCTTTTTGGCACTTTGCCAGGTTCTTCAACTTAAACTGATTTAGTGGAGTCCCATGGTGTTAGCTAGATATGCATATTTAACAGGCAATAATCAAATGCTGTTAGCAGTTTTACAGCTATTTTTTCCAGATAATGTAAGATCTTCTAGATGGTCTATTGATGTGTGTATATGTAGCTATAATAAACGATCAGATAACAATTATTTTTTTCCCTCTCCCAATTGGAAACCCCAAAGAAAATGAGGAAACCATTTTTTTTGGAAACCCATCATGTTTACTTCCAGAAGCTAATATTTTTTGTTTACTACAGTTTCATTTGCCCTTTTAAGTAAAGTATTGAGTATTATTAAGTAAAGATTGAAGCAGGCTCACTAGCTATCTTTAGGATTTCGTGAGCAAAATAATTCTTATTAATAGTAATAGTAAGTGTTTGCAAAAATGTTATGGTATTATTGAAGACATTACTTATACTGTATTTAGTAGCTACTGAATTGTGAGATGCTAGATTGTTAGCAATGAGCCACATAACAAAATGTGAAAGAGGAAAAGTAAATAAAAATTAAAAATATTTTGTGTCAAAAAAAAAAAATCAAACAAAAAACAGTGTGGCTAAGTTCATGCAGAGGGAGTCTGTGACTATTGCACATTTGCTTCCTGGATAGGAAGAAAGACTTTTGATCGGCTGCTGACCTAGTGCATAGTAATGGCACCAATTGCCAAGTCAAACTCTCTCCTCCCTGGTGGCAAAAAGAGAGAAGATATACTATTAAGTTTTTGTGTCCCCAAAATGAGAGTCCATACCAAAGTTTGATGGCAGTCAAAGTCAATGTGGAATGTAGAATTCAGTTCTCTTGTAACACCAGGAGTAAAGACCTAATGGCTAAGATTCCTTGTCCTTCAACAAGAGAATGACTCATCCAGCAAATAAGCAAACAGGAAATGAAGCCTGTGGGGTAAACGTTCACAGTTCACAGAAGCCATGTTTAGTTTGAGCCAATTCTCCCTAGGGATAGAGGTGGTAGATGGGAGAGTGTGCCCCCAGTTCAGGGGCTTGCTTTTATATTTTGTTTCTTGCTACATATTTTCAGCAAATATATGCTTTTCTCAAAGCTTTCTTCAGTTGTTTCCCAGTTATGTCTCATTCTTTGTGACCTCATTTGGAGTTTTCTTTGAAAAGATACTGGAGGGGTTCACTATTTTCTTCTCCAGCTCATTTTATAGATGAGAAAAAAATGGGACAAACAAGGTTAAGTGAATTGCCCAGGGTCACACAGCTAGGAAGTGTCTGAGGCCAGACTTGAACTCATGAAGATGGGTCTTCTTGACTTCAGGGCAAACACTCTGTCTACTTCACTACCTAGCTGCCCTTTGTCAAAACTAATTTGATGTGAATTGTTTATTGATACTAGGAAGATATTACTGGCATAGGCAATGATGTGGGTGGGTGTACTAGAGTCAGAGGCCTCAGACAATAGTTTGAGAAGAACCCTATTGCCCCTCAAGGAGTTTTCCTAGAATCTTAAGAGATGTGTCCAGCTGTCCTATGTGCCCCTGACCTGATTGTGTGGGTGCTTGTGTGTGTTGGGAGATTCCATCTAGAGTAGGGACTCATAAACTAAAGATTTTGGGGCAAATCCAACTTGTTACCTGGTTTTGTATGATCTGGGAGCTAAGAATGCTTTTTACATTTTCAAATAAAGTTTTATAGTTTTTTTTTTCTTTACACACTAGCATATGTTGCTGCACTAGAAAAAAAATAATTGAGGTAATGTAACTATATCCATGTGTGTACTCTAAGGAGAGTAGGAGAGATAGGGCATCTATGGTCAGAAGAAACAGAGTTCCTCCTCCTCTTTTTCCCCTCAACACTCTCCCATCTCAAAATCCACATTAAAAAAACTGTGATTTACCTCAAAATAAGCCAGACTATGAGAGAAACTGTAGGAATACAAAGCTTTTATCTGCAGGGACAAAGCATGCTCATTCTCTAAAACGTTTTGATATTTAGCCCAAGGAAGAAAGGACATTCATTATGTAGTTATCAACTGAAGGGAGAAAGAAATCTGCTTCTGGTGGATATTCTATTCAAACTCAACTCATCAACACCAGGATGATATTAGGCATCCCCCTCTCTTCCCTGGAGAAGAGGAAAAAATTAAACTGCTTTACAAGGGATTGAGTTAGGAGAGTGTTAAGTTGTATCTGAAGTCTCTGGCCACAAGGGGGCACTATTTTAGATTTACAGTCAACATAACCTTGCTGTTGCTGTCTACTGTAGCTATCAATGAGAATGGGGAACTTGGGAACTTAATATATGGCTACTAAAGAAAAGAGCTGCAAGATTGTAGGTAAAGTTAGAAGATGAAAAAATACCCAGAAAATAGAATGGGGGCCATCATGGTGGAGGCAATTGAGTCTCTCTTTGCTCACTTAACCCATGTTTCACTTCTCCATGGTACAAACAAGAGAAGATTGGTTAGAGTATCACAGTTGAAGTCAGAGGATCTGGCTTTTAATTGGAACCCTAGGTGATTGTTCACAAATCATTTTACCTCTTCAATCTCAATTTCCTTATCTGTACCATGTGAGTGTTGGATTAAGGGATGACTAAGGTCTCCTCAGCTCTGAAGCGGTAACCCTGCTTCGCTCATCTCTTTTCAGATCTCACCTGGGCAGTTCTGGGTCTCTTCATTTAAGGACACTGATCAACTGTGGTGTCCAGAGGGAATCAGCCATGGTAAGAAAGGGCCTTGAGTCTGTTTACATGAAAATGGCTGAAAGAACTGGATGTGTATAGCCTGGAGAAGAGGTGACTCAGTGGACAGAATAGTGTTCTTCAAGTATCTGAAGGGATGTCACATGGAAGAGGAATCAGACTTTATGTGATTAGTTCCAGAAATAATGTGAATAAGACAAACAGACCAGGTCAAGCTAAACATCAGGGAAAACACCCACAAAAACCTCCTAAAAGTTAGAGCCATCCCAATGGAAGCTGATCAAGAATTCATCAAATGCCTGCTGCGAGTCAGACCACATGCTGAGTTTTGGCCATCCAAGGAACAACTAGCCAGTCATTGCTCTCAAGGAGTTAATAGTCTAATGGGGAGGCGATAGGCAAATAATGAAGGGAAGTCGAGATTTAGGTGGGATAAATGGAGAGAATCCTAGAGGGAAGGTTCTAGCATTAAAGAGGTCTAGAACCAGAAGTATTTGGTGCAGAAGATGGGAGTTTAGCTGAGACTTTAAGGAAGCCAGGAGGCATAGAGAGGAGAAAGAATTTCAGGCATGGGGCACAGTCAGGGAATATACCTGGAATCAGCAACTGGAGGGTGCTAGGAATAGTAAGAAACCAGTGTCACTGGATCATGTGTGTGGAAAGGTGTCAAAAGCCTGGGAAAGGTAAGAGGGGACAGGTGATGAGAGGCTTTAAAAGCCAAGTAGGGAATTTTATACTTGATCCTGGAGGTAAGAGGGAACTAGTAGTAGAGTGGTGATGTGACATAACCAGACCTGTACCTAAGTAGGATCTATTTGTTGGCCGAGTAGCCTGGGCTGCCTTGAGAGAAAATAATATTTCTCTTCTTCTGGAGACCTTTAAGACTACATGACCACTTGCTGGGTATGTTATAATGATGTATGTTAGATATAGATATACATATAATGTGTATACATACACATATGTGTATAGGCACATATTTACATATACATAAAATATATGCATATATTTACATATATGTGTATGTACATATGTCAAGGATTGACAGAATGAGCAAACATGAATGGATTATAATCTTCGTTGTTAGAAAAACACACGAAATCAAAGATACATTTGGCTACCCTCTGTATTAAGTAGGGTGCCTTGTTTATTGTGTTTAAGAAATGCTTGTTGTATTGAATTGAATTAATAGAACAGTTCATTAATTTGTTCATCTAGTCCATTTCCTCCAAAAATACTTATTGAGCTGCCTGTGAGAACTTGAAGGAAGCCTAATCCTTAAGGATATCTTTGACTGAACCAGTCAAAGGAGTGTTCATAGCCCTGCTGGAGGACATACAGAAGGGAACTAGACTACTCCCTTCTGCACACATCTGCTCATTTCCACTAACTGTTATAGCTTGGCTTTATTCTTTTGTCCTTAGTTTGGGAGCATTTGTTCTCTCTGAGTGTATATGTTTTCTACTGGACACAATCACATCCTTCCCTGACTAGAAGGAAGGCCAAAGCACCATTAAGGTAAATTAAGGTAAAGTTTGTAATACCTCCAATTAATTTGGGTTCACTTGCATTTAAAAATGACCCACATTTCAACCTCTTTGAATAGGATGCAAATATATTGTTTCAGTTCATGAAGAGACATCCAATTTTAGAGGATGTTGCACAGAAAATAAAAAAAATCTCTCCCAAAACACTGTCTCTCACATCTAAAGCAGACCATTATCTGCATGTTAATAAGGATGCCAGCTCAGTCTTGGATGATAGAAGGATTGACTCTCCTATTCAGGTTGGAGGCCAGTGATAAGAGAGATGGCTCAAATACGCTTGCCAAAAATAGATATGTATTCCCATTATCTTTATGCCATAAACCATGAATAAGAAAAGAAAAATGTTTGAGGGAATAAATGGAAAATCATTAGAGCCCTTTTGCTAAAGGGTCAAGGGAGAGCTAATGTATCAAGGGCAAACGGACATCTTGGAATAAAGCTGTCAAGGTTCTCACCCACCTTTCCCGTACACCTTCCTTCCCCATGATGTCTTCTGTTTCTTTTACTATTGATGTAAGTCATTAGATCGCTGGAAGAGACAATTACCAGTAGTTTGCATGTACCAAATCTCAATAACATTGTTAATGGCTGTTATTCTCCAGCCAATGCATTCTGTCCTCCCCCAACCCATTCTGGATTGACCAGAGACACCTTCTATAGGAACTAAGACATTTAACTCAAATTTCTCATAGCTCATATTCAACCATTTCTCTGGATCACAAAAGAGCCAAGACTTTCCTGCAAATTCTTCATTGACAAAGAGCTAGGAAGTGACAGTCTAATTTGCCAATTGTCTGAATTATTCATATATGTAACTTGTGTGAAATTTAGACAGACACATCTCCTAAGGTTCAATTCAGATTGTTATTAGTTTATATTCCCCTTAGAGATCTACAGCTAGATGTTTCAGTGGATAGAGCACCAGTGCAGGAGTCAGGAGGACCTGAGTTCAAATCTCACCTTACACACTTGACACGCACTAGCTGTGTGATCTTGGGCAAGTCATTTAATCCCAATTGCCTCTTCCTGGGTCATCTCCGGTCATCCTGATGAATATCTGGTCACTGGATTCATATGACTCTGGAGGAGAAGTGAGGCTGATCAGAATGAAGTCAAGGGCAAGTCATGTCATTATTTCTCTGATGGCATGGTCTTCTTCAGCAATGAAGGATGAACACATAGGTATCTAACTTAATATTTGTATCACCCACATCATCCCACATTCAGAAATATGGCATAGCTGGGGTTTGAACAAGGCATTCCTAAAGTTACCTTTCCTAATTCCAGTTGACCAGGTAGACTAGCTCAGTCTTTGCATAGTCTGAGGAACTCTCTGACTGCTTCCCATCAGTCATGTGAAAATGAGTACTTCTGTGAATTTGGGGATAATGCAGCATTCTAACCCCTTATTGACCACAGAGCAATACAAACCAATGCATGATTTGGTGACTCTTTAAGTGGGGGTGACTGTGCCTTATTTACTCTTTGTCACTCTGTCACTAGACTTCTCTGGAGGGGTCAAGGAATCCCCTATGCTCTTTCTTCCCCTTCCATGGACACATCCACAGGGACCATTCACTCAACTAAGTGGGCTTATATCTGGGATCTTAGCTGCCTTACTTGCTTTGTGTTTCCTTAATAAGGTCTAACAATGGACATTTTCAGACTTGGAGGTGACCTTGTGAGTTCAAGACATTCAGAGATCCATCTGATCCATTGGTGGAGGTGATTGAGAGCAGTTTGAGTTTCTTAAAAAAAAAAAGACTATTGGCAGAAAACAGGGTCTTGGAGTTGTTTGGACAGGGATGAAGTAAAATATGAAATTTGTATTTTGACAAACTACCTCGTGTTGTGATGTTTATGACAACCTCCAGCTGGTTGTAACTGTAATTGTTAGTTATAAATTAATGATTGCCAGGACTGTGCTGTAAGCTGAGTGTAGAAGAACAAAAATCAAAATAGTCCTGGCCCCTTCAAAATATTGAATTCCACCAGAGGAAACAATGTCCACATATAAGCAAATACAAATTAAATACAAGGTGTCCCCAAAATCTTAGTGGAAGTTTAGACTTGAATGGCTGCCCCGGGACTTCAAGGACACCCTATATATGGAAGTAGGGAAGGGGGCAATGTTAGCAGCCCGAGAGATCAGAAAAAGCTTTCATGTAGGTAGAATTGAGCTGAACTATGAAGGCCACCAGAAATTCTAAAGCTAGAAGAGATGAAGACAGAGGACTTTCTGGGTATGGGGTAACTTCTTTTTCCACTTAGCCTTTGCAAGTACAGTTTGTAGCCCAGTGAGTGAAGGGTACGTAACTAGTACTAATGAATGCTAAATGGATTCATGAGAAGTCACATAGGACCATGGGGCCTTAGGGGTCATCTTCTCACCTTCTTCCTGTTTTGACTGAGTCCTGCAGATTTTGTAGAGGAGTAAGGGGAAAGGTATCACAGGTGGGCCAGACATGTCACTTCGTTGTTATTTGCAATGAGAAAATCCCTTATGCCAGCACACTTCAGTGCACATTCTCAAACTTATAGCCACAAAGGTACCTAGGAGGGGACTGAGGCATAGAGAGTGGAAGTTGTTTTCCTAAAATCACAAAGGCAGGATTAGAATCAGGGTGCCCTTGCTGCAAATCCCCTGATTCATTCCCTACATCCCACGACCTTTCACTCTGTCCTCATCTGTTACCTCTGTCATCCTCTGAGGCCCCTGGGTGGAAGAGCAGGAAGATCTTCACTGGTAGGGGACATTACCTGATTGGAAATTCCCAAGCTAGCAATCACAGGTCCAGCTCTCTACCATCCTCCCTACATTTACTTCCCTCCAAAACCCCAAGCAAACGACATGGGTACCAACTACCTGATAGGGAAAGTGCCTAGCAACCCTTCCCTTGTCATGTAGATGTGACTAATTATTATTCATGGAAGTTGTGACCTTGCTACCAGCTGTATTCTGCTACTAAACAAAGAGTGTGTCCAGCCACTCTAAGTCTGCTCCAGCCTGTGCCAAAGCAGACAGTCTGGAGGGGAGGGATATGGTGAGCAGAGATTAAACAATTTTTCTCTGTGACATTTACTGGATTAAGGGCCTGAGAGAAGACATTTTTCCAATCACTGGTGATCTACAAATCCCAGAAAGAGTTCCCTGGCAGGTGTTGCCTACCTTTTCCACTAAATTGATAGAGACTATATTTTTTATTCACCTTTTCTACATTCTAAAAGTGACTTTCTTTTGAATTTTGCCCAAGAGAGCTCCCAAACAGTTTGATTTTAAATTACCTCTGAATAACCTATTAATGTCAGAATGTCACCAACAGTATAAACCGTCAAATTTGGAGTTGTAGAACCTGAGTTCAAATACCACTTACCACCTGTGGGACATTTATGAAGTAACTTCCCCCTCTCAGGGCCTTAGGTTGCTCATCTGTAAAATGAAGGCACTAGACTAGATGGTCTCTAGCACCCCTTCCACATTTAGATATCCATGATACTTAATTCTATCCGACTGGAGCTACACTATCAACAATCAGTGTAAGCCATCTCCATAGATAATGATATCATAGCCATCTCCATGGCAATAAGCATTTATCACAAAATATTCAGTGTTTAGTATGGGATTTGTGGCATTAAAACCTGTATTCAGGGCTTTAGAGCTCTTATCCAAATACTTGTGCTGCCAATTAATTAGCAAGTAAAACAGAAGTTTTCTGCCCCCAAAGAACTCCATTGTAAAGCATGCTAATCGAAGGAGTTTTCTCCAGTAAGCCTGCTGAGTCTGTTGTCTTTCTACCACCAATTAAGGAATTTGCCTTTTCCTTCATAGAAATATTAGAGGAAACAGGAAGTGGCTTAAAAGGATGCAACTAACAAATTTGGGGTCAAAAATCTAGCTGGTGTTTTTAACAAGTTATAATTGAATTTTGCAAAATGCAAGTTTTTAACCCACTTCTTCTGACTTGCTAACAAACTACACGTTTCCTCCAATTCATTTGGGTCTCATTTTCCTCATCTATAAAATGAAAAGGTTAGACCTGAAAACCTCCAAGTTTCCTTCCAGATCCAAATCTGTGACACCTACCTGGTTTTCTAGTAATGCCATCCTTAAGAGGAAAGGTCAGGGTGCAGGTGAGAATGATGTCACCCAACAAATTCCCACTATTCAAGATAGATGGTTAAGTAAAAGGAATATTCCTATTGATGGTGAGTCAGTACTTTAAAATCATTAATTGCACACTTGTTCCAAAAATCTCTGTAATTTAATTCAACTTAATTCAACAAGTATTTATTAAAATATATGCCAGATATTCTTCTGGTTGCTAGACAAAGAGCTCATATAGATGAAAACATTCCACATCTTAAGGAGATCCCCTTTTTCTAAATAATCTCTACCCCAAGGGTTCACACAAATGAAAAGAAACAGATGCAGATGCTCATACTTAGAGAGTGGGAAAAGATGTCATCCATTGTCTAGTCCAATCTTCTTTTTATGGATGAAGAGTTTCAGAGAGTTTAATTAACGTTCCCAAAGACACACAAATAAGCATCAAAGATAGATTTGAACCAGGCTCTTCAGATTGGAGAGGCAGTTGTTCTTTTCAATCATTCAGTAAACATTTATAAAGGGCCTACTATGTGCCAGGCATTATGCTAAGTTCTGGAGATACAAAGACAAAAGACAGCCCCTGCCTTCAAGGGGCTTACAACTGAGTAGGGGAGACTACATAAAAAACATAAAAAGGGCAGAAGTTATGCATTTCTACATTGTTGTGATTTTTGTAGAATGATGAGACTTCAGAGACCTGTAAAATCCCGAAAGGGAATGCTAAGATGGGTGTCCTGGGTACCTGAGAGGAGTTCTTCACTCTCTACTTCCTACCTTCACCTTTGGGTGGGAGGGAGGGTCCTCACTGTACCTCAATAAAATGACTTTTCCTTTCCACTTTTGGCTACCCTTAGAAATGTTCTTGTGGAAAGAGAGATTTTTAAGAAGTTGGAGGAAAAGAGAAAAGTACAGAAAACAAAGATAGGCAACAGATGTAAGGGAAAAGGAGTAGTTCAGGGGTAGGGAACAGGCATCCTAGAAGCTACATGTGACCCTCTAAGTCCACAAACAAGATTTTGAAGAGGAGAATGGCCAAATGGATGTGGGTCAGAGATAGAACCTGGGAGTGATGCAAACTTTTGAATGTGAGGCAAAGCTCAGAGCTTAACTAAGGCAATATAACTAGGCTCTTGCTTCAGGACACCTGATTTTGATTATTCTGGTTATAGAAAGTGAGGTGTACACTACAGTCTAGGTAAGACAGTAGATGAAGTTTTAGACGGAGAATTATGAAGATCTGAGGTTCAGATCTGAACTCTAGACTCAGATACTTGTTAGTTGTGTGACCTTGGACAAGTTACCTTAATGCTGTCTGCCTCAGGTTTCCCCACCTGTAAGATGGAGATTATAGTAGCCCTAGTTTTCTTACTAGGTGTCCCCCCTCCCTTTTGCCCTCAACTTGATGTCTTCAGAGGCTGGCATTCCATGAGTCACAGCTATGCAGTGCTAAGAGAAGAAAATCAATACTGTTGATCAGCCTTTGTTTCTGGAAAACACTAGGGGCGTCATTAAAAGACCCTTGTGATTTCCCAAAGGCAACCACTCCTGCCCTCCACTCCTTATACAAGCCTGGGCCTGGTCTACTGTTCACTGATGGCGATTGTTCAAGATAGAGGCACTGATGGACCCACTCTACAAACTGCTTATTCAGCTGCAAACAGGCATCTTTATTCTCTCTTAAAGAATCATTACCTGGCTCACCACCTGTCTGGCCTCCTTCTAGGGGACTTTAATCATAAACATTCACTTGAGCTCCATAATGTTCCAATTCCTCAACCTTCTTAAATCTCATGGAACATTCCTTTATTTAATTTCAGCCACATTTTGAGATAGTCACAAGCCAGTTCTTGTCATTACCCACAACAATTTGCCTTGATTAATTAGATACTGATATTTACTTATCCATGTGGCCATAGCCCCTTCCCATTCCACATCTCCCTCTGCTTCATACCTTCTAAACCCACCCATCACTCACCCTCATGGAGACCTCCAGTTGCCCTACTCCATGGTAATTTCTTAGACCTTCAGTGCTCCTCTGACTTCAATTTCCTCCCTCTTCAATCTCAAGCCAATAGTTAGACATTTCAACCCTATACTGGCCTTGGTTTTCAAATTTCTTGCCTCCTTTTCTTAATGCCACTCATTTCTTGCCAAAACTCAGACCTGGATAACTCCCACCATCTACCTACTCTGTTCTACTCAAGAGCTGCTAAACATAGCTGGAAAAGTCTCACAAACCTGCTGACTAGGTACCTAACAAGATAATGTTGTCTATCTCACCTGGGCATTTACTTCATCAAGGCAAGCCTTTATTCACCCCTAACTGATTCACTGCCTCAATCCCCAAAGAAGCCATTCCAAGCCTCTTCCAGGTTACCATGCTTCCCTCTCAACCATTCCCTGTCCCCAAACTGTGGACCTAACTTCTTAATTTGCTGAGAAAATTGAGGCCAGTGTGAGCTCCCTTTATTTATTCTCTTTCTCTCTAAATTCCTTCACACAGTCTTGCAATCTCATCCTCTCCTTTTAGTTTCTGACAAAGACATAACCTTCCTCATTGCCAAGGTCATCCCCAAAACATGTGCACAAGATCCCATCCCAGCTCTGTGACTTGGAGAATAGAAATCAGTAAGGCAGGAGTCAACAAGATCTTATATAAATCCTGCCTCAGGTGTTTCCTGTGTGATCCTGGGCAAGTCCCTTAATGTTTCTCAGCCTCAGTTTCTAGACTGTGCATAATAATAGCACTTACCATACAGGGTTATTGTGTGGATCAAATGTAATAACATATATAATGTGCTTTAGAAGACTTTATCAGTGCCGTATAATAGTAGCTAATATAATTATCTTCACCAGAAAATTGCATCTTTCAGTCATTTCCCATCTGAAGGGTTGATGGAATATAAGATCTTCCCTGTGCATTTATAGACCTGTGTGACTACATATGTTCTGTTTTTCTTCTTGGAACAGAGACTGTGTTCCCAGGTCTAAAGGTACACAGGTATTTTCTCTTATCAATCATGGATGTCTTGTTCCTTTGAGCTCTGCCTCATTTCACAACATGCTGAATCATACAGAGCCCTGGCAAGGAGCCAATCAGGTACTAAGCCAAGTGAGCCTTTTGACATTGAGCCAATAAGGTGTAGTCGTTTGAAAACTATATATATATTCACGAAGATGATATTGCCTTGCCTTGGGACTTGGGGGCTTTCTTATGGGAATGATGCTTCAGATGTCGATAATACCTTGTCTGGGGCTATGTGTAAATATTTCTGTTACTCTGTTAAGTTTTATTTCCTATATCTCTATAATGATATTTTGTCTTGTCCTAGCATGCAGAATAAATGCTCTGTTGATTTAGTTTTGAGTGAAGAGTGCTTATTATACTATGCAATTGGTCCCAGATACACACACACACACACACACACACACACATATGTTCATAGCAGCTGCTCATATCATATTGATGAAATACCATCCCAACTTTTTCCTCATATCTTTAGCCTCTCCCCAGCCCCTCCCCTACTATCTTTAAGCATTCCCAAACCTTTGTTGCTGCTTACCATTCCCTCAAAAAATCATTTCCTATCTCTCTTCCCCTTTTCAATCAAACTCCTCAAGAAAGCTATCTATTCTTGGTATCACTATTTCCTCTCCTCTCTGTCCTCAATCCTATGAAATCTGGCTTCTGACTTAACTGAAATCACTCTCTCCAAAGTTTCCAATGATCTCTCACTTGCTAAATTAGGTAGTCACTTCTCAGTCCTCATCCTTCCTGACCTGTGTGTTACTTACATTTGACAGTGGTGATCACCTCCTTCGAGATACATTTTCCTCCCTGGGTCTTCATGACACTACTCTCTCCTGATTCTTTTCTTACTGCTCTTTCTCACTCCCCTTTGTTGGGTTATGATAAATATCACAGCCCTAACTGTAAATGTTCCCCAATATCTTTTCTCCCTTTATATTTTCTCTCAATACACCCTTGTATTTAACCATCATCTTGACGAAGCTGGCATTTCAAGCTGGCATTTCAAACTAGATGTCCTGGAGAAATCTCAAACTTAACATGGCCCAAATTGAACTCTTTATCTTTGTCCTCCAACCTTTCTTTCTCCCCAACTTCCTGTTACTGTCAAAGGGACCATCATTCTTGTATCCCAGGTACATAGCCTTGATGTTACCCGCAGCTCTTCCCTTTTTCTCCCCTCAAATACCCAAAATCTTCTACCATCATTGTATCTTTCACATCCAACTCCCCTCCACTAGCATTGCTTTTAACTTTGTCCAGGCCCTGGCCAATGACTGCAATAGTCTCTGAACTGATCTCCCTATCTCAAGTGTCTCTTGCATCCAGTCCAGCCTGTAGGCTACTACTATCTTCCCCTTAAGCACAAATTTGACCGTGTGATTCCTCCATTCAGCAACCTCCAGTGGTTTCCTCTTCCTTCTAGGATAACATGTAGACCTCTCTGGTTAGGTTTTAAGAACCTACAAAACCTTGCCACAACCTCTCTTTCTAGTTTCATTGGACTAATAGTTTTCTCTCTTGCATCCTGTGCTTTGTTATCCAACTAAACAGACCTACTCACTTTTCTCTCTCATTACATTTATCTCCTACTTCTGTGTCTTTGCATTGGTTGTTCCATATGGTATTTCTTCTTTAAGGAATCTCTCTCTTTATTCAAGATACAACTTAAGCACCATCTTTTGTTTGGAGTCTTCCCACATCCCCCAGTTTTCAGTGCACTCACTCACAAAATACCTTAGATGTAACCACATATATTTGGATTTATTAATTTATTTAGTTATTTACATTTGTTCATTATATACTCATACTTGAACATTTATTAATGTGCATTTATTCATGAAATGCATTCATATATGTTTGTATTCATTTTGCATTCACTATTTACATATGGGTTTCTTGCTTCTAGAATGGGAGCTTCTTGTAACTAGGGATTATTTCATTCTTTTCACTTGTAGTCATAGCATCTTGCACAGTGCCTGGCACAGAGGAGGCATTTAATAACTCATTGATTGAATCGTTAATTGGAGAGTTAGACTAAACTCTTCTGAGCAATTGGAAAATTCATTTAAGAGTCAGTCTCCACCAGCTTCTTGGACTTTATGTAATCAGAGCAATACTTTTGCAAACAAAAACCATGGGAGGACCTCATACTTTACAGGGATGTATTGATAATGCATTTTTACATTGTTAGTATAATTTTGCTTCTTTATGGGAAAATGTTCCCCACCCATTAATGGGCCTACTCATTAAGGGAAGTTTGATTAGGGAAGATTTGTAGGAGGCCCATACCTTTTGTTAATTTTCTAATGAGGCACTGGTTCTCAAGCATTGTGATGCCCTCTGGCTCTAAAAAGTGTATAAAGACTCTGAAGTGAGGTTT
The DNA here is from genome assembly GCA_028658325.1 of Potorous gilbertii. Classification (NCBI taxonomy): domain Eukaryota; kingdom Metazoa; phylum Chordata; class Mammalia; order Diprotodontia; family Potoroidae; genus Potorous; species Potorous gilbertii. Next base: position 685,403,370 of record CM053770.1, read on the forward strand.
TACTTTGGGGCTTACTGAAATTTTTGTTTGGCCAGACAAGACTCTGGGCAGCTGCTTAGGAGCTCCCTGGTTTTGAAAACCCAGATGTTGATGCTTCTCTCTCTAGTAACTATTTACATATGTAATGGTCAGACAGTTGAATCTGTCTGTTGATTTATGATGTATGTATTGTTTATGTCAGATGGAAGCCATGTCTGTTGATCTTGATTTCTCTGTATTTTCTCTGAAGTTAAGGGTGCTAAATTTTTTCCCTGAACTAAGTGAATGATACATGTGCTTGACAAAAGTGATTGTTGGCCCCCCAAAAGTTGCCTTTCCTTTCATAAATGCATATCTAAGAACCTATGATAGCTGGCTGCCCATGTGTGTCAGGGAATTTACTATTACAAGGTAATCTCTCTCATTTGAACTATGCTAAACATCTCTGATGTTGCTGCTGATACACATTATAGGGAATGTCCATCTTCTTGATTTATGTGTTATTGTTTTGTTATTGTCATTGTTGAGTCATTTATTAGTCATGTCCAACTCTTTGTGACCTCATTTGGGGTTTTCTTGGCAAAGCTACAGGAGTGGCTTGTCCTCTCCTTCTCAAGCTCACTTGGCAGATCAGGAAACTGAGGCAAATAGGATTCAGTGACTTGCCTAGGGTCACATAGTTACTAAGTGTTTGAGACCATATTTGAATGTAGGAAGATGAGTCTTCCTGACTCCAGGCTCAGCACTCTATCTATTGTACCAGCTAGTTACCCTTTGTATTATTAATCAGAATAAAGTCATATCTTTTTAAATCTTCCAAGAAATGTGGTATGACTTTGAAATATGTATGGAATGCACTTTGTTTGAGGAGGACCTTTACAATGATCATTTTGACCTACCAAATCACATGATTTTTAAAATCAAGAACCAATAATCATAAGAGTATCTTGTATTCTCTGTACTTTTCATATTTCATCAGCTATTCCCCATACCTGGAATTCTCTTCCCTCTTTTATGTACCTCCTGGCTTCCATAAAATCTCAACTAAAATCCCACCTTTTGCAAGAAGCATTACCTAATGTCTTCTTAATTCTAATATCTTTCCTCAGAGATTATCTTCAATTTCTCCTGTCTATATCTTGTCTGTACATACTTGTTTGCATCTGATCTCTTTGATAAAATTTTGGGATCCTTGAGGGCAAGAACTGTTAATGCCTTTCCTTGTATCCCAGCACCCGCACGGTGCCTAGCACACAGAAGTCATCAAATAAATACTTACTGACTTCTTGACTATAAAGACATCATCTACTGTAGTATAATATCCTAAAAGCTTTCCTGTTTTCTCAATTGATATCTATGCATATTTCATATTTTTTCATAAATATTTTTTATAGATGTGAAAGCATAATGAGTCTGTAGTTAGTGGCATTTTCTCAATTACTTAAAAATAGTGAGATTTAAGATTCTTTCCACCCACTCCCAACCTTTAAGTATATTCTCCTCTTTCAAATTTCCTGAGACTCAATCCCTCATTGTAGACAAAACTGTGTCACTTTCAGAACGGAACTCCTAGAAACATATTCTTTCCATCTTTCTTTTCTACAGCATCTTTCCCACTTTCTCACATATCACATGGGGTACTGTGATCTGATAGTCCAAACATGGTGGCTCCATCTGTCATTGATGGAGAAAAGAAGTTTTTAAAAAGATAACTTCACAGGTATTTTCTATTTCTTTTCTATTTGTTGTCCTTTCGGGTTCATCTTTAAATACTGTTAGGATGATCTGTCTTAATTGACTTTCTTTTTGGCTTTTTTGTTCTTTTCCAAATTTAATAATTTATTTATTTTTACTTTTTGACATTCACTTCCATGAGTTTTAAATTTTTTCCCCTTTACCCCCTCCCCAAGACAGTGTGCGATTTTGTATTAGCTCTATATATACATTCTTACTAACCACATTTTCACATGAGTCATGTTGCATAGGAGAATGTTAGCGAATGGAAGAAAACTTGAGAAAAACAAAACATAATGAAAGAAAAAATAGTCTGCTTCATGCTGCATTATAGCTCCATAGTTCTTTTGCTGGATGTGGATGGCATTTTCTACCATGAGTCTTTCAGATATGTTTTAGGTCCTTGCATTGCTGAGAAGGGCTAAGTCCATCAAAATCAGTTGTCCCACCCTGTGACTGTTACTGTGTATAACGTTCTCCTGGTTTTGCTCATTTCACTCAGCATCAGTTCCTATAAGTCATTCCAGGTTTTTCTGAAGTCCACCTGTCTCTCATTTCTTACAGCACAATAATATTCCATTGCATTCATATACCACAGTTTGCTCAGCCATTCCTTAATTGATGGGCATCGCTTTGATTTCCAGTTCTTGGACACCACAAGAAGAGCTTCTATAAATATTTTTGTACATGTGGGTCTTTCCCCCATTTTTATGATCCCTTTGGGATACAGTCCTAGAAATGATGTTGCTGGGTCAAAAGGTATGCACATTTTTATAGCCCTTTGGGCATAATTCCAAACTGCTCTCCAGAATGGTTGGATCAGTTCACAGCTCCACCAACAATGAATTAGTATTCCAACTCTCCCAAATCTTCTACAACATTTACCATTTTCCTGTTTTGTCATGCTAACCAATCTGATAGATATGATGTGGTACCTCAGAGTTGTTTTGATTTGCATCTCTCTAATTAGTAGTGATTTAGAGCACTTTTTATATGACTATAGATAGTTTTAATTTCTTCCTCTGAAAACTACTTGTTCATACCCTTTGACCATTTATCAATTGGGGAATAACTTGTATTCTTGTAAATTTGACTCAGTTATCTATACTTTTTGTTTTTATTTATTCATTTTTATTATATAATTTATTTATTTTCAGTTTTCAACATTCACTTCCACAAGATTTTGAATCCCAAATTTTCTCCCCATCTCTCCCCTACCCCTACCCCAGGACAATATGCACCCCCCCCACCCTTTCCCCAATCCACCCTCCCTTCTATCACCCCTCCTTCTCCCATCCCCCATGCACCTTATTTTCCTGTAGGGTAAGAGATTTCTATACCCCATTACCTGTACAACTTATTTCCCAGTTGCACGCAAAAACAATTTTAAAATTCATTTTTAAGTGAATGTTAAATTCAGTTAAATTGAGTTCCACATTCTTTGCCTTATTTCCTTCCCACCCACCTTCATTGAGAGAGCAAGCAATTTGATATAGGTCCTACACGTATAGAGAGGCAAAACACTTCAATATTAGTCATGTTGTGAAAGACTAACCACATTTCCCACCATCTTGTCTTGCCCTCCATTTATTCCATTCTCTCCCTTGACCTGTCCCCACACAATAGTGTTTGCTTCTGATTACCCCTTCTGCTCTGCCCTTCTGTAGGGTAAGGCAGATTTTTATCCTCAATTGAACATGTGTTTTTCCCTTCTTAAGCCAAATCCAGTGAGAGTAAGGCTCACTTATTTCCTCTCCACTCCCCCCTCTTCCCCTCCATTGGAAAAGCTCTTTCTTGCCCCTTTTATGTCCTTTATTATATTCTACCTCTCCCTTTCTCTTTCTCCCAGTACATTCCTCTTGATACTTAATTTTATTTTTTATGTATCCTCCCTTCACATTCAACTCACCCTATGCCCTCTCTTTTCTCTTCCCAATTTTTCCTCTATTTTCCTTACTTAATTTTCAAAATCCTTTTTTGAGCTCTTTCATGGACTGAGACCATTTCATGTTTTTTTTCTTGGAGACTTTGAATGTAGGATCATTGACCTTGCTGTCTCTCTCCAGTTGTATGCTTTGATCTTCCTCATTATAAGAAAATACCTTTTCACCAAGAAAGTAATCTTTTATAGTCTCATTTTCCGCTTTTGGTCATTTTCCCAACCAATTACTTGACCTTTGATCTCCTTATTAAGTGAAGGGTGTATTGTCCCAAGTTTCAGAGGTTTTATACAGCTGTTTTCTGAGATATAAGCAGAAACCTGTAAATTCTCAGCTCCTTCAAAGTGGTATGATCAAAGGAGAGGTGTTTACTCCTCAGCTGACCTGCACTCTCATCCGAGAACAACAAGAAGCATGTTTTCCTGCCCTGAATCTGCGAATAGAATCTGCTCTCCACAGCCACCACTAGCTCTGCCACACAGCACTCTTCCTTGCCCGAGGATTACCACCCAGACTGCGACCCTGATTAACTGCTTGATTCCCCCACAGTCTATAGGCCAAGATCTGCAGAAAGAGCTGGCTACTGTAGCAGTAACTGCTGCCACCCTGGGGCTGGGGCCAGAACATATTCTTTTCTCACCAGGTGAGAGAGCTTTCCCACTGACTTTTGAAGGTGTCTTTGGTGTTTGTCGTTTGAGGAGTCTGGAAGCTATGATTCAGTACTCTGAGGTCTACTGCAATCTTGTCTGTGTAGGCAGGGTCCATGTTGGGCTGTGTTCTACTCTGAGCCTGATGCAAAAGACCCCTTCTGTCAGCCTTCCAGTTTCTCTTGGGCTGGAAATCTGTCTCACTTTGTCATTTTGTGTTTTCTGTTGCTCTAGAATTTGTTCAGAGCAATTTTTTACAGGTAGCTTGAGGGATTTGAGTGGGGAGCTCAGACAGGTCCCAGTTTCTGCTCCGCCATCTTGGATTCACCTACAGCTCTCTATATATTTTAGAAATGAGGAGTTTATCACAGTCATTAGCTGTAAAAATTCTTTCCCAGTTTTCTTCTTTCCTCCTAATCCTGGTTGCATTGCCTTTTTTCATGCAAAAATGTTTTAATTTAATGTAATCAAAGTTATAACTTTTACATTTTATGATGTTCTCTATCTCTTCTTTGGTCATAAATTCATCCCCCATAAATGTGACAAACTATTCTGTGCTCCTTTAATTTGTTTATAATATCAGCCTTTATACCTAGATCATGTACCCATTTGGAATTTATTCTGGTATACAGTGTGAAGTGTTGATCTATGTGCAGTTTCCACCACACTATTTTTCAGTTTTCCCAGCAATTTTGATAAACAATGAGTTCTTATCCCAGAATCTGGGGTCCTTGAGTTTGTCAAACAGTAGACTGCTATAATCATTGACTACTGTGTCTTGAGTACCTAACCTATTCCACTGGTCTATCATTCTATTTCTTAGCCAGTACCAAGTGATTTTGATGTTTACTACTTTGTAAAACAATTTAAGATCTGGTATGGCTAGGCCATCTTCCCTAGCATTTCTTTTCATTAATTGCCTTGATTAATTGGCCTTTTGCCAAGGTTTTTGTTAACTTGCTTCATCTGCCACTGCTTTCCATTATTTTGTGAAGTGATCCTACTCAGAATCTTCATCAGTTACTTTAAGATTTACAGATAGGGACACAATGACATTATTTTTTTGCTTGTGAAAATAAAATTTCCTATCCAGATGTTTTACTGCTGCCAGATTTACATAAGGATGACAAAATGGGACCAGGAGGATGGAGGATAAAGACAACACCTCTTACAATTTGTTTTTGTTTTTTGCATGTCAAAATGGACACTATCTTTCAGATCTCTAACTCGAAGTCTAAGTTAACACAAATTAAAGGAAAATGCTTTATCTTAGTCTCGGTCTAGATACTGTCCAGATTTTGTTCTGGTGCCCCTTAGTTGATCATGGTGGGATAGCCTTTGGCAATTATAAAGAGATATCAACTTGTCCTTACCCTTTTAGGTCACTGCACCCCAACAGAGAGAAGCCAAGATAGCCAACAGGCCCCTGAAGTGATAGAATGCATAAATTGATAGCAGACCACACACATGTCCAGTAGAAATGCTTAGAAGTTTTTTCCATCACATGATCCAGTGATACTGTTGTACTCAGTTATGGCCTTTGGCAAATAGATATGATGTACTCAATAGCATTTCCAAAAGAAAGCAATGGAGAGCAGCACGAGGACATCAACCCAGGACATCAGCAGCCTTCTGACTTTGGAGATCTGATTTTGTCTGGAATGTGCTCCTTAACCTTTATTCCTTGATCACAGGTATTCCCCACATGCATGCCTTCCATGTGTGGTTCTGAGTCCAAATATTCTTTGTCATTCCTCTCCTACTAGTACTGTGGTCACTCATCAGTGTACCCACCAGGCACTAGGGGAAATCTTCTCTTGTCACTGTACTTGCTCTTTCCTTTGAACTAATGCACCATGGCAGGCAAGAATAAAACAAACACATCAGTGGGGATATATCAGCAATAGTTTTTGTGTGATGATAAGCCATAGAATATTGGACCCATAATATTCAGGATTTTGCCTGTGGTGGTTCTACATACAAGGAGTCCCAGGGGAATCATCAAATGGGTTTATAAACTATTAAATCATCATTGCCCTTGGCTGACATCTCTTTTCTCTTACAGGAAGACCAAATATTTACCATCTAAAATGACTTCTGGTTTTTTTGCTCTTCCCCTTGGTAAAAGATTTTCACTTTGGTTAACTTTCCTTAGGAAACAGTGATAGTCTATGATGACTTTCTAAAGTCACTAAATTAAATCAGTAAGGTTAGAGCTGCCTCAATTTTATAGCATATCTTTAAATTTAAATTTTTTATTCTAATCTGGCCATGATTTTCATTTTTTCTCTTGAAAGAAATGGGATGGCTACAAATTGATAACTGTTTTAGAAATAAATGACATTCTAGCCAGCTTTTTTTCCTTCTCAAACATAATTTCATTTTTATGTTATTTTGCGTACTGAACACCTGTCACTTCTCATCTTGAAAAAGTATTCATGAAATAAAAATGAGACTTTATAGTTTAGAAGCATTTAGACTTATATCCTGAAGATGTTTCCCAATATACATATGTACATATATATGCACATACACACATACATATATATAATATATATACACACACATCTGTTTGCTATTGTCTCGTGCCAAGTTTTGCATCAAGACCAAGAAATATTATATAATAAATGTTGGTTTAACTTGCAGCATCTTTGTTTTTCGCTCATTTTTCAGTCATCCAAACCTCCATGACTTTCTTGGCAAAGTAATTGAAGTGATTTGCATTTCCTTCTACAGCTCATTTTACAGGTAAGGAACCTGAGGCAAACGTTAAAGTTAGCTACATCCAGATTTGAACTTAGGAAGATGACTCTTCCTTATTTTAGTCACTGTGTTGCCTTACTGCCTTGGAGCATCTTACCTAGCTCTTTATAGAATTTCTTTATTTCCTCATCTTCTCCCACAGATGTGTTCACTTAAGGTGCAAACAAGTTTAAGTTGGTTTTCTAACTAATGCTTGTCATGGACAGTACTGTTTGGTTTGACTAAGTCTCCCAAGAAATTATGTTTCTTGCTGTCTTTGAACACATGATAAAAAAGTAGTTTAACATGCCTTTATTTGCCTTTCCAAAGAAGTTGTGACTCATCTTTTCATCTGGCTGAAGCTTCCTTTCATGTTGTGATTTCCCATATAGGAAGAAAGTCACGATGACTATGATTCTGTTTTTCCAAAAGTATGTCTCTACTTAAGACGGCAAAATCCTGAACTCAGACCTGAGGGGAGGGACTCCTGTTGAGGTCATCTAGTTCCATCTCTTTATAGATGAAGAAACTGAGCCTCGAGGAAGATAAATGTCTTTCCCAAATCTCACGGTTGAAAGTGGCAGAGCCATTTTTGATCTCAGGTGTGTAACTTGAAGTTTATTTGTCTTTTCATGGCCTGAAAACACCTCCCATTGTTGGTCGTTGGACAAAACCCTCACGTTTATATGACTAGCATCAACAATAATTATTATAGTGGAAATATTAATTACTAACACTCACATAGTGCTTTAAGGTTGGCAAAGCACTTTACATGGATCTATCCCATTTAACACTTACATAGTGCTTTAAGGTTGGCAAAGCACTTTACATGGATCTATCCCATTTAACACTTACATAGTGCTTTAAGGTTGGCAAAGCACTTTACATGGATCTATCCCATTTAATTCTCACAGTGACCCTATAAGGTAAGTTTGTAAAGTATTGTTATTATTTTACATTTATATATATATATATATTTATACATTATATTATTACATTTTACAGAGGAGGAAATTGAGGCTGAGAACTTAAGTGACTAGCTAGGCTAGTTTGTGTCTGAAGCAAGTTCTGGACTTCCAGACATCCGAGTCCAGTCATACCTACCTGTATAGGATGTATTCAGTACCTCTAACATGCTAGGCGTTGGCTGTTGCCTTACTGCTTATAGGTGGTATAAAAAAAGTGTGAACCCTTTTCTGTCTCTCTGTCATGGTCACTGCAGAAGCAGTAGGAGGCTGCCTAGGACTAAAGAACTTTTTTTTCTTTGTTTCTTGGGTCACCATGGCCAGAGATTCATGACTAAGTCCAGCTAACCAGAGATAAGATCTGCTATATGTAAGCCAGTCCTCAATTACAAGCCATGGTCTATTTCTGATTCTGTGCCCTTCCAGCATGGTAAAACCTGCCAGAACTGCTGCTCTACTAGCATAGTCTTCAAGCTTCCAGGATAACCTCCACATCCCAAAGGTAGGCTAGATTAGAACTCCATGAAACACATGAATGAGCCTACCAGACAGGGTAATGGATGTGGAGTTAGAAAGACCCAGGGTTCAGTCTCACCCCAGATGAGACTAGCTGTATGACCCTGGTCAATTAACTTCTGAATCACAGCTTCCTCATCTGGAAAATGAAAGGGTTGGACTCACTGGGTTTTTTTGTTCTAAATTGTGAGCCTTTAATTAATAATCATCATTTATGTCATAGTAACTATCCTGGCAGTAAAGTTTTCCTCCAGCGATTCTGAGGGGCACCAGAGAGGATGATCTGAGTCTGAGCACTCCCTCTAACACTTAGAATCTATGTGATCATGGAGAAGTCACCCTCTCAGCCTCAGTTTCCTCATCTGTATACTAGGAATGACAATAGCACCTACCTCACAGGGATGCTGTGAGAATTAAGAGATAATTTACCTAATTTACCTAAAGCACTTTAAAAGTGCTATTTTATTGCTAGGTGTTGTTATTGTGTTGGGTACTGTCATCACTACCATCCATGGCACATGGCTGACTCTGAGTTTAAAGTCTGTTCCAGTGAAGCAAATACACTGCTAGGTCCCATGAAACCCTGAAGATTTCAAGTATGAATGCAGCTGTTGTCCCTAGACCAGCCTAACTTCATAGAAGCCCATCCCCATATTGCCTGTAGGGAGAAACATTTCTTGGTCAAGGCAACACTGGTAGAAAATCTGCTAATTCATTGACTGTCATTTGAATCAATAGACAGAATGACTGGCCTGATGAAATCACGGATCCTGGAACTATCCAAGTAATGAATAATAATTAGAGAAAAACTAACAGTGATAAGAGTTAACATTTATCTAGTGCTTTATGCCAAAGATTTAAAACTATAGCTGCCATCTAGATCATGCTATAAAGTCCCTCTTTCCATTGTTCAGGAAAATGTCATGAGATCTATGAAGCTTGATAACAGAATGGTACTTTCTGCTGCCCTCCCCCAGCCTCCAGATCCTCCCTTCTTCTGACTTGCCCAACTTCTTTCAAGGTCACTCAGGTTCATAACCTCAATAATATCTCCCTCATTCTGCACATCAAAGTCGTCACCAAGTTCTGTTGTTTCTATTTCCACAACATCTCTTGCCTCTGATCCCTTCTCTCCTCTGACACAGCTGCCCACTTCATTCAAACTCTCATCACCTCTCATCTGGATATTGCAATAACCTTCTAACTGATCTCCCCACTTCCAATCTTTCCCCTATCCAACCCATCCTTCACTCAGGGGCCAAAATGATTTTCCTTAATTGCAGATATGACCTTTTCACTATTCTTCAGTGAATTCCAATGGTTGCCTATTGCCTTTAGGGTAATATATAAACTTCTCTGCTTGACTTTTAAATCTCTTCACATCTAGACCTCAAGTTTTCATTCCAGCTGCATTTATACATTCCTCTTCTCTCACTTTGTGTTATAGCCCAAATGGACTTCCCTCTCTTCTTCTCACAGCACCCACCTCTGGTCTTTGTGCCTTTGCATTGGCTGTACCCCATGCCTAGAATGCACTCCCTACTCATGTTCATGTTACAGTGTCCCTATTTTCCTTTAGGATGACTCAACTCCTTCTGAGTGAAGGCTTTCCTGAGTCCCCCGAACAGCACAGTTTCTGGAAAGCATATAAAGAATCACCCCAAACACCATGGTGATCACCACAGTTGGTGTGAGCAGACTACAGCAAAACCCAATTGAAGCTTTCTGAAGGAACTGTGGAATAAAGGATGAAATAAAAAAAATTGTGAACAAAACAGATAAACTGGATGCATGGTGAGAGCAAAAGACCACCAATGGAAAGACTGTGTGCTCCATAGGCTCTTCTGTGTTATGAGAAAAATGGCAGGGATGAATTAGATGCAAAAGAATCAAGGAGGGAAGAAAGGATGCATAAAAAGAGAGAAAGAAATACAAAATATAGGAAGGCAGGGAAAACAAGATGTAGGGTAGGAGAAAAGGGAAAAAAGAAAAATAAGGAAGATAAAACTTATCAATAATGTAGTAAAAATAGAAGGAAACAAGAAAAAAATCACATGGCTAATTTCTCAAGACCTTATTCAATTTGATCTATGTATGCTTTAAACACTGTAACAGAAGTGTACAGGTTCATACACAGTCCTGTTTTATCTTCTTTGTATATGGAAATGTTTGGATTTATTTATAATAGTCAGTTTCATATTTTTTTAAAAAGCATTTTTTTCCCCAAGAAATAAAGGAAGCTGCCAGCTTATTGGACGACCATTCTCTGGTGAATTAATGGGAAGTAACAGACCACAGTTGTACAAGGTAGGGTCACATGTATAGACTGTGATTGGAATCATTGAAGGACATAATTATATCTGTGGGGTCGCAGATTCACTTAAGCATAAATTTAAAATTCATCTAAATATTGAATCTGTGAATGACAATCACAGAATTTGAGAGTTGGGACCTCAGCAGCCATCTGTTGTTGTTCAGTTGTTTCAACCATGACCAACTCTTTGTGATCTTTGTGATTTGTGTTTTCTTGGCAAAGATACTGGAAGGGTTTGCCATTTCCTTCTCCCATGGCAACAAAAAAATGACTTGCTCAAGGTCATTCAGGTAGGAAGTTTCTGAGGCTGGATTTGAACTCAGGTTTTCCTGACACTCAGTTGCCCCAGCAACCATCTAGTCCAATCCATAATAAGAAAGGAATTTCCACTCTAATATACCTAGCAAATGGTCGCCCAATCTCTACTTGGAGACATCCAATGAGTGGGAAACCACTGTGTGCTGAATTAGCCCACCCCACTTTAGGAGATCTTTCACTGTTAGGAAGATTTTCATGGCCTTGAGGTTAATGAGGGCTCTTTGGGATGTCTGTCCATTGCTCCTGGATATGTCCTTTATGGGCAAAGGGAGCAAGAGGAATCCCACCCCTCAGCTGAAAATGGGGATAATGAGATCACCTTCCTCCCAGGGTTGCTGAGATGGTGATGTAAGAAACACTTGACACAGGACCTGGCATGCAGTAGGCACTTAATAATGGCTTATTTCTTTCACTCTCCCCTTTTACACACACCAGCCCTTCACATTTTTGACCATGAATATAATGTCATTTCTATTGTCCTCCTCTATCTTCCTCCACCCTCAAGTCTTCTTCTGATTGTTCATCAGACCTTCCTATGGCTTGGATTCAACTCCCTTTCTCCATCCTGGCCCCTCTTCTCTGGACAAACATGCAGGGCACAGAACTAAACACAATCCTCTCAATGATGTGCTTGGGTCAGAGTGCAGAGGGTGTCATCACCATCTTCTCTGAAAGTTCTGCAGCCTAGCATCACATTAACCCAGACAACTGTAGTTTTCTGCTCCAGTCTATCCTGCACTCAGCAGGCACAGATCTGATTAAGATGGCCCCACCCTCCTCTCATTCACTGAACTCCAGTGGCTGCCTATTACCTCCAGGATCAACTAGAAAATCCTATTTGGCTGTGAAAGTCCTTAAGAACCTAGATCCTTCCTACCTTTCCACGCTTCTTACACCTTTCTTGCCTCCACATCCTCCACTAGTGATTCTGACTTTTCTTACTGCTTCTCCCCCATATCACTCCATCTCCTGACAAGGCATTTTCACTAACGGCCCAGTGCCTGGCATACTCTCTCCTCCTCAGCACCTTCTGTCTTCCCTGGCTTCCTTCAAGCCTCAGATAAAGTCTTACTTTCTGCCAGACTTTCCTGGCCTTCCCACTGAGACCATGGCCAATTTCTCCTCTATTGAGATTCGTTGTAGCCAGCCCTTTGCGTTATCTCCCTTTGGACTAGGAGTTCCTAGAGAAAAGAGACTAACTAATTCTTCTCTCTGTGCCTCCAGTCCTTAGCCCTCTGTGGCCCATAATGCACTCTTGATAAATGCTTGGTGCCTCCTTCCCAACACGCCTTTCAGCTCCCTTTTCTGTGGTTTCCTTAAGAAAAGGCACTGTTTGCTTCCATTGGATTGTGTCCTGTGGCATTTGACCCAATTTCTGGTCCATGGTAAGTACTTAATGAAAGTTTGTTGACTTGTCTCCTGGGTTCAGCACATTATCCATGCTGCCATCTAGACCTCATCTGCTCAAATATTTAATAAATGCTACTTCCCTCACCCTGGTGCAGACCCTTGTCACCTCCTGCCTGCACACTGTGGTAGCCCTCCAGTCTTCCTGCTTTGTCTCCCCCCACTCCAGCCCATCCCCCTGATCTCAGGAAGAAGGATTTGAGCTGGGGCCATTCTCACTCTAAGTCTAGTGTTCCATTTAATACCCCACTTAGCTGCCAATATGAATTATTATGTAAAATAATTGCTTACAAAGAGGGAGAGGATGGGGAGACCTTCCCTGGAGAACACAGAAACACATTTCATAGAAAAAAAAATAAAAGGAATAGAGATTGAGACCCAGCAGTGTGAACTGTGATAAAGAATACTGGGGAAAGGCCCAGGGTATAGCTGGGAGCTGTCCAGACCTCCGTGAATGTGGCAGGCTACTGACAGTTCAGGAGAGAGATGGAGAGTGCTCTTGTTTCCGAGAGGTACATGTGAGAGACTCAAGCAGGCAGGTGGCAAATGAGAAAAGAAAGACCGTGTGGAAAGGAGACAAAGGGCTGAGGGCTTCTGTAATTAGTCAGAGGAAGGAACAGCGACTGGGATGGCTGCTGGGAATCAGAATCCCCAGCAGCTGGGATTAGGGGAGGAAGAGTGGAAGGAAAACCGAACTGGGGTGGGGGTGGATTGGCTTGAGCCTTTGTGCCTCTGGTCATTAAGAAGGGGACTTACTGTGGAGAGGATCCAACAGGAGAAGGTTTTGTTTGTTCTGTGTTTTGATCCGTGGCTGAACAAGAAAGCTGCTGCAGAGGACTGACGTCCACAAAAGGTGCAGGGGAGGGGCCGAGACACAAAACCCTGTAGTGTTCTGGGATCTTTTCTAGGCAAATCACGGGATGGGTCTTTCTTTTTACTGTTGGTTGTTCTTCATTTTTGAAGAGGACCAATCATGTTTGTTGATGGGTCTTTCTAAGGGTTCTTCAGCTTCCTCCATCACCCAACATAGAGCATGACTGCCATGGTGTCCTGTGGGAAGCTAGGTGATACAGTGGGTAAAGTGTGGGTCCTGGACTCAGGTTATTATCTTGGACTCATCTTCCTGAGTTCAAATCTGTCCTCAAACACTTCCTAGGTGTGTGACCCTGGGCAAGTCACTTCACCCTGTTTGACTCAGTTTCATCACCTGTAAAATGAGCTGGAAAAGAAAATGGCAAACCACTCCAGTGTCTTAGCCAAGAAGCCCCAAATGGGGTCACAAAGAGTCAGACATAACTGAAATGACTGAATATCAATATTAGCAAGGACAAAAGCCAAGGGGCCCTCCCTGGAAGATCTGGGTATATGCTGCTTCTGCTAGCTGGAATTTCTATGTAAGAGAAGTAGCCAAAGAAGGTTGCCTCTCCTCCAAATCAGGAAGACTTTCATTTCAGCCCTGCCTTTGACACACACTGTCTGTGTGAGCCTGGGAAAGTCGCTGAACTTCTCAGATGACCAGAAAATGCCCTAAAGCAGAGAGGGTGCCGGTGTACATGGGCAGAGGGAATATCCTCCATGGGAGTTTAAGCAAATCAAGATCCAGTCCAGTCTTCCCCTCTTCCCCCTCCTCCGTCCTTCTTCCTCCTTCCTCCTTCCTTACTCTCCTCCTACAGAGGAAAGAGCACTAAATTCAGTTCAGATCTTGTTTCAAATCCTGACTCTCCTTACCTTTGTGACCTTATGCAAGTTGTTTGGATGAATCTCTGGGCACCACTTTCCTGCTTGTTAAATGAGGAAGTTGGACTAAATGAACTAATGAACTGTAGGCTCCTAAATATTCTCTCTCTGTCTCTGTTTCTCTCTCTTGGTCTCTATCCCTCCCTCCCCACCCCCTCTGTGATGTACGTTGCAGAACGGGGTCTGAGCTGTGGAAGGAGTTTCCTCACTAGGAGATCCTGATACCCAAGTGTAGATAAAAGAAATGATAAGGATGGTGACGATATGGCTGCCTCCTCCAGCAGCTTTCTACTCATGCCTCTGAGTATCACAGACCTTGGCTTCTCTATGGTCCAGAAAGTCCCTCCCATTATCTATCCTATTCAGGCCCCAAACTTGCAGTTCCAAACAAAATAAATGTATTATCCCCAGTGAGTCTTGGGCAGAATCAAAGATGCTATCAATAACAAGCAAGTCTTGACAGCCACCTTTGACTGGGCAGGGAATGATACAATAATTCTGTCATCTCTGGGTCATGTACACAGAGCAGACAGGGCTTTAGGGGAGAGCTCACTCTGGAGTCCCAGGCTCCCCTTTCTCCCAGGTATTTTGGCTGTAAAGGCTGCTATGACTTCCTTGGATGCTGAAGGCACTGTGTGATAGCAAGTTGCAGATCGCACTTACTCGAGCCCCCAGTGGAGCTTATCCTCTTCAAACTCTAGGAATCTTTCCTTTTGGAGGGTTTTTTATGGAAGGAACACAAATAACAGCAGGGAAGTTCTATAGACACTTAGAATAATAAGAATCCTGAAGGAAGTCCCATTTCATAGAACATTTTAAGTTTGAAAGCCAGCATAGTAGAGAGCAGAGGCTTCCAAGGCCCATGGGTGGTAGCAAAACTCATGGGTACAGCAGAGGATAGATTAAGATGCAATTGAGATAGGTTTCATAAAATTAATAAAAATGCAATACAATATTGCATAATAGTAATTTCTAATTTTCCAAGTCAATATGCAGTGGTAGGGATCCTATTTGGCTTTGAAACCGCTGGTATAGGAATAGAGAGATGGGCTCACATCCCACTTGCGATACCTACTATGCGATCATGAGTAGACCATGTAACTCATCAGTGTAGAAGACAGCTTTTTAGGACAAGGTTACAGAGGAGGTGCCAACCTACCTTAGAAGAGCAAATTTCCTTACCTAGGGATTTGTTGTATCAATGAAATCCAAAATATAGTCCCTAGGCTTCAAATTTTGCAAAGCACTTCCTATAAATTATCTCATTTGAGCATTAGAAATCCTTATAAGGTGGGTATTGAAGATATTCTTATCACCATTTTACATATGAGGGAAACTGAGTTCCAGAGAGTTTACATGACTCATCCATGGTCATCCAGTAGGTAAATGTCAGAGATGGGAAGTTCTCCTTTCTCCAAACCACAAGTTTTTAGGTTTTTATTTTTGCATCCCCAACATTTTACAAAGGGCCTAGCATGTAGCCAGTGTATAATTAATAAAATGCTCATTGAATTAAGCTGAAATGGATTATCACATAATTGGGATGACCCCAAGAAAACTAATCTATTAGAAATATGCTATTTTTATATCCTGTCATTCTGTCTATTGATTGAGGGGAAATTATTTGAAGAAAGAGTAGATGACCAAGTAGAGGCTCACTAGAGGTAGGTTAGTGGAAAGAAGCCAAGAGCCTTCTGGCCCTTGAGGCCAGTCCCAGATGGCTCTGTGGTCCAAATATATCACTCTTTAGCGCAATTCAGGAGATTAGGTTTGTTGAATCTAAGCTACATTGTCTTCACCTGGAAGTGGTCTCCCCTGGTGCCAAACTGGCATTCCCAGCCTCATTTAAGCAAATCTGAAGACACTTTGAAATGAAGAAAGCAAAACTGGAGCCATAAGCTTTCCAGGGATGAAAACTGAAAGAGAAAGAGAACCAGGCTTGGAATAAGGGACTCTACATGGTTTTCTCCCCAGGATGCTTTCATTCTGGAGTATCTGTCCACCTCCATTCACCCCAGACTAGTATCCTGGATATTTCAGTAAACAGCCCCTGGTAATTGAAATAACCTACCCATCTAATCCCCCCTTCCCCCACCTTCTGGCAATCTTTATTCACTGAGACAAAATGACAGAACCTCCTTCACTGGAGGTCTTGAGAAAGAGAATCAATCTCAACTTGTCATGTACAGTACAGTGGAGAATACCATTTCAATGTGGGTTAAACGACTTCCATTTCAGAGGTTCTAAAACGCTGGAGGAAGGACTGAGGGTGCTTTTGAGATCATAGGGCAACAAATTTAGATTAATGGTAGAGACCATGTCATTCCCTGTCTTCATTTAACAGATAACGAAACTGAGCCCCAGAGAGAAGTGATGGGTCCAACAGGTAATTAGTCACTAGTAGAGCCAATATTTGAACTCAGATCATCTGGTTTGGGTAGAAAGAATGATACAACAGCAATTCAACAACCCAAGAGGCATAGCGAATCACTACTTTTTGTGTGGTGACAACAGAAAGTGAACAAAGCCCTAATCCAGACCCCCATGCTACTGATCCTCTCAGTCACCTTGATGCTATTAGGCTCCTGGGCTCCAGACTCCATCTTTGTCCCAGCACTCTACTAAACTTCCATAAGCCTCTGGGCTTCTGATGGGAAAACTTTATCATTTCTAGTATAACTTTGAACCTTCCACCCATGTTTTCCTTAGACATTATCACAGCATGCTACCAAGGAGGCAGCCCCATTCTTGATCCCCAGAGATCAATAATCAACCAACAGCAACATTCCTGGGAAGGGCATGTTAGCTCATCCATGATTCTGAAGGAATGAGGGTAAAACTTGCTATTCATCTCCTGGAAGAAAGATTATGGATTAAGGTTGCATAACACAGACAACGATGAATTTGTATTCTTGATTAAGCACATTTGTTTTTCTTCTACAGTGGGTTCAAGGTGAGAGGGAAAGAAAGTAGATTTCTACTAATTAAAAAATAAAACACTTAAAAATAAAGAGGTTGGGGATGTTAGAGGTGTGAAATGTTGTATATACTTTCATACGAGGTCTTGTTATTGTTAGTTTTATATATATATTATATATAATATATGTATAAAATATATATTTATATATATTATATATATATATATATATATATATATATATATATATATATATGAAATTGTTTTAATTTGTTACCAGAAATCTCTCATGGGGTAGGGCAATCTGGAAATACTTATGACAACAAGTCACATCAATAAAACAAAACAAAAAAATATATTAACTGACTGATGGTTGCATTCATCATATTTGTGATTTTGTCATGAAAACAACCCTCCCTAGCCACCAGTGCTCCTTAGATATTATCTTCCTTTATCAAAATGTAAGCTTCTTGAGGGTAGAAACTCTCTTGCCTAGTTATATTTGGAGCTCCAGTGCCTTGAATGTAGAAAAATTTAGTAAATTCTTTTTTTTTTTCAATTCTTCATCCATCCATTCACTTACTGGTTGCAGATACACTGTTCTAGATGCTATTTTACAAGGGCAAAAAAATAGTTACTGCCTTGAAGAAGCTTGTGTTCAATTAGAAATAGCACTAGTTTTGGAGTGATAGGACTTGGGTTTGAATTTGGTCTCTATCACTCTATGTCACCTTGGACAAATCACTTAGCTTTGGACCTCCATTTATTTACTCATAAAATGGAAGTATTGCACTAAATGTCTTCTAATTCTATAATTTTCTGATCTATGATTGAGTCCATGACTCTTTCTTCCAAGCCTCTGTACTCATGGGAGCTACTGGTGCAGGAGGGAAGTACATTTCCTGTATAATGGGAAAGAGCCAATGAATCATACTGGGAAAATTCACCCAGAACCAGGAAAACTATAGAATTGAACAGAAAGGTGTCTATGAAGGTATGTTCCTGAACCCTAGGAGACCTGTCGTGTGTGAGGCTGTGGGAACTGTATCATAAAAGAAGATTTCAGAAATAGTGACACCTTGAACTCTATTTTTAGTCTCTATTTCTGAGCTATGACAGAGAGAGCTAGGGCTAGTGAGGATGGATTGCTGGTCCCCTAATTAAAGGATTAAGTGCCATCTGTAGGAAGCTAAGAAGAGCTGCAGAAAGAGTGTTAGCCTAGAGAAACAAGACAGTGGGAAGAATTGGCTCAGGATGTCTGGCTGGGAATCATTAAAATAATAAAATCATTAAATTAATTAAAAAATAAATAAAATCATTGAAATCACAAAAACGGTTCAAAGCTTTTGAAATCATGAGCTACAGGAAGAGCAACATAGCTCCTTCAGCCACAAGAGTCAGAGAGAGGAACACCAACATTGAGGAGGATGCCTTCATGGAGTCTTATACCAGACCAGTGCTTCTGAAACTGTGGGTCATAACCCCACATAAGATTGTGAAAAATTTGGCAACAGTGAAAGGTTTCCAAATGTACAATGACCAAAAATTAATAGAAAATCAAATGCATAATGAATCCAAGATGTTTCTGGCAGTGCTTGTCCAAGCTGTATCACACAGCTTCTATACAGCCTTGGTTCTGAACACAAAGCGTGCACACTTTGCACCATGCAAGCTGTCATGCCACACAATGCCAATGAACACTAACAAAATGTGAAAAGGGGTTATTATGAGTGGAAAAAGTTTAAGAAGCCCTGCCCTAGACAATAATGAAAAGTGGTAGAGACTAAATAGGCTTCTAAGAGAGGGCTTCTCACTGGTACATAGTGTTCTTTTCTGTGGGCTCTCATATAAGTTCTATTCATTTAACTTGATCTGCAAATAAACTAGTTTATCCTTTGAGCCTTGTGAACCTGTATGCTTATAAATGGACCTGATGATACCCTTGCAAATCTCTGTGTTAGGTACCCAATTTATTTGAATAGGGTAATCAATTAGAGTGTGAAAAAATCCCTCACCTGTACCCAGGTACTTTCTGTCAAGAGAGAAGCTGGAACTCAAGGGCTGTACAGAAATAAAGAGATGAATAAATTAACCAATGGTGTGTTCATCCTTCATTGCCAAAGAAGACCATGCCATCAGAGAAATGATGACATGACTTGCACTTGACTTTGTTTTGAGGGAGGGAGGGCTATGCAGGTCATCAGTCTCACTTCTCCTCCAGAGCCATCTGAATCCAGTGACCAGATATTCATCAGGATGACTGGAGATGACCCAGGATGAGGCAATTGTGGGGTTAAATGACTTGCCCAAGGTCACACAGCTAGTGAGTGTCAAGTGTCTGAGGTGAGATTTGAACTCCTCCTGACTCCTGCACTGGTGCTCTCTCCACTGCACCACCTAGCTGCCCCAAATTAACCAATAAAATAAGAGGAAACAATGAGAGCAAGCAATTAGAAGGAAGGATATAAAGAAGCATGGAAGGAAGAAAAGAAAGGAGGAAAGAAGGAAGTGAAACAAACATTTAGTAAGGATACTATATAAAGACAGGTGACATAGTACACAGAGGACCACACTTGGAGTCAGGAAGACTCATCTTTCTGAGTTCACATCCAGCCTCAGGCACTTACTGGCTGTGTGACTCTGGACAAGTCATTTAACTCAGTCTCAGTTTCCTCAAACATAAAATGAGCTAGAAAGGGAAATGTAAACCACTCTAGTATCTTTGCCAAGAAAACCTCAGATTGGGTCAAAAGAGTCAGAGAAGACTGAAAAACAACTATAAAGACTTTATACTAAAGGATGAAGGTTTAAGTAATAACAGTAAATAGAAACCATCAAATAATACTTTTAAGTTTGTCAAATGGTTTACATGTGCATCATTTCATTTAATCATCACAACAACCCTCTGAGGTAGGAGAAATCATTCTCATTTTATAGATAAAAAATAGATCAACTTTCCAGCCTATGGTCACATGTCTAAATTAGTTCCTGGAGCAGAATCTGAACCCAGTTCCTCCTAGTTCCAAGCCTAGTGTTATGTTTTAGGCCATATTTCTTCGTCTGCTACTTAGTAGCTTTGAGATCTAGGCAAGTCATTGGCCTTCCCTGAACTCCAGTTTCTTTCTCCACATTTTCCAGGGGTGGCATGAAAAAAGAGTTTTCCGATGTATTGTAGTACAGTACAGTATGAAGAATGCCAGATTTGGAGTTAAAAGGTCTAGCTTCAAATTCTGACTCTGTATGTGTAATGTTGAACTTTTCTGGGCCTCAGTTTCCTCAGCAGTAGAAAGAGAAGATTGGAGTAAAGGATAGCAAACATCTCTTTCATTTCTAAACATATGATCCTGACCTGAATGTGCTAAAAATGAGTTGTTTTTAAGTGTTTGGGACACATTGTGCGTAGAAATTCGTTCTTAATCTTATTTTTAGGAAATTCTTTTGTTTTTACATAATTTTATTTCTAGATCTCCCTCCCCCATCCAGTGAGCCATATCTTCTAACAAAGATTTTAAAATCAAAAGAGACAGAAAAAATTTAACCATATATAGACTATTTTGCATCCATGATCTACCCTTTCTACAAAGAAGTCAGGAAAGGGGCATAGGAACTCATGTTCAGGGCAAAGACTTGTAAATGAATGCTTATTTCATTTTACTGTTATATAACTGAAACTGCAGGGTGATTTTTTTGCACCAGTTTTTGAGGAGATGGAAGACAATGGATCACAGTGGTCTGTAAAGAAGAAAAGACATAGGAGCATCTTGGGGAGGAAGGCAGCAGGAGATGTCCAAGAGTCTGGGCTGACAGAGCCAATAGCTCTCTGAATTCAAAAGGTGACTCAGTTCAGAGAGCAGAGGGAGGTGGGAGGAAGCTTTTGAGTGACTAAGGTTCCTGGGGCCTCTCTGTTCTTCTCCCGTCACTCCTGCCTGATTGTTCATATTGTGACCCAAACTGGGGAAGGGAAGGTGAGTGGGAGGCAAGGGCATTGACTATGCCACCATTGACAGGAAGCTTCTCCTCAATTTGTTTCTTTGGATGGAGTCTTTTCAAATATAATTGATGGAGGGATTTACAGTGTGGCTTCATGCAAGGGTATAGGGCGAGAATCTTCGTTTCTAGTCCCAGTTATGAGCCTGACTTGCTGTGGTCTGTTGGGCAAATTCTTTCACTTGTCTTTCACTTCACTTCCCCACCTTGCTACAAGAATATTTGATTAGCAGAGTAGTAGAAAAGATAGAAAAATGCTTTAAAAATATAGGCAGAGGGAAATCTCATTTAAAAGCCAAAGGGATATTTTTCCTGTTTTATGCCAAAATAGAATTCTTACTACAGTGCCTACAATCTCTAGCCACAGAAAGATTCAGATGACCCAATCCCCATTTTCTCAATTAATGTGGAGGAACATATAAAGGAGACAATGGCTATAAGGAGGCAATGTCATATGAAATATCCCTGGCTCTTGACTCAGAGGAGCTGGGTTCAAATCCAGACTATGCCAGTTACTATTGATGTGACCTTGGACAAAACACTCAAGTCAACATTTCCCCACTTGTGTAATAATAATAGTCCTTTGCATCTATAGCTCTGTAACCCTGGCATGAGAAGGCTCATTTGTCCTCATTCTTAGATATAGAACTGAAAGAAACCTCAGAAGGCATTGAGTCTAACCCCATTATCTTACAGATGCTCCAGGGAAGCTAAGCAACTTGTCCCAGATCACCCAGGTAGTAAGCATCAGAGGCATAAGAGATGGATGGATAGGAAGACTAGATGGGTAGGTAGATAGGTGAATATGTAGATGGAAAAAGAGGCAGATGGATAGGTGGATTTATATGGAGAGAGAGAGAAATAGAGATAGATTTATATGTGGATACATAGGTGGATAGCTAGACCAACAAATGGATAGATGGAATTATATGGGGATAAACAGATGGATGAATGGATAGATATAGACAGGCACAAAGAGATAGCTGCATAAACCAAAGGATGAATAGAATAGATAGATGAATAGACAACAGAAAGATGAATAGATGGATATTTGCATGGATGGAGAGAAAGACAGATAAAAGCATTTACTGAGTGTTTACCCTGTTTTAGTCAACAAATCAACTTTTAAGTGGCCACTTTGTGCCAGTCACAGTGCTAAATGCTGAGAACACAAATACAAGCAAATATAGTCTGTAGCAGTGGTGTGCTTAAGTCATCTTGAACTGGCCTATTTCCACCTAAAATTTGTGTTGAATTTTCAATAGGAGCAGATTAACCTTGGAAAATATATGGTTTAGTTGGTGATCTAGATCTAAAAATGTGAATGAGAAAATGTTGATAATGTGAATTAAACTTAAAAATGTGCCCTACATACATTTCTGTCCCTCCAACCCCCCTCCCTGGAAAGCTGGTTGTTAAATATTTCCCAGCACACTGGTGGACCTTGACCACTAGGAAAGAAAACACAAACAAGGAAGCTGGAAAGGGAAAGGGAGTCACCATAATGTGGAAAGGTCTGAGAAGTCAGGAGCTGAACTAACAGAGAAGGGAGCTGAGATATACCTGGGCTCATTCCCAAATGGAGATTCTAGGTGGTAGTTCCCCAATGAGAACAACAGGCTGGCAGAAGAAGTGGAGGAAACTCCAGAGTAAAGAGGCAGCTGGGGCAGAAATGGAAAAAATCTTGAGCCAAAAATAGAGCTGAGAGAGAAGTGAACAATGGAGACATGGGGATATGTGTGTGTATGGGGGGGGACGACAGTTGGTACCTTGAATTCCCAAATGCAAAGAAATCCTTATAAAATACTTATTAGCCTTCATCCTTGCCCTACTCTTTAGAGGTTCTTTGGAGCTCCTGTGATAAAACACAGAATCTAGACTGCTACTTTGGGCCAGACCCAATCTGTATCTCACCTTCCTTTTCATAAGTCTCAGGGGTGACCCTTGGAGGTGAATCCCTGCTCCAGTCCCTTGCTGAGAGGCACATCTTACTGAGATTTCATGGAAACTCCAGAGTGGTTCCCATGACTAGAGCTTTGCGTCCAAGACAATCCCTGGCCACAATGTCAGAGGCACCATCTCCATTGGCGATATACAAGTGAGGTGTAAACTATTTAATCGACCTTTTTCCAGGGCTTTGACTTGGGAATTCTTAGTGCTTGTTCTTTCTTGGACTTCAGTGAGGCATGGGGGTGGTCCTCTCCCCCCCATTTCATTCTTCTCCCCTCCTATTGCTCAGGAAAATGATAGTGACAAGCACATGGCAGGAAGAATACAGATTGCTTAGGTGAACTTGAGTCCTCAGTCACCACCTTGTATCTTTGTGTTTCTTCCTTGGGGATAGATCATCAAAAAGTAATCAGCAAGCCCAAGAAATGTGCTTTTCCAGTTTGGGCTTTCACCTGATGGGGGCTAGAGTTCTTAGGGAGGTAGTTCTTTTCTAGTTCTCAAGAAGGTGGATTTCTCTTTTCACGTGAGTCTTTAAGCCAAAGCTGGGTGACTACTTGTAAGATAGACTGCAGTCAGGATTCCTTTCAGGTATGGGTTTTGAGATGGACTGAGCTACCGTCTGACTCTCAGATTCTCTGCTGGTCATCCAGAAGGAAGCAATTAACAGAATAGCTTTTTGGAAGAGAAGATCAACATGACCCCAAAGATTCTGTAACTGAGAGATTAAAGCCGAAGCTTTTTCAGGAGATCTGGACCTTGTGATTTCTTCAGACAGATGCTGAACATCAGCGGTAAATGTAAAATGTCATGAATATCTATGTAGTCATCCCACCAAGTTGTCATTCTCTTTGGAGAGAGTAAAATAGGATAATTAATTGTGCTTCACACTTTAAGTTTTTCTTGTCATGGGCATGAGAGTTGTTTGTGTTTTAAGCATTTTCTGTAGTGAAGGAAACATTTTTACTGTCCATGATATCCATGGTAGAATGAAAGGGGTATTAGTTTTTTGGGAGGGTTGACCATAGATATGAGTCATAACGAGGCTTAATTTCCCAAAATTTTTCCTGTAGGGTCTCTGGGTAGGGACTTCACAATCTCATGAGAGAGACAAAGCCTTGATCCTCTCCTTGAGGTCAAGTCCCCTCAAGATAAACTTGAGTCCAGAACCAGAGATTCTTGGGGGATGGGGGCCCAGTAGAATATTGCTTCTTGTAGACAGAAATGATCTCATCTTTGTCTTTTAATTCCTTAGAGCCTAGCACAGTACCATGCATACAGTATACACCTAATAAAACTTGGTTGAATTTTTTAATGCATTTTAATTAATTAATTTGTTTTCAGTTTTCAACAATCACATCAGTAAGTTCTAAATTTTCTCCCCATCCCTCTCCAGGGATGGAGATGGCATGCAATCTTATATGGGGTTACATATACATTCTTATTAAACACATTGTCATATTATTCATAATATGTTGCATAGAAGAATTAAAATAAATGAGAGAGACCATGAGAAAAACCAAAATAAAACAAAATGTAACACAAAAGAAAATAATCTGCTTCATTGTGGGTTCCAACTCCACAGTTCTTTCTATGTATGTGGAGGGCATTTTGCGTCAAGAGTCCTTTGGGAATGTTTTAGGTCCTTGCATTGCTGTGAAGGGCTATGTCTGTCAGAAACAGTCTTCGCATCCTGTGGCTATTATTGTGTATAATGTTCTCCTGGTTCTTCTCATTTCACTCAGTTTCAGTTCATATAAGTCTTTCCAGGTTTTTCTGAAGTCCACCTGTCTGTCATTTTTTATAGCACAATAGTATTCCATTACATTCATATACCACAACTTGTTCAGCCATTCCTCACATGGTGGGCATTCCCTAGACTTCTAGTTCTTGGCCACCACAAAAAGAGCTGCTATAAATCTTTCTGTACATGTGGAACTTGCCCCAGTTTTATGATCTCTTGGGTATACAGTCCTAGAAGTGATATTGCTGGATCAAAGGGTATTTACATTTTTATAACCCTTTGGGCATAGTTCCAAATTGGTCTCTAGAATGGTTGGATCAGCTCACAGCTCCACCAACAATGAATTAGTGTTCCAACTCTCTCACATCTTCTCCAACATTTATCATCTTCCTATTTTGTTGTGTTAGCCAATCTGATAGGTGTGATGTGGTACCTCAGAGTTGTTTTGATTTGCATCTCTCTAATCAATAGTGAGTTAGAGCATTTTTTTCATATGGCTATAGATAGCTATGATTTCTTCTGTTGAATGGTTCAGCCAAACTAGCTAAATGAATGCAGAAAAGTAGATTTCTGAAATGCATCCATGCAGAGAGTAGAAAAACAGACCCAGAAGATGACTCCCAGGAGTGAGATCATAATGGATGGTTTATTAAATAAAAGCATGGGGAAACAATCTGATCTCCTAAAACTGAATTAAAACCCAGAACACTGTTATAGATATGGTTTCTGGACTTCATCGTCTTCTTCTCTTCAGAAACTGCCTAGACAGCCAGATGATGGGAACTTCCTAATATAGCACAAAGAGACCTTAGGCTTGGATTCAGAATGCAGTGGGAATGAAATATAACAAAAAAAAAAACAAACAAAAAACCCCCCAGAAATGTAATGGTCTATTAATTCATTCATTCATTTTTTCATTCATTCAACAAATACTGTCTGATAGAGGGGTATAGAAGTTGGATCTGACAGCCTCAGGAGTCCCTTTGAATCTTTAATCTGTGATCCTATAAATGAGCAATTCTTTGAGAAGGCTTTCCAGGAGCAAATTTTCTTCTGAGCCCCTAGTTTTTAGTCGCATGGGCTCTTATTGTCCCTCAGATCTTGTCATGATAGGGAATGCCATACTTTGCCTAGGTCTTAGGCCAGTCCTGCCAAGATCAAGTCCTCAGAGATGGATTTGTTTTTGCAGACAAAGAAAATCACACCATGATATCTCAAGTTGGGGAGATGCGGCAGAGAGAAGATTTGTTTTGCTCATTCTATAATTCTTTACTTTAACTCTAGAGAGAGCTGCAGTTACAGTGGATGCAGTGCCAAGTTTCAGGTGAGACCTGGATCCTAATGCCAACTCAGATAGAGTTGTAACTAGGGCAAGGTGAATGGAAACTTTGCTCCAGGGTGCCAGATTTAGAAGGTGCTGATATCATTTTCAGTCTTTCAGCCATGGGATTTATTTAGCACCTATTTGGCAAGAAGAATTAGGCACAGTCAGATGACTGACTTCCTATACCTATCAGTTGTACCTTGCACAAACTTCTCCCTAATCTGGCCCTGTACAATGCAATTTACTCTCTGTGGGACTTCGGGCAAATTAATTGACTTTTGTGATGCTCAGTTTCCCAAATGAAAGGATTGGCTAAGATGACCTCTGCATTCCCTTCTGGCTTTAAATCCTGGGATCTTGTAGACATTTGTGATGTATCATACTTACTTTAGCAAAGCATTACTTTATGTGAGTTAATCCTTGAACTTCCCTTTGTAGTCCAGTTAGTATCCTCTCTCCAGTTCAAAGTGTGAGGGTGAGGGGTTTGGGGTGTCTCCCTGAGAAGAGAGGAAGCCTCTTCCTTAGCAGAAAATGTTCATAACAACAGCCATAGTGGTGATGGTGAGGATGATGATGATGACAGGATGATGATGTTAATAGTTAACATATATGGTGCTTAGTATATGTCAGCTACATTATGTGCACAACCACCCAGGGGGTAAGCACTATTATCAGTCCCGTTTTATATTTGAGGAAACTGAGATAAACAGAGGTTAAATGATTTGTCCAGGATCACATAGTTAAATAATTGCTTAAATCAGGATTTGAACTCAGGGCTTCTTGATTTCATATTCATCATTCTTTCTACTTATTCACCTCTGCTGTTACCTAGCTGCCTTGGCTCCTTAGCCATGCTAATTCAATTTTATTCAACAATTATTTATAAAACACACCCATTGAGTGCTGAGGTAGAGGTTTAGGTCTACACAAAGCTTATGTCACACACCGTCTTTGCTCTCATGGGTTTTGTTATTCAGTGGGGGTAGGGGGCAAAGCACCAATAGATATATCATGTATCCTGATACATGATATTACATGATAAGCTGCCCAGAGCAGTGCCTAGCTAAGCTCGAGGCTGTAATAAATGCCCAATTTACTTTTTACCTTTGTAAAAAAAAGTGCTTTATATCGATTAACACATTTGATCTTCACAATATCCCTTGGAGATAGCTAATTACCACTACTGATAATCATATTTCATGTTTATATAAGACTTCAATATTTATAAAGTTCTTTTCTCATTACAGTCCTTTGAAACAAGCAGTTATGGCAAGGAACATGCATGGGCAAGGAACATGCATGGACAAGGCAATTCACAGCTCTGAAACTGTAGGGCTGCACCTTGTCTCCAGAGGGTCCCCACAATAGACGCTGCAGAGTGTGCTAGGGGTGGCAGCAAGCTGGGCTTGCTTGTCATAGACTGCAGTGTGTCAGCTAAACAAGTCAGTCAGTAACTATTATATACATGCATGCATGTATATATATGCATATATAAGTAGTTATTTTGGATAATTGTTTCAGGTATAAACTTTTTCCTTCATTTATAGAAATTGCATATTGGAGGTAGATTTTATTTGATGATACCTCCTCTCTGGACTAATAGAGGAACGATGCTCCTTTTCCCATAGGAAATAAACCCAAAAGAAATGGGATTTTCCCTTCATGCCATCAGCTGGGGCTTAGCCAGGACTTGGGCCTCTACTGACCAGATGCAGATTTATCTTCTTTTTATTTATTCTTTAATTAATTTATTTATTTTTAGTTTTCAACATTCATTTCCATAAGGTTTTGAGTTCCAAATGTTCTCCCTATCTTTCCCCCGACCCATAATGCCTTGCATTCTGATTACCCCTTCCCCCAATCTGCCCTCCTTTCTATCACACCCCTCCCTTCCCTTATCCACATATTCTCTCTTTTCTTGTAGGGCAAGATAGATTTCTACACCCCATTACCTGTATTTCTTATTTCTCTGTTGCATGCAAAAACAATTCTCAACATTTGTTTCTAAAACTTTGAGTTCCAACTTCTTTCCCTTCCTCTCTCCCCACTCATCCCCACTGAGAAGGCAAGCAATTCAATATAGGTTATACATGTGTAGTTATGCAAAAGACTTCCATAATAGTCATGTTGTGAAAGACTAACTATATTTCCTTCCATCCTATCCTGCCTCCCATTTAGTCTATTCTCTCTTTTGACCTTCTCCCTCACCTAAAGTGTTTACTTCTATTACTCCCTCCTCCTTCTATTACTGCCCTCTCTTCTACCATCCCCACACATACCCCACTTATACTTTTCTCCCCTACTTTCCTGTGAAGTAAGATGGATTTTCATACCAAATTGAGTGTGCATGTAATTCCCTCCTTAAGCCAAACATGATGAGAATAAGCTTCACTTTTCCCCTCTCACCTCCCCCCTTTTCCCCTCCATTGAAAAAGCTTTTCATTTCCTCATTTATGAGAGATAATTTGCCCCATTCCATTTCTCCTTTTCTCCTCCCAATATATTCCTCTCTCATCCTTTAATTTTATTTTTTTAGGTATCATCCCTTCCTATTCAACTCACCCTGTGCCCTCTGCCTATGTATATGTATTTAATCCCTCCAACTACCCAAATACTGAGAAAAGTTTCAAGAGTTACAAATATTACCTTTCCATGTAGGAATTTAAACAGTTCCACTTTAGTAAGTCCCTTATGATTTTTCTTTCCTGTTTACTTTTTCATGCTTCTCTTGATTCTTGTGTTTGAAAGTCAGATTTTCTATTCAGTTCTGGTCTTTTCATCAAGAATGCTTGAAAGTCCTCTATATCATTGAATGACCAATTTTTCCCTGAAGTATTATACTCAGTTTTACAGGGAAGGGATTCTTGGTTTTAATCCTAATTCCTTTGACTTCTGGAATATTATATTCCAAGCCCTTTGATTCTTTAATGTAGAAGCTACTGGATCTTGTGTAATCCTGATTGTATTTCCATGATCCTCAAATTGTTTCTTTCTGACTTCTTGAAATATTTTCTCCTTAACCTGGGAACTCTGGAATTTGGCTACAATATTCCTAATAGTTTTTCTTTTCAGATCTTTTTCAGGAGGTGATCGGTGAATAGACTTGTATTACTATGATGATGAAGGTTGCCTTGGATTCAGATATCATTCTGTCATTTTTTAGATTGTACCCCAATACAGCTTTTCTTGCCTTTCTGTTGACTATGAGGGCTACTCTATTTCTTCTAAGGAATTTTTGCCCACGGTAGTCTAGTAGTGATTACTTGATTTTAATTCACCCATTCATTCTGTCATTTTTTATATTGTACCCCAGCATGGCCTTCTTGCCTTTCTGTTGACTATGAGGGCTACTCTATTTCTTCTAAGGATGGTATGCGTTGTTCCTCGTCATCTGAAAGGATGGAAGAAAATACCTGTTCACTAAGAAAGTAACCTTCTATAGTCTTATTTTTTCCCCTTTTTGGACATTTTTCCCAGCCTGTACTTGACTTTTGAGTCCTTTGTCAAATGGAGGGTATACTTTAGGGACCTGTAACTTCTCAGTTCCTCCAAGGTGGCACAGTCAAGGGAGAGGAGTTTACTCATCTCCTGGCCTATGCTGTGGTCTGGAAGCAACTGCAAGCTTTTCTGCCAAGAAAACTGTGAGTACAATTCCCTCTCCAGAGCCTCCACTAGCTCCACCATACCAGTGCTCTTCCTTGCCCCAAGGCCATCACTCAGTTTTAGAGGGCTCCAAAACTGGATGCTGTGCTACAGGGACTGCCACTGCCCTGTGGCTAGGGCCAAACCTTGCTCCCTTCTCACCTAGGTGAGAGAATTTTCTTACTGACCTTTGGAGCTGTCTTTGGCATTTGTGGGTTGAGAAATCTGGAAACCACAGCTGCTACCCGTGATTCCTCACCCTGAAACCTGTCCATGCCATGCAGCAAAGGCTGGGCTGCACTCCACTCTGAGCTAATATGATAGACTTTTCCTGTTGACCTTCCAGGCTGTCTTGGGCTGGAAATCTCTTTCATTCTGTCCTTTTGTGGCTTCTGCTGCTCTAGAATTTGTTTAGAATCATTTTTACAGGTATTTTATAGGCTAGAGCATATCCACCCTTCTACTCCACCATCTTGACTCCACCCCTGTCTAAGAAATTCTTTTAAGAAAAAGGCCTCTTTTAATTTTGAGTGATAGCTTTTTATGCCTGGAGGTAAGGACTTAGCACGCTGAGGAGGGGGCAAGGGAAGGATTATGCAACCAAGTGAAATGAAACATTGGAGGAGACCAACTCCAAAAGATAAGTTTATCAATTCTGTTCTTATTTGCAATTCACAATACGGTCAGTAGGGCACTGAACTTGGTGTGGTGACAGATCAAAACAAAGTAACAGTGCTTGTCTTCATAAAGTTTGCATGTCTCCTAGTAAATAGAAAGTAATTTCAGGAGCTTAGAAGCACTAACAACTGAGCAAGTAAGAAGGACTTGGTATACAAACTGGAATTTTTGAGTCTAGAAATTTTGGAAAATTTGGAAATTTTGAGTTTAGAAAACTAAAGATTGTGGATTTCTAGTTTTGGTGCATTACTAGGTAGGTCATGGTTTGAGAGTTCCCTTTGATCCAAAGCTTCTCTGAGATGGCTCTAGGACTTGAGTGTGGCCATACCCTTGAAGCTGTCTTTGGCATTTGTGGGTTGAGAAATCTGGGAACTGCAGCTGCTGCCTGTGATTCCATGCCCTGAAACCTGCTCCAGTCCTATCTGTGCTGGACAGCATGGCCAAGGCTGGGCTGTGCTCTGCTCTGAGCCTGATGCAATAGACTTTTCCTTTTGACCTTCCAGGCTGTCTTGGGCTGGAAATCTCTTTCACTCTGTCATTTTGTGGCTTCTGCTACTCTAGAATTTGTTTAGTCATTTTTTACAGGTATTTTATGGGCTATGGAAGGGGGAGAGCAAGAGCAGGTCCATCCTCTGCCATCTTGGCTCTGCCCTCCCCCCTCCTCCCCAGATTTATATTCTTACCAGGAGCTGAATGATCCTGCCATCAGGACCTCATCCTGGCTGCTCTACTGACCTGTGTCCTTGCTGCTGCCTCCACCACCCCAGAAATGGGTCTCCCCTAATCCCTTACATATGATGCCCCTAAGAGCACCTGTCTGAAGATAGTTTTAAAGGACATGTCCAAAATGAGGCCAGGTAGGAGGCATCAGGGAAGGCCAATGGCAATGATGTATTTGATCTGTAGGTGGCCAGTATTAGCATGGAGAAGGACAAATAGCTCTAGGCTCAATGTTAGTAAGTTCTGGGTTCAAATCCTGTCTTTAATGCTTCAATCAATCAACATATTTAGTACCGACTATACCAAGCACTGTGCTGGGCATTTGGTTCATCATCACAATAAAAGAAAATGAGTATCTACTGGTTACTTTGCATATCTATTTCTTTCCTAGCCCAGTGTCCTTGAGATAATGCTGCCTTGGCTCTTCATTTGTCTAACCCTCTCATTCTTTTTTTTTTAAACACATAAAGAAACTAGTTGAGAAAGAGAGAGAGAAAACCTTGTGGAGGCAAAGTGTAGCCAAGAATGCTGATCTGTAGGTAGAAGAGCTGAGCTCAAATTCCAGCCTGCCATTTATATCGTTTGTGACCAACTAGAAATAATTTGTTCTCAGGGTCTCAGTTTCTTCATATGTAAATTAATAGATTAAAGTAGATGGCCTCCAAATCTATGAGATAAAATGCAGGACCTGGAGTCTTCCTGATTCCAAATCTGACCCCAGATATTTACTGACTGTATGACCCTGAGCAAGTCACTTAACCCTGTTTGCTTCAATTTCTTCATCTGTGAAATGAGTTGGAGATGAAAATGACAAACCACTCTAGTATCTTTGTGAAGAAAACTCCAAATGAGGCCACAAAGGGTTGGAGATGACTGAATACACACACACACACACACACACACACACACACACAAACGTATGATCCTAAATCCTAAAATATCTAATAAATTTTCCACTTGGGAATTTTATCTTTTATCTCCTCATTGCAAGTCCAAGGATGCTTCCACTGTACTCTCATAACTAGATCATCCCACCTCCAAAAGCTTTGCATTTTCCTCTTCAGCAGCATGAACAATGATGGGGTGAAGGGTGTGGTTGAATAGAAAGAAGAGGAAAATCATCTAAACTTAGTGAAATGTGGCCTCTGAAAAGGGAGAATAGAAATGAGAGGCAAATTACATATTTGTTTTAATATTCTTTTCATGTTAATAATCTCTAAACAGCAACCAGTACAATAGCAAGGATTTTTATAATGCATTATCTTTGTACATCTCCATTCCCATAGGATTCTTTTTGTAATCAGTTTTTAATCTTTCAGAAACTCTCCAGTTCATTCTGCCAAGTGATTGTTACTGTGTTTTGCTTACTGAATGACAAACAGGCACAAAACCAGCCCTCTGTAGTGTGGAATGTTCATTCCTCACCTCAGAAGATCTGCACACAAGGAGGATGAGATGGCATCAAGAAGCTAGCTTTTTACAAGGGCTACAAGGGAAAACATTCCAGTCTTGAGAGTAAACGTTGAACTTGAAGTGAAAAGACAGCGTGCCTTAGTAGGGGTGTGTTGGTAAATATTTAACAATAGACTCTCTAGGGAAAAAATGTAATCTGTTACTATGTTTTATCCATTATTTTCTAAAATCTAGACAGCTAAAAGTAAATTGAGCCCTGGTTTGTAGAGCTTGCCAATTTCTATGGTATACATTCTTAAGGCTGAAAATTTAGCAAACATCTTTCTTGAGCTGGTTCAGGCTGGTTCTTGACCTTCCTGAGTGTAAGAATCACAGGACCCTAAACTTCAGTGTTGTACAGGACCCTGGAGAGCCTCTGGACCTGCCTCTTATTTTACAGGTGGGGAAAGCGGAACTCAGAGAGAGGAAGTGACTTAGCTAAGATCATGGAGTTAGCAAACTGCAAAGCCAGGATTTGGACCTATGAATCCAGGGGTCCTGGTGTTTTCTGTTGAACCAGGAATTGTGCCCTACTTGTAGATATGAAAGAACTCACATTTTATTTTAGCACTTTCCATTTTCAAAGCACTACTCACATGCTAGCCTCGTGAGAAAGATAGCCTAGGAATTTGATCTTCATTCATCTCATTGACTATGATGGATAATTGGAGAATTCATGAGATTTACATAACTTTATAGAATTGCGGGGTTGTAGAATTGTATCTGAAAGGAATCTTAGAGGCTATTAAGGCTAACCCATTCATTTTAAGTGATTTTTCGGGGGCATATAGTTGGTAAACATCAGAGTCAGAATTTGAATCCACATCATACGACTCCCAGTCTAGAACTCTGTCTAGTACACTGACTCTGTCAAGGGTCTTAGTCTGGGTCCCACGCCTAGATGTCCGTGATTCCTTCAGTCGAGATTTGCCCCTAAGTCTCCTGACTTGGACTCTTTGGAGTGGGAATTGTTTGCTCATACAGGTTAGACCAAATAGTTGCTGAGGTCTATGCCTTCAAGTTCAAGGATCTTTCCATTCCAAGTCTTCACAGGAGATAGAAGGCTCACTGAAATCATAATGAGATGACCTGTGGAACCACCCCTGATTCATCTGGGAAATTTGGAAAAGGATCTCTAAACTTTTGTCTCTCTAGGTCTCTGTTCTCTCATCTGTAAAAGGGTGCTGATAAACTTGAATGATTTGCCTCCCAGAGCTGGAGGTGGGGGAGTGACTTGGGATGGGGTGCTTACTTGTTTTTCTGTACTTATGATTTCATCAGTATAGAGGATTCCAGGTGTGGAAACTCCTTCTAGCAGCGGAGATCAATGACCTTTGTGCAGTTTATAGCCATGGCATTTCCAGACACAGTGAGAGATTAAATAACTTTCCCAGAGTAACACAGCCTATACGTGTCAGAGGCAGGGCTTGACCCCTTCCTGGCTGTAAGGCCATTTTTAGCCATTAAACTAGTAAATGATCTGATCTATACATACATACATAAACATGCATATGCACATGTAAGCATGTATATGTATGTTTAGGTGTATGTGGACATGCAAATGTATTTGTATTGTTTAGAAATGTATATGTGTATGTTTATGTATATATGCACATATACATGAGTGCACATGTGTGTATAGGATAATCATGTTTGAATTCGAACCTTCACGGGTTCTCGATCTCTTCATCTGTAAGTTAAAAGAGTTTGATTACATGACCCCTGAAATCCCTTCTAACACACTAAATCTATGGTCCTGTATAATCCCTTTAACAATTATCTCCTGGAGTATAGTTCCAGATGTTATTATTTTGTGAATAATTAAAAAAATAGATGTTGAACATGTTAGTGTAGGGGTTTGATATGTTTGTGAGGCAGGAAGGGGAGGGAGGTGGTATCTGAAAATGAGAAAGATGTAAAAAGGGCTTGAGTAAAATTTATCAAGAAATCTACTGACATCAGCAATCAAGCTTCAGTTTAAGCTGCCTGAGCATTGGCAAAGTTGTTTTTTTTCCCAAGAGAGAAGGAAATGGAAGAGGAGTCCTGGGTCAAAGGAAAGAAAGAAAATATGAAATAGGGGAACAGCATGGAGGAGTGATTGACCTTAGAGTGTTCAGAGATGCCTGGGGTGTTCTTGAGCTGCGGTAAATGGGTTGGCTGCAGGTGGCAGTCAGAAGAGAGAGACAGGTCAGGGTGGAATGGGGTGGAGTCTTCTTACATCTTCTTCTTGAACTTGGGAGTTCTGCTGGAATCCTGATGGCCCTAGAGTCAGTCTGAGAGGGGACAGCAGCTTCCAGCCTTCCCTGAGAAGCTGGTCCATGCCTCTCCTAGCAACTGAGGGCAGGCTAAGAGGACAAAGGAAAAGGACTGACTCTTTCCTTACCTCCTCGTTAAGTTTCTCCCAGGAGGTTTCTTCTTTCACCCATTTGTATATAGCACAGAGAATGTCTCACTACTTGATTTTTTCCTTGGTACATTTATCCTGCTTTGTGTCTTAATTGGTTTAGGTAATATCTTTTTTTTTTCTTCTTGCTTTAGGGATGCAAAATGCTCTCAGAAATTAATAATCATTGATCTTGGTGTTTCTGTTACCTAAAGAAAAAAAGTGTAACAAAGAACCAGAAGGTCTGTTTGTATAGTAGATTATGTGTAGGGGCATAATACATAATGCCTAGGAAGCTAGATTGAAGTTAGATTGTAAAAGTTTTAAAACAATGAAGAAAGCAGTTTATCTTTAATCCCAGAGATAATGGGGTGCCTCCATAGTTTTTTTTTTGTTGTTGGAGAATGACTTGACCAAACTTATATGTCATTGATTATTCAAAAAAGCCACATTGAACCTAGAAAAGTTAGCAAGATGCCCAACCATAGTTTGTAGAGAAGGGGTTCTTAACCTTTTGTGGGTCAGGAACTCATTTAGCAGGCTGGCTAATGAAGACTAGGGTCCCCTTATCAGATATAATGTTTTTAAATATTTGAAAGAAATAACAAATTTCAGTGCAAGGATTGTAAAAATAAAGATGCATTTATCTCCATCCAACTTTTCAGACTCCCACCCTCCCCATGTCTATCCACAGACATCCAAGGAGGGAGGCGGGTTAAAAAACAAACAAAAAACACTCTTTTAAATGATTTAAGGGCCTATTTATTAAAATGCATTTGCCAATTTTAGCTGGTTTTATTTGTTTTGTTTCTGCAGCTAAATAATCAACTTTGTTTTTTAAAAAGACCGTTTTAATATCAACTATTTGTTATAACTCCTTAAAAGCCTATAATTGAAATTAATTTCTTAATTATGCTTTTTACCCATTATGTACCCATCACTGCTTTGTTCTAATGGTTGCTTATAAGTATTCTAAGACTGTCTTTAATTTTATTGCTTTTCTTGGGGTTTATTAAAATTCTTTAATTATGGAGAAATTAAGAAATGTTTTATCATTTTAACAAAATTGAGGAATATCAATCAGAGTCACATTTACATGTAGCAACAAACATCTCTAAAAAGTAAGGGTGGGAACCTTCCTCCTGGAAGAGCCACTGACCCTCATTTAGCAATCACTGACGAGTTTAACAAATGATCAAAGTACTTTGTGAGTCATTGAAGAGGCGGAAAAGATGACTAAGAGAGTCTATTCCTCCAAAAAACTTACAATCAAACAGAGGGAAATGATTTGTCTTGAAATTTAGTTCAATTGAAGACCTCATTTCATATTTTACCATAAAAAAATGGAAGCCATTCACCAAGAACTCCCTTTTCTTCCTTCCTCCTCAGCTCATGTTATCACCATTACCAACATCACCATCACCACCATCACCAATCATTGTCGCCGTCATCGCCATCATCATGCTATGACAATTATTAACCTTAGTCACCAGCCTTTCTGCCTGGTGATGACTTCACTGGATGAATCTTCCATTATATTCCTGAGGTTTCAAGATGATACGGTGGCTGGAATGATCAGCCTGAAATCAAGAAAACCTATCAAATCTGTCCTCAATCACTTGCTGGACAAGTCATTTAACCACTGTCTGCCTCAATTTCCTCAACTTTAAAATGGGAATAAAAATAACATCTACCCTGCTCCCTCCTCAGTGGGTTGTTTGTCCTTAAAGATATGGTTTGGTATAAAAATAGTTTTGAAATAGTTTTTAAAAGCTTTTCTAGTTTATTCTCATGTTTTCATCAAGAACTTTATTAACTACACATAAACTATTATCATATACACATTATATACAGAAACATATATATAATATGTGTGGTGTATATACACATATATAATGTGCATACACATTATTATAATAGCATTCAGCAAATAAAAACAATATTTCAGTAAAGTATGGCATCTATCCCCCAATAAAAAAACCTTGAAATGCAAATTATGTATGTAATACAAATTTTAACAAATGGTAATTTTGGGAACCTGTGGGAGACTGTGGTCATGGGCAAAACTCGCACAGGATAGGCAAGCTTGGATGGGTTGTGCTCTGGAGCATTTGAAGGCTCACTGGAAGGATTACATATTTGAGATAATAGGGACTATTCCAACCATACTGCTAGAAAGTTTATGATGTATTTCCTACACAGCAAGCTTGTGAGGTAGATAGGGAAAGCATGACTAAGTAAAAACAACAAGCTTTCCTGTCTTCTCCCAAACCCATGTGCTCACCTGCCAAGTTTCTTTGTCTTCACAGTTTGCAAGTCATTGTTAGTAAACGGTGTTTCCATAACTCCCTATGACCTCACTTTGCAATTACAGTAAAACAGTAAGTCCCAGGAAGACACTGTGGATAAATCTTTCCAAGAAGGCAAGCTTATGGATTGTCAGTTGCTGGTGTCTGTTTGATTATTTGTTTGATATATTTCCTCATCACCTTTAAAAATACCCTCTTTGATTTCTCCCATTCTTCTGTCTCCTTCTCTTCTTCGAGATGTTCTAAGAATAGGTGAGAAATCAGTCTAGATGGCATTTCAGAAATTCACTGATACTTTTAAATGACATCAAACTTCTTAGGACAGTGAAAAGCTACCCTATGTAACATATGCAGGAAGAGACCTTGGGCATCATTTAATTCAATCCTTTCATTTCACAGATGAGTAAGTTGAGGACAAAAGTTGAGAATTAATTTTGTCCATGGTCATGCAGCCAATCAATGTGAGAGACAGAATTCCAATCTGGGTCCTCTCATTTCAAATCTTGGGAGATCCTGATCATAAGCAAGGGTAGGTTATCAGTTACCAGAATTAGTGTTCAAGGTCCAAGAAATACCAGCAGTAAGTCTCTTAAAGTTTGTTTTATCTATTTGTTTTCACTACGTTTTGCCTATATTTAAACATGCATATTTTGCAGGAAAGTGAAGTTTGGGGCACAACATAATTTGTCTCTGGCCCTAAACCCCCTTAAATTTGGCCCTAGTTATTAGTATTCCCCTAATGGGGCTCTAATTGTGGGGAGGATTTTTTTAAACTTTTAAAACTTAAAACATTTGATAGTGTTACAATTACAAAAATAACTTATCCATTGGAGTGTGGCCAGGAAACCCAGATCCTATGAATTAGGTTTGAATTTTGGCTTAATATCAGAAAATCCCTAGCTAAGTTTGAAAGATTTTATGTCTAGTGATCTATTCTCCTCAGCCACTTCCATTATGAGCAATAGATACCACTGAGCCTGGAGTAAGAGAGCCATTTCACTTTGGTGGTGGAAGGCACCTTCAGTATCATTTAGCTCAATTCACTTGTGATAAAAATGAGGAAACAGAAGATTAGAGCAGCAGAGCTCTCCAAGTTCAGTAACCCAGAGCAGCCAAATAGAACAGGTCCCAAGCCCTTCTCAGAGAAGGCAGCAAATGAGGTTATAGAATTACACAACTGGTTTCACTGTTGATCTCTTGAATGCTTATTAAATGTCTGTTGAGTTCAGTTGAATCAAATCAATTTAAGCAAAGAGAGGACCATAGAGATGATCGTTAGAGGTTTGCAAACTCTGTGGGGGGAAAATGGACAAATTTACCAAACTGAGACAACCCTTGCTTGTCAGATTTTTCTAAATCTAACAGGAAAACAGCCTCCTATACAACTCCCTGCAGTCTCCTACATGGTGATTACCAAATCACTTAATGGATCAGTAACTTCATCCTCATGGATTCTTCCTTTCCTGACATGGATTGTAATCTCTTTATGACTTTGTAGATGGTCTTTGAGGGTTGCTGCAGCCCAAAACTGTATCCCTTTATTGACAATCTAATGAGGAGTGTCTCCGGAATTAGCTAGGTTGGTCCTTGAATAATAAGCATTCAATCCATCATGGAGTTGAGATTCGATATTGTTTCCGTTTGGAAGAGCTTTTTCCTCTGCTGACAAAGTCTCTGAGAAACCCAGGATCATCTGTACCTACAATAAAGTATCAGAGGGGATATCAGTGGAGAACTTAATGATATCATAGTAAATGAAATGGAAGCAGATACTTCAGAAACAACTGTCTACTGAAACCTGACTGGTCAAAGCAAAGAACACAGTCAACAGTAAAATTGAAGGAAGGATAAAGATAAGACAAAACTGTAAGGTTACTCCATTTCTGATACTTCCTTCTTAAGTATGTTGTCCAAAATGAAAATTTTTCACTAGATGTGTAATTTCTTTGACATAAAGAACTCCTGGCTGAGGAAATTTCCTTTACCAATGCAGGTCTGCATCCTCTCTGAAACGCAGTCTTTTATACTTGTCTAGAGCACCGAGAGATTAAATGACTTGCCTAGGATCACCCAGGCAATATGTGTCAAAGGTTAGACTTCAGTCTAGCTATTCCTGAATATGAGACTATCTGGTGTTCTAATCCGTACCATCGATTTCACCATCACCATGATCACCTTTGTCATCATCACCTCCATCATTATCCTGTCATGAAACCATCACCATCATCATCACGTTATCAACATGATCATCACGATCAGTTCATTTTCCATTGTGGAAGGAGAAATGGTTCCCCCTGATACTATGGCTTATATTATAAGAACAACTCTCTATCACTAACTATCTTCACCTGCACTTAGGTGAAAATTCAGCCCAACACCCTTATCTTCATCCTGCATTTCCTTATCGAGAAAATGAAGATAACTGTGCCTACCTTACTGAGTTTTTCTTTGGACTAAATATGAGAACACATGTAAAGTGCTTTATAAACTAAAGCACTAGATAAATGTAAGCTATTATTATATTTTTATTTTCCCTTACACTAGACTGCCTCCTTCCCTCTTCACATTAATTAGAAAAGTTTAAACAAACTTACCACATAGAAGTTAAAATAAGCCCTCAGCAAGAAGACATTGCTAAGTAGAAAGATAAGGTAGCCAAGGGAGACACTGATATAGAGTAAAACAATTCAACTCAACAGCCACTAGGTTCACATACCACAGAAGGTCTGGTCATTCTTCATGCTATCCTTTCCATGATCCCTTTTAAATCTGATCTCCCCCAAAGTAGGATGCATATAAGACTATGCTTGCCCTCATGTTTGCAGACTCTGTGTAGCTTTAAAATTTTGTCTTACTTATGTGTCAATTTCCAGTAAACAATTTCCCATCTTCACCCCACCTCCTCTTCTTTCCCATCACAGTTATGTGGCACAGTATGTAGTAACTTTGTGTCTGGAGTCAGGGAGACTTAAATTCCAGTTCAGCCTCAGACACTTATTAGCTGTGTGATCTTGGGCAAGTCCTTGAACCTCTGCTTCAGTTTCCTCACCTGTAAAATAGGGGCAACAACAGCACCTACCTCCTAAGGTTGCTGTGGGATCAAATGAGATAATAACTGTAACGTTTAGCATAGTGCCTGGCACGTTGTAAGTTCTACATAAATGTTAGTTGTCTTTGTTACCATGCACAGATCATTTTCATGAGCTAATTTAGAGATGAAATAAGGAACATAGTAACAGTCACAAACTGGAACTGAGATGGATAGGGTTTTTTCTGATGAAGAAAGTGAACTTCACCAGTACTCTCCATACTCTTTGAGGACATGGTAAGTACATTTCTGATAACTGAGTATGAAAGGGGAGGTTGCACTTATCCCAGCAGTTGATTGTGTCTGCAAAGAGCAGAGAGGTTCATTAGCAATAGGCTGGTCACCAAGTGATGAATTCTCCAGCTGTGATAACCCATGGCACACCTGTGAACAAATATATCCCAAAGAAACTCATGCTAGAGATAACACAATTTTTAAAATGCATAAAATGAATTTTCAAGCTATCTCAAAGAGGTGGAAAATAATATAAAAAGTAATGGAAGGTGTCCTAGTCAATGCTTCTTGATCAAAAAAGGGCACCTGAGAAGAAATGAACAACTACTGACCCATGTGTGGGGCTGATATTTCTGTGAAATAGTTATGAGAAAAGTCAGCTAGGTGGCAAAGTAGATAGGGAACAGAACTTGGAATCAGGAAGAGCTCAGTTCAAATCCTGCCTCAGACAATTACTGGCTGGTGAACCTGAGCAATTCATCGAAAATTTCTCAACTTCAATTTCTTCATCTGTAAAATGGGATTAATACTAGCCCTTACTTTTGAGGTGCTATTATTACTCAGCTACTATTATATTATTAATATACAACCACTATTTTGTTGTTCAGTTGTGTCTGACTCTTCATGACCCTGTGTAGAGTTTTCTTGTTAAAGATACTGTAGTGGTTTGCCATTTCCTTCTCCAGCTCATTTTACAGATGAGGAAACTGAGGCATGACTTGCCCAGGGTCACAGAGCTAGTAGGTGCCTGAGGCCAGATAGAATTCACAAAGATGAATCTTCCTGACACCACACTTGGCACTCTATCCACTGTGCCACCTAGCTACTATTACTACTAAGGCAGGGTTTCCATAAGATAATATATCCAAAATACTTTGTAAACCTTAATTTGGCATGTAAATTCTAAAATTTTGATCCCTCAGAGAAAGGCTTATAAGTAATGATGAACCTTCATTTTGAATAGTTTTTTTTAAATATAAATTTATTTATTTAACTTTTTACATTCATTTTCACAACATTTTGGGTTCCAAATTTTCTCCCCATTTGTCCCTTCCCTCCACCCCAATACACCCAGCATTCTAATTTCCCCTATCACCAATCTGCCCTCTCTTCTATCATCCCTCCCTTCTCTTGTCCCCATCTTCTCTTTTGTCCTGTAGGGCCAGATAACTATCTATTATTCCCCATTACCTGTATTTCTTATTTCCTAGTAGCAAGAACAATACTCAACAGTTGTTCCTAAAACTTTGAGTTTGAACTTCTCCCCATCCCTCCCTCCCCATCCATTCCCTTTGCAAAGGCAGGCAATTCAATATAGGCCATATCTGTGTAGTTTTGCAAATGACTTCCATAATAGTCATGTTGTGTAAGACTAACTATATTTCCCTCCATCCTATCCTGCCCCCCATTGTTTCTAATCTCTCCTTTGATCCTGTCCCTCCCCAAGAGTGTTGATTTCAATTTGCTCCCTCCTCCTATTGCCCTCCCTTCCATCAACCCCCCGACCCTGCTTATCTCCTTCTCCCCCACTTTCCTGTTTTGTAAGATAGGTCTTCCTACCAAAATGAGTGTGCATTTTATTCCTTCCTTTAGTCGAATGTGATGAGAGTAAACTTCATGTTTTGTTTTTTTTTCTCAGCTCTCCTGTTTTTCCCTCCACCAAAAGGTCTCCTGCTTGCTTCTTCTATGAGAGATAATTGACCCTATTCCATTTCACTCTCTTTCCTCCCACTACATTTCTCTCTCACCATTTACCTTGATTTCTTTAAAGATATGATCCCATCCTATTCAATTCACTCCGTGCTCTCTGTCTCTGTGTGTGCATGCATGCATGCGTGTGTGTGTGTGTGTGTGTGTGTGTAATCCCACCAACTATCCAGATACTGAAAAGTTTCAAGAGTTACAAATATTGTCTTTCCATATAGGAATGTAAGC
>CM053770.1:685446528-685536705 GCA_028658325.1 Potorous gilbertii
ACCTTACTGGAAATGCATCTAGCTTCTCCCCATTGCATATAATGCTTGCTGAAGGTTTTAGGTAGATACTGTTTATTATTTTATGGAAAGTTCCCTTTATTCCTATGTTCTCCAGTGTTTTTAATAGGAATGGGTAGACTATTGACTTTTGACTTATTTGAATAAGTATTCTTTCTTTAGTGGAGCCTCTATCTGATTCCTTGGGATAATTTTTAGAATTCTCACCTAGAAAGTGTAGGCAACTCATTCTCAGTGTACTTAGATATTCTAGGTTTTACCCATTTAGATCTTCTGGAGATTCAGATTTTATTCAATGGGTGCATTTTATGAGAAGGAACTGCTATTTCTGTGAGTCACACCTCCTACTTGGCTATCATGGGCAAGAAAGGGGCTCATCTGGAGAATACCAATGAGGTTCAGAAAAGGAAATTTCATTTGGATGATGGGGGATAACACGTAGCAATGTAGGCTGACCTCTCAGCTGCTTGGTGTAATTATGTTTCTTGTTGATTTCTTTCCCTTACTTCTCACTCTCTCAAGACTAAGAAATACTTTAACAAAAGATATTAAGAAGGTTAAAGTAAGATAATCATTCTCCATAGATGGAGATTTAGGATAGAAAATAAGTGTTTTTCTGTAGAATTATACAACACATTTAGGACTGCTAAAAACTTAAAGTACAACAATTTTTTTATGTCTGTAATAAAATTATATGATTTATATTAAAAATGGAATTTATAATCTATGGTAGAGTTTTTGAGTTTGACACAGTGGATAGAGCCTTATACTTGGAGTTAGATAAATCTAAATTAAAACCCTGTCTCAGACACATCTAGATGATCCTAGATGACCACCTAAAACCTCTTGGGGCCTCAGTTTTTTAAATTCATTTTAAAATGGAGGCAATAACAAGATCTACAAAGTAGTACAAATAATATATGTAAAATACTTTTTTAAAACTTAAAGACTCATATACATATATATTAGCTAAAGCTTTTGTTATTCATAATAATAAAGAAAAAATCTCAGGTAACACAAACATACTTAGGGGATGTATAGGAAGTTTTCCTGTGATGTGGTTTCTATTTATGACAATAACATAACTTAAGACAATGATCTGGGATACGTCTTCCTGGTGGGATCTCAGGCTTCTCCTCTTAGAAATAACACAGAGGACATTTTTGGAAGCATGCTTGGTAGTTTCTATGTAATTACCAAATTGCTTCTTGAGGGCAGGGGCTGTTTACTTTTTAGCTTTGTAAGGTCAGTCTCTAAGAAATCCTTTCACATAACAGGTGCTAAATAAAAGCTTGTTGTTTGGTTTTAAAAAAGATATATTTTTATTCATATTTTCAAACAGTCTAATAATCATGTAAGCATCTATGGTGCATAGTGGATACAGCACTAGGTAGAAACCTGGAGTTAGGAAGACCTGGATTCAGATCCTTTCTTGACATTTATTAACTGTTACTCTGGACAAGTCACTTAACTTGGTTGACTGTAATGGCTTTCCAAATAAGTGGATGAGCCTATGATTCTCAGTATCTTCTGTCTGTTATACTCCTGCACTTACAACGTGGAAGTGAAAGGAAACTGCATAGGATGGAGAATCACTTTGCATTTTCATCCATTTCACCATGACTTTGGCTTAGGAAGTGATAGAGAATATGTGACGGGAAGAGGAGGTGTGTGACTCATGAACCTAGAATGAACTATAACGATGCATAACTTAGGTGTTACACAGGTCTCAGGAAAATATTGGGTTAAAAATGCCCACAACAATAACAACATAGGAAGACTTTTAGTTCAATGAGTTGATCCACTGAAGTCTTTTTGGAAGGCAAGCATTGCCTTAGTTGAGAAGTTATTTGGAACAATGAAAGTGATTTCCACATCATTAAAGTCATAAGTCCATTAAATCAGTGGTGACAAATTCAGTTAGAAATAGGGGTCCCTAAAACAGACACAAGGATCTCTTCCAGATTCATACTCACTTATAAAGACACATGTTAACATTATTTGTGTTTTATTATATTTTTATCTTTTAAAATATTTCCCAATTACATTTTAGTCTGGTTTGGGCTTCATTTGGAAGTGTTGGGGAGGGAGCTCATGAAT
Organism: Potorous gilbertii; assembly: GCA_028658325.1. Taxonomy (NCBI): domain Eukaryota; kingdom Metazoa; phylum Chordata; class Mammalia; order Diprotodontia; family Potoroidae; genus Potorous; species Potorous gilbertii. The sequence continues at coordinate 685,448,647 of CM053770.1, forward strand.
TGTATTTGATTCTCCACATTAAATCAATGAAGTGTTTTTTGACTTATATTAAACAGTAGTTCCATGGACTATATATTTAAGGAAGTGAAATCCAGAATGGAGAGCAGAATGATAAGGAGTGAGTGCTGGATTTGAGGTCAGCAGTCCTTGGTTTAGGTCTCAGTTCTGTCATTCCACACCCAAGTAAACTTGCCCAAGTCATCTCAATTCTGGACGCTTCAGTTTTCTCATCTGCAAAATGAGGACTAGCTTAGACTAGCTGGGTCTGTGGTCCCTTCTACCTGAAAAGTCGAGGAGTTTAAAATGAGATCATGTGCAAACTATACTTGCCTGATATTTGATTTTAAGATGGAGGGCTGACTCAAGGTGTGCCTTGATACTCAATAGTACTATACCAAATAGCTCTAAATAGGATATCATAGTCAAATATTATATGTAACAGATGATGAAATGCCAAGAAACTAAGTTCTCTCTTTGTTCAGTCACTCATCACCGGTGGCTCAGAGGTTTTAAAATTAATGATAGAATTAGAAATTAGTCATTCACTCAGCTCATTGCTCTATTTCTTGCTGATTTGATTTCTGAGATGCAAAATTTGAAGCTATTACAAGGCAGCATTGTCCCAAATATTTAATGACATATCAGAGAAAAAGTACCCAAGAGCTGTTACTCATTATTTACAAAGGAAAAAAACCTTTTGACTGAGCTCTACTATTTTTCTTTCTGCATTCACATTTGGTATTTACAGAAAAGCCCTGTGATTGTGGGTTTATTCTCCCCTTGAAGCAGACACTCTTTAGAGGAGCTATTTATCCACATTAAGGGAGATAATGGATCTTATTAATTTTTTTTATCTGCAAAATGAGATGAGGTGGCTATTTCCTCTGCATTGTAGAGTTCATGTGAAATCCAGCAAGCTGCTCTGGAAGAAGGTGCCAGGAGCATTCACCCTATGGTGTAATAAACACCGAAGTTATGTTGATGGGTAAGACTTTTTGAAGTTCATCTCTTGGCACTGGGTGAAGCTCTTTGAGTGATAACCCTCAATAATTTTGATATTTCTGGAGAAGCTGGCTGCTTTCTTGAATGCTGTCTTTGTATCATCGGTCCCTGTGTCTGGGATACATTCCCACTTTACTTCAATCCCTTAGGATTTCTTCAAGATTGAACTCAAGTCACTTATATGGGGCCATTCCTCAGCTCCCTCCTCCAATTGCATTGTATTTCAAACATAACAGACAGAAGAAATTGAAATTTCTTTGAAGTCAGGAAGATCTAGGTTCAGGTACTGTCTCTGCCTTATTGACTGTGTGATTCTAGGAAAAGTCATTTAACTTCTCAGTGTCATTCTCTAAGGGTCCAAGTTGAAGAGAAAGTGCATTGATAAGGGGATTTTCTCACTTAGGAGTTCCTTACATCAATGAAATAACATGTCCAATCTCCATCTCTATTTTGGATATAAACTTCTTGATAGCAGGAATTATCTGTGTTTATATTCCTAATACCTCACATAGTACTTGGCACATAATGTATTTTTGTTGATTGATTTCATATTTTTACATATACTTATGTATATACATGTTGTTTCCCCTGATAGAATATAAGCCCCCTTCAGTGCAGGGTTAGTTTTCCTTCTGTCTTTGTATCCTTAGGGTCTAGCACAGTCCCTGGCATATAGTAGGCTCTTAAAAATAATTTTAAATTTGTTGAGTTAAAGTACTAAATGCCCCTCCTTAGAGAAAAGAGCAGACAGGTCCTCAGGAAACCAAGGTACATTGATTTAGTTGACTAGAGCACAAGATGTATCAAGAAAATATCCATGAAGTCCATTTAATTATTAGGATGCCTGGAATACTCAACAAAAATTCATGAGTGTGGTGTTGGAAATGGAATCATAGGCCTGGAATAGAACTCCCAAAAGCCAAACTGTGAACGAATTGATTTCATTTTTTTCTTAAAGTTTTTCAAGGAGGGAGAAGGGCACATCTTCACTCAGTATGAGGTTTGAGCTTCTCACGAAATGGCAAGTCAGGACATTTTGCCCTTATCTCTATCTCAAGAGCAAATCTGTATAGTTGAAAGATCTCTGGGTTTCAAATCCACTTACCCCAAGTGCAGTACCCTTTCCACTGATGGCCAAGTTCATGGTAGATGTGTATGAGGAGACTTAGCTCTCCAAGCCCTTTTGTATTGGTGCTGTCTGTCCAGACTAAGGAAAAGCCAGAATGATCAATGGATATACCAGTGAAGGAAACCTGGGACTCCTTCCCTTTCTCCAACCCCCTACCGAACCCCTTGTACCAAAGGAACTCTGCCATCCAGATGAGGACTGTTTTCTGACTTACTCTAGCTTGATGTATTCAAAAGGCATCTGGTGTCTGTTTCTGGGTTTGATAAAAGTTCCAAATCTGAGGGTCATCAAACAGAGCCTAGGTAAGCCCTTGTCAGAGCTGTCAAAGAGGGAATGCCTTTGGAACATAGGTTAGACTAAATGTCCATTGAGGTCCCTGCCAGCTCTCAAATGCTGTGATTTCTTTGCCCTTCTGAGGATAAAGAAGTGCTCTCCTTGCTTGGAATTTTGGACAGGGCTAGGATTTCTCAGACCTTCCAGCTGACCTGCTTTGTTTCCCTTGGACTTGACTAAATAGTTGGAATTGGTCAGCTAGCAGAACTGATGGGCACACATAGCGTTGCTTGCTTTTCTGGGTGTATTGTCAATGGTACCTATATTGAAAAACCCTAGAGAGGCAGATTTAGGTGATGTGCAGATGCCTTTTTATCGTCTTCTCTCTGAGCCATCTTACATATTATACCTCACTGACATACTTAGGGACAGCCTGTGTTGAAGCTTCCCAGAACATGGTCTGCTGTCTCGGAGAGGACTTAGTGATCAGATTCAGGCAATGAGGGCTTTCACAATATACATTGGTTGCAACAGAAACTCCAATTTTGTTCAGCGTGTCGTGTTTTGTGTGGGAAGATATTTGGCACATAAAGAGAGATTGTAAAGTAGATTCAGAGATGAGGGAAAGTGCCCTTCAGCCTTGCTGTGTGGCAACTAACTAATTTGTAATTTCAGGCATAAAATGTGCTCATTAGCTTTTGAAGGAGAACTTGTATGTATAGCCAATATATACTTAAATGACCTTTGTACCCTGAGATTCAGGGTGTGTGAGATCTTGTAACAGCAAACTAAGCCCTCTGCGCCTCTGTCTCGTAGAATCCCAGATTTCCTTCAAAGTACGGCTTCAATGGCCCTCTCCTATAGGAAGCCCCCCTTTCCTGACGCACTGCTACTAATAATGGCTAATACTTATATTGAGCTTTAAGGTTTGCAAAGTACTTTTCATGTGTTTTCTCACTGAATCTTCACAACAGACCTAGGTAGTAGATACTATTATCTTTATTTTACAGTTCAGAAAACTGAGGCAGAGGCTCAATGATTTGCCCGGATTTACACAGTTAGTAATTGATTGTCTGAGTTTGAATATCAGTTGAGATCTTCCTGATTCCAAGTCAGCGCTCTATGCACTAGTACTTAGCTTCTCCCTCTGGAAATCATTTGGTATATACTTGTATTTACTTATTTGCATTTGTGTTGGATGCTTCTGCTAAAATGGAAGTTGCTTGAGGAGAGGGACTCTGTTTCTTTATTTTGCTTCCATATTGCCAAGGCTGAACCCAATGACTGGCACAGGGGAGGAGGTCCTCAATAAATGTTTGCTGAATTTAACTGAATTGAAAAGATATTCATTTGACTGGAAAGTGACTTGGTGACTAATATCAGTGGTCATTCAATGGTCATTCAACAAGGCTTGGTAAACACCCGCTGTGTGCCAGGGATTGTAGAAGTAGAAATAGACATGGTGGCGGTGATAGTAACAGCGTAACATCGAATGAAACAACTTAGGTAAAGGGCTTTGCAAAAATTGAACGTGTAACATAAATGCTATCTATTATTGTTGTCCACAGTAATAATCTGACCCAGGGCTTAGCACGGGTCCTAGCACATAATAGACGCTTATTCACTGCCGGCTATTGACGTGTGTAACAGCCACTGCTGCTGTAACCCATAGCTTAGGGGTCTTGCCTTCTACCTCTCTCCCTCTGTTAAGGGATCCCTCTGAAATACAGCCATGAATGGATACACCAAGTTTTAAAGAGAGGTCTTTTGGACTTCCTCACCACAGAATGCTGGTTGAAAATTACTTAAAGCTTAAGTTTGACTCATGTCTGGGGTCTCATCAAAATGGAGATTGGGGAAGATACTCAGTGCACACCTATTTCTGGTAGTTCTGGTATTTATTTTCTCTACATAAAAGAAAAACAAAACACCAAAAGTATGTGTGCATTGACAAAAGACTTAAAACAGTAATTTATGACTTCTCATACCCCTCCTGGGAGATTGGGTTCCAACTACTGGAACAGGAAGTCATCTGCCAGACTGCTGAATAGGTATTCCGCGATTCACCTCATTTCTGCACTAAGTAATTCTTTGGAAGCCAGACCAGCAACTGAGTTCCTCCTCTTGTTGGTGGTCATTTTTCTCCAAAGCAGAAAGATCTCTTTAACGTGAATCGTACCTGATTGATAGACCTACTTGAACTTATAAATCATTTTCTAAAGCTAGAAATTTACATCTCAGGATTGTTGTTCCTTCCACATGAGACAGAAAAGGCTCCCCATGTCTGTGGTCTAGTTCTCTTCTAAAGCTATACAAGTGCTTTAGGTCCTAATGCACGTAATTTATTGTTTCTGGTGGGGGGGAGGGAAAGGGTGAGACCAGGTCCACGAGACCTAACTCTGGGGCACTGTCTTTGTCCTGCTGGCTTTGGTGCAAGGAGTTTAAAGGAACTTTTTGAAACAATCTATTTCACATATAGCTTGAATTCTGGAAAAGCTCTTGCCTCTGAAGTGTGTCAGTTTCAGTGAACTCAGCAACTTTTTGGGGTGACACTCATTTCTGATAGAATCTCCAGAGACCAGGCAGCTAGCGATTTATATAATCTCTAATTTCATTTCTGAGAGTTCTCGTTCTCTCTCTCTCTCTCTCTCTCTCTCTCTCTCTCTCTCTCTCTCTCTCTCTCCCTCTCTCTCCCTCTCTCTCCCTCTCTCTCTCTCTCTCTCTCTCTCTCTCTCTCTCTCTCTCTCTCACACACACACACACACACACACACAGCTTTTCCCAGAGTTCATCAAGCATCAGAAAAAAAAAAAATGAGCCGAGAAAGGAAGCAAGGGTAACGTCCTGTCAGAAAGGAGGCACTGGGCCTGTTAGGCACAGCCATGTTGGCTCTGTGCCCTTTTCAGGGTTCAGTAAAGACAATTGACTGGAGAAAATTAAGCCTTTACGGTGGAAAAGACTGCCACTGATCACTGTTGCTCTTTTCCATCCTAGAGAAGTCGGACTGACATTCTGAGACCAGAAGCAGGATGCCTTCTAGACAGTGACTTGTCTAATATGTCGCCAAGAAACAGACGCAACAATTACTCAATATGTCATTTTGTGCTTCTCCCTCTGTGGCTTTTTCCTTCTCTGCTATTACTTGTGATCTGGCCAAGGATTACTGTGATTTAGAGCAAAGGAAGCTATAATTTTAAAGTTGTGCATGATAAGGTCAAGGAGACCTTTTTTTAAAACTGAACCAGATTTTGATTTACTTGTAAAAAAGCCATAATTTGGCATATGAATGGCATGCTACCTTTGGAATCATGAATACCTGGTTTCAAATTCTGCCTCAGAAACTTACTATGTAGGTGTGGACAAATCACTGAACCGCTGTGACCCTCAGACAGCTCTTTGAGACTCTAAGTCTTCCTTCAGTCAATCACTCAATAAACATTTATTAAGCACCTACTATGTGCCAATCTCTATGCTAAGCCAAGAATACAAATCAAAGACTCATGGAGAGACAACAGGCAAACAATTGTATGGTCAAAGTATATACAGGATAAATAGGAAATAATCCACAGAGGGAAGACATTGGAATTAAGTGAGATTGGAAAGGGCTTCTAGGAGGAGGTGGGATTTTAGCTAGGACTTGAGGCCAGCACTAAAAGGACAGAGTGTCTTGGAGGAGGGAGAACAAGGAAGTCAGTATCCTTGACTTCTAATGGGGGGTGCTTAAGGCTGCGTTTTTCCCTCCAAGTGAGTACCATCCCCTTTCCCTCCTTTTGCTCCTCATTCCCTTAGAATATAAGCTTCTTGAGGGCAGAGGCTATTTTCCCTTTTTGCCTGAATTTGTATTGCTGGTGCTCAGTGTAATTCCCAGCACATCTTGATAAATGCTTTATCTAATCTCTAATCTAGAATGTGTGCCTAGAGCTTCCCCCTTCCAATAAAGGTCCATGCCGTAGAATCTCTTTACATTGCTAAAGCATACTTCAGGATCCCCTTGAACCTCCCCCCTCCACCCAGTACAAGTTATAAATGGGTTGTGTTTCTGAATATTCCACTCTCATGCTCAAAAATCTTCAGTGGCTCCCTTGCTGTCTTTATGAGTCTAAGATGCTAAAAGTTTTTGTAATCTATTTCCCACTTAACAGCCTGGTCTTTAACCTAATTATGCCCCTCCAAGCCAATCAGAGTGGCCTTCTAGCTCTTCCTCGCATGGGATACCCCGTCATTGTGTCCCCTTGCCTTTTTCTAAGTGGTCCAGAATGTCCAGAATGTCCCTTCTCTTTCCTTCTGTTTGTTAACTCCTTGGCCTTCTTTAGAATACATATTCAGATGCTTTACATGTGGCGAGAACTCCCTACCTGAGTCCTTCCCTGATTTTCTCAGTTATCCTCATTCTTGAAATTACTTTGGAGTTACTTGCATAGTAATATGCAATATTTTGCCAAGAAAGGCCAAAGTGGGGTCGCAACAAGTTATACAGGACTGAAAAATGATGGAAACACTTGAACTCAGGGCCTTGTCATTACAGAGTGTAACTGGGAAGATAAAGTATAAATTAATAAAGCATGAGACAAATAATTCAAAGTCAGTGAAGCAGTAGCTGTGTGGTGACATGTTATAATGGTGTGTAAACAGGCGAAGGTGATAAGAAGGCTCACTCAGACCACTGAGCGACGTGATTGGTTAAGGAAGGATTAGTGCCTTGATCTGATCCTTGACAGATGTGTGTGATTTGGCTCGATGGAAAGGACAAAAGGCACTCCATCCAGGAGGGACAGAGGAATAATACTGGTAAAAAAGGTTGGAATAAAGCTGGCAAGAAGAATGGCTTAGCTGGGAACACAGAGAGATTGGTTTGAAGAGGACAAGTATTCCCTAATTTACTAAAAATGTTTGAACATTATCTCCTCATTTTCCCTGTCATTCAGAGCTATTATCTTGCCTGTTCTCCTTTCTCCAGACGTCAGCTGCCTTGACTGATGGCTATCTTTGGTCACTATCCCTGGGGACAAGGGTAGAGACTGAGGTCTGGTAGTGAATAATTGAACCAACCACATTGTGGAGATTTACAGCAATTAACAGATTGCTGTAGGAGAGAAACACAGTGAGGAAGAAAGGGTGTGGTCCAGGAAAGCAAACAAAGGATCAAACCTAGAGTCTCCAGAGGAAAAGGATGGAAAATGAACTGAGTCTAAGAACTAAGGAAAGGAAACATCTTCAATCTCAATCAATCCCTCCCTCCTCCCCCGTTTCTTCTCCTTCCTCTTCCCTCTCTCCCTCCCCCCTCCCTTTCTCCTCCCCCTCTCCCCGCACCTCTCCTCCCTCTTGCTCATCATCAGTGGAGTCTAAAATATATCATGGAACTCCTGCTCAAGATGATGTGGAAAGGGACAACAGTCCAGTGAAAAGATCCCTAGATGTACAGTCAGGGACCCGGGTTCAAATGAGCTCAGGCTCTACTTACAAGATATTAATCAAGTCATTTACCTCCTTGGCTCTCAATTTCCTGATTGATAAAATTATATAAGGATTGCAATACAGAACCCCTGAGATCCTTGATCCAGTGAAAATTTGATTTCTGAAAGAAGTGGCAAGCTTTGCAATATATGGATGATCCAGAACAAAGAAAGGGTGACCTATCTCTCTCTGGGTCTCCATCACTACCAAGATGATATCATGACCCCAGGATGGGAGTGGGTCTACTACCAGGTCCAGGATTGCCTCTTAAGGCACCTGATCCACCAGGATCCAAATTCCAGTTTCTTTGGCATTGCATCTACCAGCTGGTTGTGGTGTCCTAGAAGGCTGGAGCTGATGAAATTAAACTTGCTAAAAAAGAAGTCGCACCCAGATGATGAGATGTTGGTTGAGCTGAGGGGAGGTGTAAAGGTGCTTTAGGTTTTTAAGGCTGATGTAGCAGAGTGCTGAGTTTTCTCAAGATGGTGTTTCCACACCTCAAAGGCAGCCAATATTTCAAGGAACTCTTTCTCTCATATAATATGTCTTCTCTGCTGATGTTAACTCATGGGAAAACCCATGCTGGTTTGTGGCACTGGGGAGGGTGACCTCCTGGGCACTATTGGGCGCAGCAATCTCAGTGCTGCTATTCACTCATCTATTATCTCTCCTCTCTTTCTCAGCTAAACTTCTAGGAAAAATTCATTTCAATTCCATAGATGGATAGATAGGTAAATAGATGAAAGAGTATGCTGAGGATCCAAGTAAAGACATCCTAGGAGATTACATTGTAATAAGAGAAGATAGAACATAAAGAAGAGCTGCATAACTGGAAAGGAGAGAAGGAATCATCTGAATATGTCTGAATGTGTCAAGGAAGTACTGAGGATGTCTAGAATCCAGGAAGATAAGGGCAGAGCTGTCCTAACAAAATCTAGCAGGCATCCAAGGGCAGAGTAAATTTTTCTTGAGTGGGGAGGAAATAAAGGTAATGGCCTGAATGGATGTGTCACAGATGGAGATGTCCTTGCTTTTACTCTGCCTCTTCTTACTCACTTTTCAATCCCTTAAAGTCTAACTGCTGGCTTCATCACTCTACTGATCAACAAACATTTATCAAACTTCTACACTGGATCAGGCATAGAGATAGGCACTGGATATACAGAGAAAAAAATTTAAAAAAATCCCTGTTCTCAAGGAACTTACATCCTATTGGGGGAAATCACTTGAATTCAGCCAAATTTGCTCTCTCTAGTTACCTCTAGATGACCAAATCCAATTATCTTTTCTCAAACCCCATCCCAGGGTCTTAGCACAATGCCTGTCACTAGTAGGCACTTAATAAATGCTTCTTCCCTTGATTCAACTTAACTCATCCTTGTTGACCTAGGCAGCATTTGCCTCTGCCATCTATTCTGTCATCCTGAATCCTCTCTTCTCTTTGTGTTTTCAAGATACCTATCACTTCATGTTCTCCCCCTACTTGTCTGAATCTCCTCATCTTGATCCTTCTGTCTCTTCTTCTATCAGTGAGTGTAGCACAGGACTCTATTAAGGGTCTTACCACCTCTCCCTACATCCTCTGTCATTCCCTGGGATCACTTATCCCTCTAATGAGAATCCTTAGTGCTCTCTCTCTCTCTGTCTCTCTGATGTATGCATATATGTATATATATGTATATACATACATATATAGAAATGTGTGTGTGTGTATATATATACATGTATATATAAATATGTATAAATATATGTGTGTATATAAATCTTTCTCTGATGTTATATACATCTATGTATATATCATATATAAAAATGTGGGTATTTATATATGCATATATAAATATGTATAAATATTATACATGTGTATTTCTCTCCAGATGTTTGAATATATGTATATTCATACTTACATAAATATCTGTATTTATGTGTATATATAAATATATGTATGTATACAAATCTCTCTCTCTCTTTTTCTCTCTCCCTCCCTCCCTCCTTTCCTCCCTTCCTCCCTTCATCAGCTTCTTACTGTGCATTTCCAGTTGATGTAAAAAAAATCTTATGAAATGTGCAAAGTCATTATCTTTCTTCTCAAAGCCAGCCCTCTTCCTAATTTCCCTACCTCTGTCAAGATAACTGCATCTCTTCAGTTCCTAATTTCCCTGGTTCTATCATAGGCCAACACTAATGACACCCTACTTGTCTCTCAGGTTCAGAACCATGGTTCGTTCTCCCTGATCCACAGAACTAACTAGTTCTGAACTCTTGCCCAGTCTGCCTTCACAGTACCTCTCCCAAGCCTCCCCTCCTCTTCACTTACATAGCCCCCTCTGGAGATCAGACACCCTGCACCTTCTCCTTGGACTATTGCCAAAGCCTTCAAAGTGGTCTGTGTACCCCTAGTCTCTCTTTTCTGCAGTCCACTCTCCTGACAGCCATCTAAGCGCTTTTCCTAGAGACTGAATCCAGGCATATCATATCCCTGCTCAGCAAGTTCCAGGGACTCTCTATTGTCTCTAAGATAAAAGGCAAATTCTCATGCTGAGAAGCCAGTGCCCTTAAGAGCTGGGCTCCAGCCTACCTTGCCAGGCTAACTACACGCTACTCTTGCTTTAGACTCTCTACATTCTTGTCAAAGTGGCTTCTTTTCTATTTTTCTTCACAGCACTCCATGTCCGACTGATGTGCACTCATACAGCCTGTCCCCTTGCCTCTCCCCTCTCTTCACCCAATGCCTGGAATGCCTTCTCTTCTCACTTCTCTAGAAGCCCTAACATCTGTTACAATTCAGCTCAAGCATAACCTCCTACCTAAAGCCTTTACTGATCCTCTAGCTGTAGGCTCCCCCATCCCAAAATTACCCTATAAATGTGTATGTGTGTATGTGTGTGTGTTTGTGTGTTCTGGATATGTAGCAGGGTGTTGAGTGTCCTTTGATGAAGGATAAAGCATGACTTTGATAAAGTTAAAGTATGGAAGGAGGAAGTAACTGAAGAAATGAAGGATTGAACTTGGTCCCTTGAAGACTTTGAGTGGGTATGTCTACTTCTTATAAAGCATCCAGAAATGCGTTTCCATGGCTTTGTATTTTGTTAGTGTAAAGGGAGTATGAAGAAAAGTCTGAACAATTTCCTTAACTGGATGAGTAAATGGCGAGACCAATTATTGGCTGATCAAAGGATTAACCATACCTGGGAGCCTTAAAAAATGCAAGTAAGCTCTAAGAAATGGGTTGTCTATGGTAGTCAAGAACATATCTAGTTATGGAGGAAGATCCCAGCTCTTGAGAGGGGAAAACTCCTTTACTTTTCCTTTACACCTTTTCCAGAGTAAAATGGGATGGTTGGGAGAAGGAGTTTTTCTTTCTTTTCTCCACCCTTCCGCAGCAATGGTGTCTTGCAACAAAACAAATCAGAAAATCAAATAAACATGAAGTGCTAGGTGCTAGGTAACACAGTGTGCAGAGTGCCATGCCTGGAGTTAGGAAGACTTGAGTTCAAGTTTGGCCTCAGATGCTAGTTCTCTGACCTTGAGCAGATCATTCAACCCTGTTTAACTCAGTTTCCTCATCTGTAAAATGAGTTGAATAAGGAAATGGCAAGCCGTTCCAGCATCTTTGTCAAGAAAACCCTAAATAAGGTTATGAAGAGTAAGATATGACTAAAAGGACTGGACTATACTGTACCAGGCACCATACAAAGCACAGAGGATACAAAGAAAGGTAAAAACATGGTCCCTGCTTTCAAGGAGCCCACAGTCTGATGGGAGAAGAAACATGCAAGCAACTGTGGACAAACAGTTTTATATATATATATATATATATATATATATACACACACACATATATATATATATATATATATATGTACACACACACACACACACACACACACACACCTTTTTAAAACTGGGGATAGTCTCAAAGGGAAGTCACAAAGATTAAGGAGGGCTGGGAAGGTTTTGGGCAGAACAGGGGATTTTAGGTGAGACTTGAAGGAAACCAGAGAAACAGACAAGAGATGAGGAGGGAGAGAGCTCCAGGTGAGGGGGGACAGTCAATGGAAATGCTCACAGTTGAGAAAGCAGCCCACTTGAGAGGAGGCACAGAGCCCAGTAGAGTGAGCAAACCTAGAGGGTCCAGCAGAATGACCTGTTCAGCAGGTATGTGATGTCTAGAGAAAGCAACCCAAGGATTCTAGGAAAAGACAAACAGCATCAGTTATGGAAATGTGGATTGTTTCTACTCTGAATATTCCCTACGTACATACTTCTCTACTAGAGTGTTCCATGTATGTGCCTGTTCTCCCCATTGACATAATGCATATTTATGGGAGAGACTACTTCAAGTTTTGGGGGAGATTGTTTTGTAGCTACTGTCCTTCTGCCATTCAAGTAAATGCCTTTGTTTCAGCAAATTGTGTCAACTTACTGACTATAAATGCTGACTACAACATATGAATGCTGAATACAATATCGCTTGTGAGCTATAGTTTTAGTTGTGTAGATTCACAGAATGATTTAAATTTGGAAGTCATGTCCTGGGGGACGGGAGCCATAAGTTTTCCAGAAGCCTCAGAAGGAGTTTTGTGTTTTGTAAGTTTTGCATTTCCTTGTCTTCTTGTCTGTTTTCATGCTGTTTCATACAAGGAAATTAAGCTGTCAGTGGCAAGGAATGTTTAGGTTTTGTATCTGTATTCCCTTTGCTTAGCACAGTGCCTGGCAACAATTGTAGGTGCTTGGTAAATGTTCATTGATTGAAAGTTAAGTACCTACCTTTCCAGAGAGTGTTCTAGGTGCTGGGGTTATAATGACAAAAAGATCCCTCTTGTCAAAGAGATTACATTTTACTGGGTGCAAATATTATGAAGATAGATATATGTAAATATGTAGCAGGTGGTGCTTGAGCTGAGGTTTGAAGGAAGTGAAGGATTCTAAAAAGCAGTGTGAGGAGGTGGTTCATTTCAGGAAAGAGGGACAGTCAACGTAAGGCTTGGAAGTGGGAGGTAGTTTATTGCTGTCTATGGGGAACAGGAAGAATTATTTTTGACATTCTGAGTCAAATAATGCTTGAGTTCAGGGAAGGTCCTCTCTAACAACAGGAACCAGTGGAATGGGCTGGGCTGTTTACCTCAGATTCTGTAAGGTCTAGGTTCAAGTTCCAAAGCTCAGCCACACTGGTTGTGTGACTGGGCAAATCCCTTAAGCTCTCAGCACTCTCAGGAAAGTGTCATAGAGGGTGCAAATCTTTACTGGATGTTAACAGAAGTTCCTCACATTTCACTAGATCACAATCACAAATCTGTTCCTCTCTCGTTCAAAAAACAAAAAACATTCTGACAGTTCAGGAAAATGGGGATGCATAGTGACAGTCCAGTGCAAAAAAGTCACAAAACCACGGCTTGTCTTTCACTAATGAGTATATTTGTGGGAGACAATGTCTCAGGGTTATTGGGGAGGGTGTTTTATAGCTACTATTTTTAGCATGCCATTTTCAGAAATGCTAATTGTGTTAGCTGGCTGATGAGCAAAAGTAAACACCAGTGGGTGCCCTAGAATTGCGTCCATCCCTTCTGTTGATTGTCCCAGGAAAATTTCAGCCTAACCATGGCTTTAGACCTGGTCAATGACTAGGTTTAATTGGTCAAAATACATTCTACTGGAACTATGATGTCTAAAAATTTTAGTTTGCAAAGCATTTTTTTCACATTTTATCTCATTTGGTCCTCATAACAACCATGTGGAGTAGACATAATTATTCCCATTTGTAGATGAGTAAATTGAGTCTGAAAGAAACTACTTAACTTGCCTGTGATCACCCAGCTAATGAGCATTTGTGTCAAGATTTGAACCCAGGTCTTTTGGACTCTTAAATCCAGGGCTGTCCTAATGGTGCCACCTCTGCCTCTGGACTATGTAGTAGCATGACAGTAAGATGGTAGCATCTTTACCTCAAGCACTCTGAATTCTACCATAAATTCCAGGAGGAAGTGAGAGAGTTCCAGCTTGGACTATGGGCATACATCTGCCTGAGGAAGCAATGCAAAGAATAGAATATGAACTTGATTAATATACACACAATAGTTGTATTTTTCAAAGGCATCTCATGTTCTCCAAGAATCATTGAGGAAAGGAGAGGAACAAGCAGAATGAAGGCTGGAGAATTTACAGAGCTCCCCCAATGGGCCTACAGGACCTTAATCCCTTGAATCCTATGACAGCCCCAAAAGTCAGGGAGCCAGTTAGCATTTCATCAACTTCACAGAGACAAGGGGATATCAAAGCACTTAGCTCCCTGAATGTGAAGCAGGTCTGTACAACTCCCAGAAATGCTCAAGTCCTCCAAATGTGGGATCCCTGCTGCAGATTGGAGAAAGGTCATCACATCGTAGAACATTAGATCTGGAGGAAGCCTTGGAGACCAGCACGTTCAACTCCCTCATTTTGCAGGGGAGACAATCAAAGCCTGGGAAGGAAAGTAACATGGCCACCACTGGAGAAGCTCTAAGTTGGAAGGGACCATAGAGTCCTTCAATTTGGACATTTTCCTGAGCACAAATGCTCCACTGCCACATGCCTGACAAGTGGTCTCCTGACATCTGGTGGAAAACCTCAAGAGTCCCCCTGGGCATTTACAAGTCTTCATAACTGGCTCTGTTCTACCAATTACAGCCCATTCCCCACTCTGTGGCATAGCCAGACTGTCTTATTTGCTGTTCCTCCCACATAGTCCTTTATTTCCCACTCAAGTGCCTGGGATATGTTCCCTCTGCACGTCTCCCTCTTAAACATGGTGCTGGTCAGTGGGAAGATGATTTCATCCACTTCCCAAGCTTTTCATCCACTTCCAACAAGGCATTGTTAGCTTCTCAGAGCATCTGTTCTTTTGGAGGGCTGTTGGAGCCCAGTATTTTTGACCTCTTGGTATCATAACATCCTGCTGGTTGGCCTTTGGAAGAGCCAGTAATTCTCAGATGATCTAGGCTGGGGTTGGGGCTTATTCTTGTTTTTGATATGAAACAGAGTCCTTGCTTTTATGTTGGGAGGGGATGATTAGTTAAGGAGTAACAGTTTCTGGGAGCCATGTACCTGAGAAGTAGACAGATGCATAGTCTAAGCTGAAGTCTGAGATCGGAGACACAACTATGGCAGAGTCAAGGTCAGGCATCTACAGTGGCAATCAGTGCAAATACCTATGAAGAACATCAAATGATCCCAGAGAATCAGGCTTCCTCCCCAAACTGAGGGAGGAGCGGCCCTGGGAGGAATTACTCATTTAATAAACATTTACGAAGCCCCTGTCATACATGCTAATCACCAGGGATACAAATGCGAAAGTGAAATATTCTCAGCTGTCAAGGTATTTATATTCTTTGGGGAGAGACAGCATATACACATGCAAGTAGAAAAAAGTATACAAAATAAATACAAGACTAATTTGTGTTGGTGACCTTAGCAACTTGGGAGTGCAGAAGACACTTTCATGTAGGAGGTTGTGCTTGAGTTGAACTTTGAAGGAAACTAGGGAATCCAAGGGGATAGGGAAGAAGGAGGGAAGGTGAAAGGAAGAGAAGGGAGGAGAAAGAAGGCAGGGAATGAGGGAGTAAGAAGGGAAGGAGGAAGAATGATGGCAGGAAGGAAGGAAGGACACTCCAATCCAGGAAAGTCAGGAGAAAATAGCATAGAGGAGAGACAGAAGACGTACCTAATCTCATGCAAAATCTCAGCCCAAGACAACTCATGATCACAACAGTGATATTATACTAATCTGACTGTGGTATTTGAAGGAGTCACCTGAATGTGGGATTGGATTTATAGGATCATAGCATTTTATTTGGACTATTGAGTCCAAGCTGTTCCTTTTATGGATGAGGAAATTAAAGTCCACAGAAGTTAAGTGACATGTCAAAGGTCACACATCTAGGAGTTTTCTGAGGTGGTATTAGAACTCGGGTCTTCCTGACCTCAAGTTTTGTGCTTTATCCACTATACCACACTGTCTCTACTCATTCGGCTTGACTCCAAAGGGAAGAAGTAAGAGTAATGGCAGGCAAATTTAACCCTGAAGTCAGGAAAAATTTCAAGACACTTCAAGCTTCCTCAAGTGGAAAACCTTAGGGCACATTTTGATGCCTCCAAATACTTCCTCTCAGGAGATGGTAAAGGAGTTTCTCTCATTGGATATCTTCAAGGAAAGGATGGGTAACCACAAACCAGGAATGTTGCAGATGAAATACTTGTTCAGGTGTGAAGTAGAGCTAAAGAGGCTTAGGTCCCTTCCAACTCTGTCACTGTCTAATGGGACAGTGGAGTTCTAACCAAGTTGGTGAGGTGGCTGAAGCAGCTTAGCCCCACCTTGGGTAGCCAGATTGTTGAGACCACAAAGTCAAATAATGCTTTCAGTGAGATAGACAGGGGTGGAGGGGATGAATATTAGGAAGGGAGAATAGATATAATTCCTGAATTACTATGAATGCAGCCTTTGAAAAATGACTGGTTTGAATCATCCATAAAATAATTTTCAATCTCAAGAATGAATCAATAGGAAGCTATAGGAGCTTCCAGTTCAGCTATTGAAAGGGAACCTCATGGGATGTGAAATATCAGCATTTTTGTTTTGTAGACAAAAAGAAAGCACAACTATAAGCCCTGGGCTGACATTCATTCCCCAGAGCAGGTAGTTGGTGGTTGGAGGATTGTTTGGAAGGACAAAGCATACAACATAATCGCTAGGGGTCATGTGATTATGTTCCCTAGAAGCAAAATAACCCCCTCCCTTGGTACAGTACTTAGCAGCCTGAAGGGTTGAAGGATTGAGAGTGGGCAGAGACCTTAGTGATCATGTCCTTTTACTGATAAGGATACTGAAGTCTAAGGAGGCTAGGGACTTTGTCCAAAGTCACATATGCTATGAGTAGCTGAGTTGGGATTTAAACCTGGGCTCTCTGATTCAAAATCCCATGTTTTTTTAAAACCCTCAAGCACTTACACTGACTTTAATGATCCCATGATCCTCACAGTCCCAATGTGTTGGAATATAGGCAAAGTGGATCAGAGAAACTAGACCTTAGAGCATGCGACCTTAGCGATCACTCAGGACAGAATTATCATCTTACTATGAGGAAACCAAGGTCTAAAAAGAGGTTCATTGACTGGCCCAGAGTCACAAAGGAATAAGTGATAGAGCTGTTATTTGAACCCAGATCCTCAGAATCCAAATCTAAAATACATTCTGTTACATGGCACTCTTTTCCATTTTGTAGATGGGAAAAATGAGGTTTGCAGACATTAAATGACTTTCCCAAGATCACATCACAACCACCACCACCACCACCATCATCATCATCATCCTCATCATCACCATCTAGACTTTCCATGGTGCTGTAAGGTTTTCAAAGTGTTTTACAGATATGTCATTTATCCTTAGGACAATCCTGTGAGGTTAGGTGCTATCGTTATCCTCATTTACTGATGAGGAAATTGAGGCCGACAGAAGTTAAATGATTTGCCCAGGGTCACACAGGAAGTTTATTGTCTGAGTCAGGATTTTAACACAGTTCTTCTTGAGCATCTGTTTACTTCACTGCCTAGTTGCCTCTTTAATAATCGGCAGAGCCGGAGAGCAGTTCAAAGCAAAGGCATTTGATGTAACAAAGTAATTAAAATAACAACAAAAGATCCCCTTCAGAAACCTCGAGTTTTCTTTTTCATAAGTACACAGATCTCCAATGGGAAAAATGGAGCTCCATGTGGAATGTGCAAGGTTTTCAAACATGGGAACATCACACTATGATCTCCGCATGCATACTCCCTGGAAGGCCCTAAGATTTCGGGAAGAACTCCAGGCATCTCAGCAGTGGATTGAGGGCATCCCCACTGTCTTGGGTGGGTAACGTCCAGCAGCGTGGGAGACACTGATGATGGCTAAGAGAGAAAGGATGAACCTTGGGGCAAGGCATCCAGGAGGTAGATTTACTAATCTGCAATAGTTACTTCTTCAGCCCTGGACAAAGGAAAGCAGTTTGCACTGCCCCTGGAAAGCAGGAGGTTGGGCAAATGAACAACTTTTCATTGCGCTAATGTTAGAACTGGGATGTGGGGATGAGTACTTAGATACATCTTTGTAGAATAATGGCTAGTTTGGAAAGTTCTGCTCCTGAAACACATTACTTGGATACACTTTAGTTTTATTTTTTATTACATTTTTTCAATTAACGTATTTTTATTTCCTCTCCCTCCAACTATTAACCCCTATTAAGGGTGGGGGGACTCTTGTAATGAATATTTATTTATATAGTCAAACAAAACAAATCCACACGTTGGCTACGTCCAAACACGTTTTTTATTCTGTATTATGAGTCTATTACTTCTCTGTCAGGAGCTAGGTAGAACACTTCATCAGTCCTTTCAAATTGTAGTTGGAACAGAGTCCTTCAAAATTGTTCAATTGTACAATGTTGCAATTGTAGTATAATTTATTCTCCTGGTCCTGAACACTTCATTCTGTATCAGTTCATACAAGTCTTTTTATGTTTCTTGGCAATCATCCCATTCATCATTTCATGAAGCATAATAGTGTTCCATGGCATTCATATGCCATAATTTATTAAATCATTCTCCAATTAATGAACATATCCTAAGTTTCTAGTTCTTTTCTATCCCTCCCCACCCCCATCAAAAGAGCTGCTATAAATATTTTTGTACACATGTATCTGTTCCCTCTTTCTTTGATCTCCTTAGGAGTATATAGGTCTAGCACTGGTATTGCTTTGTCGGTGCTTAAGCAAAGGTTAGTCACTTTGGGGGGCATAGTTCCAGATGGCTCAAGTACCCTGCAGTTTTGAAGCTAATTATGCAGTTTCTCTCTCTCTCTCTCTCTCTCTCTCTCTCTCTCTCTCTCTCTCTCTCTCTTTCTCTCTCAAAGACAATTTAGGACATATAATGAAAAGAGTGCTGCATTTGGAGTCTGTTTAAATCCCAGCCTTGGACACCCACCTCACCTTGGACAAGTGACTTATGCTCTCTGGGTCCCAGTTTCCTTATCTGTAAAATGCAGGGATTAGACTGAATCATTCCAAAGGTCCCTTCTGCCTCTAAATTCTATGACCCTATGGAATATGGCAGCTATGAGTCATTCATCAGTGTCCTGAAAACTGGAAGGGATCTCAAATTTGCAGAATCAGTGGTGGATACAGCATGAGAGGGCATCTAGTTCAATCCATATATGAATGGCCCTCTGTAAGAGCCTTGGTAAAGAGTTATTACAACCAACCTTTCCTTGACAGCCTCCAGTGTTGGGAAACCTACTACCTCCCAAGGCAACCTAATTCACTGGAAATAGCTCAATTATTAATAATAATTATTTCCTGATAAGAACCGTAATCTGCCTCTTTGTGACTGTGGTTCTGCCCTCTGAGGCTTAGCAGAGGGGATCTAATCTTTCTTCTCACTGCCTTTTAAGAAATCATCTGTTTCCTTACCTTTAAATAAGTAAACCCTTTCCATTTTATTCATACAAGCCTGCATAATATGCACGAATGGTGACAGGTTGATGCATCTTGGGTCCAGGATCAGGAAGATGAGTTCAAATTCAACCTCAGAGACTTATTAACTGTGCGTGACCCTGTGTAAGTATTTACCTCTACCTTAGTTTCCTCATCTGTAAAATGAAGATAACGATAGCACCTATTCTCAAGGTCCTTGTGAGGATCAAATGGAACATAGTAAGTGCTATATAAATATTAGCTGTAGCTATTAAAGTTACAGTTGTCTTTGTTGTATGTATACATCTGTGTATTTATATCTGTCTGAATATCATGAGAGATTTCAATGGATGACCAAGGTCACATGGCTAATACTACAAGACAAGAACCCAGCTTTCTTACCTCTTGCTCCAGTGTTTTTTCTATTGTCACAAGTGTCTGTCCTGAGGCAGTGTGTCACGGTAGAAGAGATGTGGGATTTGGTGTCTGAGCACCTGGATGTGAATCCTAACTCACTACCTGGCCAATCCTCTTAACTGCTCTTGGACCCTATGATCACCAAGGGCCCTTGCAGAGCTTAGGTCAAAGCTCCTCACTTCTCCTTATGGTTCTAATGGTTTTTAAATCCTTGCAGAAGCTGGCTCTTTCCTATCTTTATCCTCCTCCACACATTTCAGGATCCATCACACTGGCCTCCTTCCTGTTCCTTTCATCTCCATCTCCTGATTCCAAGAGTTTTCACAGGCTGTTCCCCAGGCTTGGTACTCTCTCTCCCTCTCTCCCTTCTGGCTTCCCTGGCATCCTTCACGTCTCAGCCAAAGTCTTACCTTCAGAAAGAAGCCTTCCCCAGGCCTTCTTCATCCAATCATCTTCCCTGTGAACCTCACCTTGACCTATTCTGATCTTGTTTGGAGATTATTAGCAGCTAGTGAACTCTTTGAGAGCATGCAAAGCTTGTTACTTTACATTCCCAGGGCTTAGCCCAGTGCCTGGCACATAGTAAACACATAAATGTCAATTGATAAACTAGAATACCCAGTCCAGTGAGGTGCCACAGTAGAATACTACTTTACTTTACCTATGACAGCAACAAGAGAAGTCTCTCTTGACCTAGTAACCAAAGCATCTCCTGAGCAAATCCAACAGAACTATCATGAAGGAAAGGAAGAAGGGGGACTTACAACCATCTGTGAGACTGGACTCAATCTATCCCTACAGACTTGTCAAGTCAATCCCCTATCCCTTGAGAGTGGGTGAAACCACCATTTGCTGGTGATTAGGGGCCAATTAACAGGTCTCCCAGAAAAAATGTCTTCTGTCAAAGGAAGGCATCCATAGTCTAGGGTAATCTAAGAGAGTAAACAGCAGGTCACAGTGGAGTTCATGGAGTAGGCAGATTCAAAATAATAGGCAAAAATGGAGTTTGTAGCAGTGATCTTGGATCACCTGCTGGGATATGTCAGGACCGAAAGTACCGATATTCTGACTCCATAGCTCATTGAAAAGAAACATTATTTTTTACAGTGAATACTCCAAAACCAAGTAGGGTAGCTGATCATTTTGAGATTTTTCAGAGTCAATGAACCTGAGTTAATCAAATTTAAACCTGACTCTGCTCTTTATTACCTGTGTGATTCTAGATTAATCACTCCATCTCGCTGGGTATCAGTTTCCTAGTTTGTGAAGGTCTCTTTTAACTGTGGGTGTTTGATCTTATTACCATGACTCCTGACTCCTGGTCCAGTCTTTTTTCAATAATACTGCATCCTTTTGTATCTTATGGTAGACTCTTTGGAGAATGGAGGTTATGCATCAAACCCTTACCATGTGTGGCATGAAACTTCTTTGAAACTAGTGACTGATTTTTTTCTTGGTTTTTTTAACACTCAGCATAGTGTGGTACAAAGTGGGTAACTGATAAGAACTTCATGATTGAGTGATTCATCCCAGAATATGGCCAGAAATAGAGAAAATCCCAGAATCCCTTATACCCATAATAAATACATGTGCCATGGAAAATGTGTTTCCTGTTATAAGAATAGCTACATTTTCTGTACAAATAACATAAGTAATAATGTAGTAAATAATCACAAATGTATTACTTGTTATTGTCTAAGGTTGCATCCTGTCCATTTGAAAACTTTTCCAGGAATTCCATTTTCTTGATGGTTTCAGTGCCCTCTCTTTGAACCCTTAGACCATTCATTGCCTTGTGATGCTACTATTGCATCTTTAGGTGATATTAGGTTAAGGATGAAGGGATTAGATTAAGAATCCATAGTAACCTGTGGTAGCACAGGGTATCGTAAGGGTCCAGGGACAAAGTCTTAGTCTGCTACGAAGGGAGCTTGGCTCCTTGTACTATGGAATAGTTGAATTCACAGCTATGAGCTCAGCAGGGGTTTCCTGTAGTCTGCAAACCTATCACAGTGTGAAAAACAGGATTAGACCCAAGCAGAGAGAGGCAAATGGATTCTGAGGCCACTGGAGGCTTTAGGGGCTGACGTCATGCTGGGGCAGGCGTATACAGAGTTCCTACAAATACTACTGATTCTGGCTTAGCCAGGCTAAGGTGAGATGGAGCTCCCATGGATAATGGAATCTACTTATAATCCACAAAGCAGATTGCAGCTGAAGGTTTCGAGCTCTTTCCTTGCCTGGTTTCCAGAGCTACTGAGAAGCAGCCAAATAGATACAAAGGAGTTTCTCCTTGAGAGAATCAAAAGAAAAAATATAGAAAGTGCTTTGCAGACCTTAAAAGTCCTCTAAACACATGCACTATTGTTGCCATCATCATCATCATATTTCTTTTCCTTTTCCAATATTAGGGGGTTAACAGGCATTTATTATACATTTGCTATGTGCCAGGCAGGTATTATACTAGACTCCGAAGAGAAAAGAGAGGAAGGAAGGAAGGAAAGAAAGGAAGGAAGGAACAAGGGAGGGAAGGAGGAAGGGAAGGAAGAAAGTAAAGAAGGAAGGAAGGAGTGAGGGAAGAAAGAAAGAAAGAAAAAGAAAATAGACCTTGCTCTCAAGGAGCTCTCATTGTAATGTGGGAGACAATGTGCAAATAGGTATATGCATGTAAAAGATGTATACAGTAGGTGGAAGATAATCTTCGAGGTAGAAGGCTCAGTTGGCTGAGCTGAGCTGGGAAGGCTCCTGTCAAAGGCAGTGGCTGCTTGAGCTTTCACATGCTTCCTCTTCCTGTTAGTCTTAGATTGCGTGCAAGTCCCCCCTCCCCGCTGCCATGAAGACTTCACCAATTTGAGCAGCTGAAATCATTTTCTGCCTCCTCAGCTCTTCAAAACATTCTGCCAGTCAGTCAGTCAACAAGCATTTATTAAAGACTTACTATGTGCCACGCATTGTGCTAATTGCTATGGATACACAGAAACACAAAACATGGAGTTTTCAGTCTAATGGGGAGATGACGTACAACAACTATATACGTATAAGATATATAGAGATCATTAATGGGACCTACTCTGAAAGTGCCTTGAAAACCTTTTAAATGCTGTATCTCATGTGTCTACTGCCAAATAATTTACAGAATTCATCAGAAGATCAAAGCTATAGAGGTGGTAAAAGCTTTTCAGAGTCCGTCAACTCCAACTCCTTCATTTTATACTTGGGGACACTGAGGCTCATGAAAGGTGTTATCCATATTAAACACGTAATATGTACTGAAGGTAGGATTTGAACCCAGGTTCTCTGATTCCAGCTCTTTACACTGTATCAAAATGGGCAACCTGCTAACTATTTATGATCTCCACACTTAGCTAGGCTGGTCCTTAGACAGCAGGCTCAGCCTGCTATCAGGATTACATCCCTAGGAGCTTATTGAGATTTGCCAGACTTGAACTATCTTGGCCTAACTTTGAGGACCTTGGATTATTTCTCTGATTACATATTGTTGGGAAAGGCCTTTTGTGGAGGAAAGTCTTCTTATAGAAGATGTGAATCACTATCACTGCTCTTTGAGTTTTCATGATTGGAAAAATGGCATTGGCATTTGAAGAAGGCATTGGTATTTGAAGAAGGTGTTTCCATTTGCAGACCTATTGAGTTCCAGGTCACTCTTCTCTTAAAGAAGACTCTGTGGATTATCATTTGGAGTGAAGACGATGAGTTCAATTTTGCACAGGTCAGTTTTGAGGTGTATATAAGATAGGTGGGTGGAGTTATCACCCAGAGAATTGGAAACACAATACTGGAATACAGGAGAGAGCTTAGACATAAGACTTCCAGACTTCAGTGGAATCTATATAGAATAAAGGTTCTCTTATCCTGGGGTCCATGACCTTATCTTTTAAATATTTCATGTGTATGTGTGTATGTATATATACATGCACATATATACATATATACACATGTATATGCACACATGTAGGTATAGGCACAGGTGCCTATACATGTACACATATATGTATGCATATTTGTGTGTGTCTGTATACATAGATACATATATATTATTGGTAACTGAATTTCAATATAACAGTTTCTTTCACACTCCTATTCATTTTATTTTGTTCATTTAAGAACATTTTTCTCATAAGAGTTCTTTAGGCTTCACTACACTGTTAAAAAGGGTAAGATCCCAGAGGTTGTGATTCCAGCCCAAAGTTCAGATAATGACTGCCAAGGGAGACAACTTTGAGAAGGAAGGAGCCAGAGCCCCAAAGGTCACCTTCAGGTAGAGAACAAGAGAAAAAAGTCACATGTTTAGAGCCAAAAGAAGGGACAAGAGGGAGTCTAGTCCAATTCACATGTGAAAAATAACCCCAGCTATAGACTAACCAATGATTTGCTGCTGTTGTGTAGGTAGTGGGCAGTAATAGAAAACCAGATGTGGAATCATAGGAATTATATTAAAAAATTATAGCTTTTCTACCTATTTCTTGTGACCCTCTGCAAGTCACTTCATCTCCTCATTTCATTTGTTTTAAAGAAAATAAGTGGGGGCAGAGCCAATATGGCAGAGTAGAAGGATGGACCTGTAGAAGCTCTCCCTCATAGCCCATAAAATACCTGTAAAAATAGCTCTAAACAAATTCTAGAGCAGCATAAACCACAAAATGAAAGAGTGAAACAGATATTCAGCCTGGAAGGCCAACAGGAAAGGTCTATTGTACTGGACTCAGAGTGGAGTGCAGCCCAGTATGGGCTTTGCAGCACAGGAAGGGCTAGAGTAGGCTTCAGAGTGCAGAATCATGGGTAGCAGCTGGGGTTTTCAGATTTTTTCAACCCACAAATGCCAAATACAGCTTCAGAAGTCAGTAGGAAAACTCTTTCACCTGGGTGAGAGGGAGGCACGGTCTGGCCCTAGCCTTGGCCCCAGAGTGGTGGCAGCCACTGTGGCAGAAGTGTCCATTTTTGGAGCCCTTGACTTGAAGACCCTGGGGGAATTGAGCTGATGATCTGATTCTCAGTCCTGAGTGGCAGTCCTGGAGTGAGGAGGAGCAGTGGCATGGTGGAGCTGGTGGCAGCAGTGGAGATGAAATTCTACTGGCAGTTCTAGGGCAGAAAAGAGTACTTATGGTGACTCATAGACCAGAGTACAGGCCAGGAGATGAGTAAACTCCTCTCCTTTGACTGTGTCACCTGTGAGGAACTGAGAACTTACAGATCCCTAGAGATATCTCACAGAACAGCTGCACAAAACCTCTGAAGCCTAGAGTAGTATACCCTCTACTTTTTGACAAAGGACTCAAAAGTCAAGTAACTAGAAGGGAAAATGCCCAAAAAATGGAAAAAATAAGACTAGAGAAGGTTACTTTTTTGATGAAAAGGTATTTTCTTCCTTCCTTTTGGAAGAGGAAGAGCAGAGCACACGATCAGAGGAAGATATCAAAGTCAAGGCTTCTGCATCCAAAACCTCCAAAAAAAATATGCAATGGTCAGAAGCCATGGAAGAGCTCAAAAAGATTTTGAAAATCAAGTAAGAAAGGTGGAGGAAAAATTGGGAAAAAAATGAGAGTGATGCAAGAAAATCATGAAAAGCAAGTCAACAGTTTGACAAAAGAGAGTCAAAGAAATGCTGAAGAAAATAAGACCTGTAAAAATAGACTAACTGAAATAGTAAAAGAGATCCAAAAAGCCAATGAAGAGAAGAATGCTTTAAAAAGCAAAATTGGCAAAATGGAAGAGGAGGTTCAAAAGATTACTGAAGAAAATGGTTCTTTAAAAATTAGAATGGAGCAGTCTCATGACTTTATGAGAAACCAAGAAATTACAAAACAAAACCAAAAGAATGAAAAAATAGAAGACCATGTGAAATATTTCACTGGAAAAATAGCTGACCTGGAAAATAGATCCAGGAGAGATAATTAAAAAATTATTAGTTTACCTGAAAACCATGATTAAAAAAAAAAGCCTAGACATCATCTTCCAAAAATTTATCAAGGAAAACTGCCCTGATATTCTAGAACCAAAGGATAAAATGGAAAGAATTCACTGATCACCTCCTGAAAGAGATTCCAAAAGGAAATTTCCTATGAATATTGTAGCCAAATTCCAGAGTTCCCAGTGAAGGAGAAAATATTGACAACATCCAGAAAGAAACAATTCAAGTATCGTGGAAATACTATCAGGATAACAGAGGATTTAGCAGCTTCTATACTAAAGGATCAAAGGGCTTGGAATATGATTTTCCAGAGGTCAGAGGAGCTAGGATTAAAACGAACAATCACCTACCCAGCAAAACTGAATATAATACTTCAGTATATAATACACTACAATGGAGTGTAGAAATCTAATTTCATTGAAATAGAGAATTTCCAAATATTCTTTCTGAAAAGACCAGAGCTGAATAGAAAAGTTGACTTTCAAATACAAGAATCAAGAGAAACATGAAAAGGTAAACAGGAAAGAGAAACCTTAAGAAACTCATTAAACTTGAATGTTTACATCCCTACATGGAAAGATATTATTTGTAACTCATGAGACCTTTTTCAGTTTTAAGGTCATTAGAGAAAATACATACATACATACATTTATACATTCATATGGTCACATAGATAGATACATAGATATTGACATACACAGAGGTGTATATGAGTAAGTATGTGTACATTATTTATGTGTAGGTATATGTATGTATATAGGTTTATGTGCATATGTATACACACACACAAGACACAGACTGAGCTGAATATGAAGGGAGAATACCTAAAAAAATAAAATTTACTCTTGAGTGGAATGTACTAGGAGTAAGAGAAAGGGAGAGGTAGAATGTAGCTAATCATCTCACATAAAAGAGAGAAGAAAGAGCTTTTACAGTGGAGGGAAGACAGGGGAGATGCAAAGAAATAAATGAACCGTACTCTCATGGAATTTGGTTTAACTAGGGAATAACACTCAATTGGATATGGAAATCTTTTTTACCCTGCATGAAGGCAAAGAGGAAGGGGATAAGAGATGGAAGATAATAGAAGAGACAGCAAACTGGGAAAAGAGATAATCAGAAGCAAACACTATTGTGGGAGAACAGGTCAAGGGAGAGAATGGAATAAATGGAGGGCAGGATAGGATAGAGGGAAATGTGGTTAGTCCTTTGTAACATAACTAGTATGGAAGTACTTGCCATTGTTAGACATGTATGACCAATTGCCTGTTTTCTCAATGAGGGTGGGTAGGAAAGGAGGAAGGAAGAGAATGTGGAACTCAAAGCTTTAGTAATGAATATTAAAAATTGTTTTAGCTTGCAACTGGAAATCAAGATTTACAGGCAATGGAGTGTAGAAATCTATTTTGTCCTGCAGGAAAATAGAGGGGAAGGGGGATGGAAGAAAGGTGGGTAATAGAAGGGAGGATAGACTGGAGGAAGGGGTAGATGGGGTGCATGCTGTCCTGGGGTGGGAGGTGGGGAGAGATGGAGATAAAATTTTGAATTCAAATTCTTGTGGAAGTGAATGTTGAAAACTGAAAATAAATAAATTATATAAAATTTTAAAAAATAAAGAAAATAAGCAACTTTAGCTAGATGATAGCTGGGTCCATTCTACCTCCAAATCTTGGATTTAGGACTTCCCGTCATGGGAAATCCATTACTTCCCAAGAAAAATCATTCTACATTTGGAGAACTCTGTTAGGAAGTTTTTCTTTATATTATTTCCAACTTTGCATCTTCTGTGTTGTTCTGGGTCCAAAAAAGAGTAAGTGTAAGCCCCCCTTCTTTATGAGAGCCTCATATGTATATCATGATTCAGGGTCTTGCTGAAGCCAGCTCTGAGGACTGTCATTAAAATTTCAGGGTTTAGTATTTATACATTGAAAATAGGCAATGAAATTGGGACATTAGTTACAGTTTTGTTGATGGTCTAGATGAAAGAAAACATAGGGGGAAATGTTAATAATACTGATTAAACTTTAAAGTTTAATGCTCTGTGTATTCTTCCCCAAAAATCTGGTTGTTAAACATTTATCAGCACACCAATGAGTGATCACGACCCTTAATTCTGCCCTTTCCTTAGATAAACATCTTCAATCCAATTCAATTTAAGAAACATTTAAAATTTTGTTTTTTCAATATCTTTTGTTTTTTCTTCATTTCTGATTCTTCTCTTGCCTCTTCTACATAAAGAATCAATCCTTTGAATAAAAATTTTTAAAAAGAGGGAAATAGAAGCTCAGTAAATCCAACCATAATATCAACTGTGTTTAACTATGTGTGCATTCCTTTTCTGCAAAGAAAGGAATCAGGATCCTTCTTTTCCTCAATTCTTCACAGAGGCTGAATTTGGTCAGTTTATTTACCTAGTGTTCAGTGCAAGAACATGCCCTAAGCACCCAGCATGTGGAGAGGGAGGGACCCACAAAAGAGATCAAGGAGGTAGGAGGCAAACCTAGAGAGACTGTGTTACAGAAGCTGAGAGAGAAGTGAGTATCAATAAGGGGTCAATATCAATAAGGATGGGGGCGGGGTTCCAACATTATCAGATTCTGCAAAAAGACCACGGTGAATACAGACTGAGGAGAAACTATTGACGCTGGCAACTAGGAGCGATTGTGACCTTAGACAAAACGGCTTTAGGATTCTGTGTGGGAAGCTGATTCGGGAAGGAGAGGTTAAGGAGTGAGTGGGTGTTTGTAGACATGGAGGCACCAACAACTCCCCTTATTCCAGGGGAGAATAGTTTATGAGAACAATGGTATAACTCTCCCAGTGCCTTTTCGTGATAGAAGCACACTCTCTAGTATGAGTCCTTTCTATAACAGAATAAGATACATCCCCTCCCTTAGAAAATCCACAAAACTCAGGGAAATATTTCCACTCCCCAGTGATGCTTTTGATGTTCTGGATGCTGGGAAGGTTGGGTACAGCTGCTGCGGCTCCTTATTGTCGACTTTGCAAAGTTGACTATCCTTGCCAGCCCCCGATTTCTCATCATTTAGGTGCCATGGTGATGGGAAGCACAGAAATGCATGCATAGATGGCACAATTTGCATTTTTCTTT
The DNA here is from genome assembly GCA_028658325.1 of Potorous gilbertii. Lineage (NCBI taxonomy): Eukaryota > Metazoa > Chordata > Mammalia > Diprotodontia > Potoroidae > Potorous > Potorous gilbertii. Next base: position 685,477,437 of record CM053770.1, read on the forward strand.
ATATACTGTAAGAGATTCCCATTTATACCCAGGACTAAGTGCTCATCAAACATAAATGGTTAGCCTCTAAAATGAGATTTCTCAAAGTGGATTGGTTGAGGGTGAGCCATATGCTTTGGAATTTCTCTAATGTTGCATCCTGTGATACACAGTTTGCTGCGGGAGTCTGGGCATGACTGGGTAAGGTAAAAATGGATGGGCAACCTTCTCATTAAGGGCATTTTTCACAGGGTTTTGGAGAAACATGTATTGTCAACTTGTTTGTGGCATGTTTTGATGATTGACTTTAGAGATAAATGTGCAAATGCTTTGCAAAATTCAAGTCACTGTATTAATGTCAGTTATTATGATGTCAGAGTAGACAGAAAGGCAGACTCAGAGTGAAGGAAATTCGGGGACCTGGCTGTGTCCTGGCTCGGGGTTTTGCCAGATATAGCATAATGAGATAGGAAAAAGAAAAAAATGTTTCTGGAAACGGAGAATCTAAGTTCCATTCCCCTTTTTGGTGTCTATTTCTTTGTGACCTTGAGAAATTTTCCTAAGCTCCCTCTACCTCTTAGATTCTTCCTGGAAGAATGAGAGAGTTGTGCTAGCCAGCTCCTAATGCCCTGATGATGCTCCTGCCCAGGCGGTGCTGGGCAAATGATCAAATCTCCCAGTGCCAGTGGCAACAATTTCTGACTGGAAGTTGCAGAAGAGTTGCTGATCTGCATTTCTAAAAGGATTTTTTTCCACTATGGCTTCCTACCCTGATGAAATCCCAGGTCCAAACCCTCCAAACTTCTTGTTTTTACTATTAATCTCATTCTTTACCTATTTTTGATGGAGTTCAGATAGAAGTAGTCACTTACTCTGCTATTTTCTTTTCTATTCAATGTCCCACAGACTCTATTCCAGGTGGAATGTCCTTACTAGGTCTCTGTATTTTGAATTTTTTTCATTGTGTGTGACCTAACAATTATAAATACTCAGTATGAAAAAAATCTGTTCAAAATGTTCTTAACTTTTTATGGATCAATGTTGTGTTCAGACAAAACAATGGTTTCGCCTGTGTTGATGCTCCCAGTTTATTTTTTGAATTCTAAGGATGCTTTCATATCAATATTTATACTTTGGAGATTCATTTTTAATTTTCTCATTCACATCTTAGTAAATGGAGTTCAGATAGAAAGGGTCCTAGGACTGGTATTATTGTTTTGCATTTAATGTTCTATGCACTATTGCCCAGGTAGATAAAATAACTCCTTTTGTGGTTGAATTTAAAATATTAAAATCTGAGCTAATTTAATGTAGATATACTGAAAGCATCCTTAATTCAACTCCAGCAGCAAGCAGGTGGATGAAGATGATCCATAGTTCATAGAGTCCCTACAGACTTTTGATCTCCTATGATAGGTTTCTATATTTTGCAAGCTTTTCACTCCATGTAATTTGGAGATTATAAATATTTAGCATGGAAATGTCTATCAAAAATGTTTTTGTCTAATTTTCATGTACCAATATTTTGCCTGGGCTTTTGTGAACAGCAGTTTGATCTGTGTGAATGGACTGGTTCCAGGGCAGGGTATTTGTTGAACTCTCCAGGACATTTGGAAGTTTTGCAGTGAGGGGACTGTGAAAAAGTGAGCGTCTTATGAATCATTTTAGCTATCAGGTCATGGGTAGCTAACTTTTCAGTAGGTGGGACATTTTTCAGCCTGAATAATGTTACTAAGTTTTCACTATTTCTTTGTGTGAACTTCATTGATTACTAAATCTGGGTTTCTGAGGGAAACCTCATCCATAATTTTCAAGTGATAAGCCAGTTTGGAGTAGCCATCCTAAACCTTCTGTTTCTTCAAACAAATCTGCTTGGCATATCTATTTCTCCATAGATGGGAGATTCTGGTTATTCAGTGGGGTGACAAAAATGAAATGTTTTCTTTTCAAACTTATTGATTTTTCCCCCTCATAAATAATTGTATATAACCTCATGACTCCCATGTTCTAAGTAATCTTACATAGCTCTAAGAAACCCCTCCACTCCTATAAACAACCAGTTACTTGATGCTTTGTTGCTATATATTGGTTGATTCATGTGACTTTCAGCCACTGGGGAGGACCTATTGATTTCCCCTTTGCCTCTTGGTCAAAAAGTTTATCAACCACTAGGGTAGGTATTTAGGATATGAAGAAAAAAATGAAATCATTTTTGCCTCCAAGTGAACCAAGTATTTATTAAGTACCTACTATGTGTTAAACATTGTATTTAGCACTAGAAGACTATACATTCAACTGCAGAGATGTATACATAACTTAGTGTATATAAATATACAGTATATATCATTGACTACATTAGACAATTCCAGGGCCATGTATCTCTTTTCCAGCCTTTATCCCCACCCTGTGAAATAGTGTCTATTTAATCTAGAAATATTCTTGTAAATTTTTCAATTCTTTATCATGCCATATGAGACCGTCTCCCAAGCCTCATTCTCCTTTTTGAATGAGCAGCCTTCAGGTGATGTGTACTGTTTTGTTAATATGGGAAATAGTTTTTGTGATTTGGCTGGTATTCAGCTATTCCCATATTTTGCCTCTCCCTCTATATCTAAGACATAGATAAAGCAGTGGGCTTTGAGTGCCTAATCACCACCACCACTATCTTCTGTCAAAAAGGATGATGGTAAATTCTATTTTCTTTCTATTTGGCTGAAAGTTGGTAAGTAGCCTTGTGATGTACAGAAGTGATAGTTATATTATTTCTGTCTTTTCTGGTAAGTTAAGATGTTTCTCTTTAAACCACTGATATCTCTGTGCCCAGTGCCCCTATATTTAGAGCACTCAAAAGTTGACACCGTTTTCTTGAAGTGTTATAGGATTTTCCGCTTCTACAAAGTAATTTATGCTGTAGATCATCTGTAGGAGCTCATTGTCAAAACAAAGGGTGAGCAACATCTTCTTTTAGGGTTGGAGAATAGGAAGAGAAATAAAATGGAAATGAAGGCAGTTTGAAATGATTTCCAAAGGACAGGCATAATTTCAAGAATTTGAAAAGGCATCTATTGTCCTGAACTTTTTTCCCCATTCAGTAAACTCTCAATGCCCTTGTCATACCCCTTCCTCTTGTCTGGTATATTCCTTTGGACTCTCTTCCTTTTCTGAAAACCACTCTATCCTATGACTAGATCTACTATGTTTAGAAATATCAAGGCTAAAGTTTTGTAGTTCCTTGCTGATAGGAACTCCTTGCCTGGAACCTCAGGGGTGGGAAACGAGTCAGACTTATCTAAACTAGACTCCATCTATCCATATGAAATGCTTGAGATACCCCGATGCCTGAGTGACTCTGAAGGAAAGGAAATCCAAGGACCTTAGGAAAAAGTTGGTGGAAAAGTTTGACTGGCCAATAGGTGCCAAGAACATGTTTTTGTGAGACCATCATGGGCTCAATTTGTCAGTAACACTTCCTGTGTACCAAGCAGTATACTAAGCCTGGTAGAAACAAGGAAAGGTGAAAAACTTCCTCATGTCATAGTTTGAAGAGCATCCTGACAGGATGGCCTCAGTGCTTCTAGAAAGGACTTTAGAAGCTGTATTGTTAAACTCCCTTACTTTATGGATAAGGAAACTGAGATCCAGGGGAGATTTCATGACAACTAATTAGGGTCACACATCAGAGGCAGGATTTGAATTCAAGTTTAGAGTTAAAGAGACTTGCATTCATCACGAATCCAAATTCCTCATTTTATGAATGAGGAAACAAAAACTCATGAAGTTAAGTGACTTGTCCAGTGTCACATAGCTTGTGAATATTGGAGGTTGGATTTGAACCCATACCATCCTGATTTCATGTCCATTACTTTATCTGTCAGGCCACACTGCCTCCCACATGCCAATCACAAGCCTCTGTGATTTGTTTTGCTTTGTTTTTGATGGGGAGATTTGGAAAGTGCTTCTGGGCTTTGCTAGCTTAGAGGTATCAGTGCCGGCCCCGGATTGGGGGTGGTGGTGAGCTACTCTGCTTTGGAGGTATCCTTCCTGGCCCCAATGTGGAGGCTGATGGGCTATCTGCCACCCTTCTTTCATCACTTCTGCCTTCTACATTGTGTTCAGTTTAGCCACTGAACTTCCTTAAAAAGGACCTCCAAAAGAGCCTATTTCTTTCAGCATATTGGCTCGTCCAATTATCCCATAAAGGTCTTTTGGTTCTGGTATTGAACTCCAACAGTGTCTATATTTTGTAATAATGTTCCCAGGCACAATTTCAATTCTGGTCTCTTTGGTTGCACTTTGCTTTATTTCTCCACATTTAGACCTAGATCTTTCCCCTCTAGCTAGCCTTGCCTCGAATCTCCTTTCTGCTTCTGTAATGAGAGGCAGAGCATGCTAGCTATTTATTGATCCAGGCCTGGGAGAGACCTTGGTAATTGAAAGGTGCTTTAATTGCATTCCTTAAAATTCTGTCTTCCCACAGAAAGGCAGAAAGAATGCTGCTTGCCTTGCAAGTCAGGGATGGCACATCCAACATTAATTGAGGTAGGGGGAGGGAGGGGTGTTCATAAGCTCTTGGGTTTCTTTTGCTTAAATATAACAAGAATAAGGGGGTGGGTATCTACATGGAACCAATCAGGACTTTGGAGCAAATGAATTTCATTGTGTTGGGCTGTGAACTTGAGAGACTAAGCAAGCAAAAAACAATTTATTTCTGGAAGCCCCTGATGATCAGCAGGTAGCAGCAGTGTGAGATGAGAGGTTAGGAGAGAGGGACTGTTCTTGTTGTCGTCCTTACATAAGAGTTTGGGCATGGTTTCAGCAAGCTGGGCCAAGCATTCCCACTAGAGCTGGAAAAGAGCATATTCTGAGAGCAGACATGAGCATTTCTGCCTGTGGACACCTTTTACTGCATTGATTTTTAAATAAAAGAAAAATAACCTAGCAAAACCTAGCAAAAGGCAGAATGTAAAGAAGACAGGGAATGGAGCAACTGAAAGTTTTGATGGGGAATCTATTATGATAGCTACCTATGTACCTAAGACATGGTTCCCACATGGAAGGAGGCAGCTTGGTGTGGTGGACAGTGTGCCAGGTTTGGAGTCTGAGCCCTTGCTGGAGAATCCTGCTTGTGATATTAGCTAGATAAGTGATCTAGTCAACCTCTCTGAAGCTCAACTCTTGATTTTTAATATGTGATGTATCCTAGAGTCTTGTCTACACCATAAAACCACTATACAAAACCCTCTTACTCTTGTGGGTCAGGACTCAAGATTAAAGCTCATGGATTTAAAGCTTGAAGGACTATAGCAATCATTGATTCTTTGTACAGATGCAGGGGAGCAGAAGGAGGAAAACTGGGTAGAATTTTCAGGGAAGCAAATTTAGTGTTTACAGAATGAAAAACTTCTTAACAATTGTAGCTATCATGAAAGGGTTGTGCAAGGGGTGGTGGTGGTTGGTAATGCTTGAACCTCAGTCTCATTGGAATTCATTCAAAGAGGGACGTGTGTGTGTGTGTGTGTGTGTGTGTGTGTGTGTGTGTGTTGTAGCTAGCTGACTGATATCTATCTTATCTATATATCTATTTAATTAGATATAGAAATCTATTTTACTCAATAGGAAAATAGGAGAAGGTGATGAGAAAGGGGAGGGATGGTAAAAAGGAGGGTAGGTTAAGGGAGACAGTGGTTAGAGGCAAAACAGACTTTTGAGGATGGAAAAAAGAGAGAAGGATAAACAGAAGGAAATTGGATAGAGGGAAATACATAGTTAGTAATCATAACTGTGAATGTAAATGGGATGAGCTCTACAAAACGGAAGCAGATGGCAGAATGGATTACAAACCAGAATCCAACAATATGTTGTTTACAAGAGACACACTTGAATCAGAAAGACACACACAGAGTTAAAATAAGGAAATGGAACAGAATCTGTTCTGCTTCAGCTGATGCAAAAAAGGCAAGGATAGCAATCATGATCTCAGACAAAACAAAAGCAAAAAGAGGGCTAATTAAAGGAGATAATCATGGAAACTTGGTTGTTCAATCATGTCTGACTCTCCATGTTTCATGCCGCCCATGAGTTTTCTTGGCAAAGATGCTGGAGTGGTTTACCATTCCTTTCTCCAATGGATTCGGGCAAATAGAGACTAAGTGACTTGACCAGGATCACACAGCTGGTAAATGCCTGAGGTCACATTTGAACTCATGGTTTTCTTGATTCCAGGCCCAGGGTTCTATTCACTGAGCCATGTGGTTGCCTCAAGTCAGGGAAAGTACATTTGGATAAAAAGATATTATAATGAAATAATTATATGATGAAATAATAAATGAAAGAATATAAAAATTTTTACAGCAAGTTTCTCTCTTAAAGGCTTCTTCTTAAAAATTTATTTAAATATATTTGAATATATTAAATATATTAAATATTTTTAAATGTTGAATCAAATTTATAAAAATAAAAGCCATTCCCTAATTGATCAATTTTCAAGCAATATGAAGAAGCAGTTTTCAGAAGAAGAAATCAGAACCATGTATAGTCATATGAAAAAAAATGCTCTAAATTATTATTGATTGGAGAAATGCAGTTTCAGACAATTCTGACACCTCTAATTTCTCAGAGATGACAAATGTTGGAAAGCATGAGAGAAACAGGAACACTAACGAACTGTTGGTGGAGTAGTGAATGGATCCAACAACTCTGGCGATTAATTTAGAAGTGTGCCCAAAAGTCTATCAAACTGTGCTTATCTCTGACCCAGCAATACCACTACTAAGTCTATATCCCAAAGAGATCAAAGAAAGAAAAAAAATACCCACATATACAAAAATATAGCAACTCTTTTTGTGTTGTCAAGGAATTGGAAACTGAGATGGTGCTCATCAGTTGGGAAATGGTTGAACAGTTTGTGGAATATGTTGTGATGGAATATTATTGTTCTTTAAGATGAGGGGGATGGCTTCAGAAACAAAACAAAACATGGGAAGATCTATATGAACTGATGCGAAGTGAAATGCGCAGAACCAGGTTGCCATTGGACTTAGTAACAGCAATATTGTAATGATAATCAATTGTGAAAGGATAGGCTACTCTGATCAATATAGTGATCCAAGAAAATTCCAAAGGATTCATAATGAAAAATAGTATCTACCTCCAGAGAAAGAACTGATGAGCTCTGAGTGCAAATTGAACTATAGTTTTCTTTATTTCTTTTTTCTTGCTTTTTTGTGATGTGCCTAACATGAAAATATGTTTTGCATGATTTCACATGTATAATTGATATCATATTACTTTCCTTCTCAATGGGTGGGGGAGGAGTGGGAAGAAAGGAGAGAATTTGGAAGACAAAATTTTTAAAAGAATGTTAAAAATAAATAATATTAAAAACAACAACTAGAGCTACCCAATAGTAAAGTGGGCATCCTTAAGAGGTAGTGAGTACCCCCTCACTTGAAGTCTTTAAGCTTCAGTAGAGTAGCACATAGCCTGGCACATAGTGGGCACTTAATGTACTGTTTTGTATTGATGATGAAATTAAGACCTAGAATGTTGGACTAGATGACTTCTGAGGCTCCTTGCCACTCTGATGTTAGCTGGTTCCCCAGAATGGAAACTATATTATTATTGGACCCTTGTTCTAAATCAATGAGCGCAGTTGGAAAAGAGGCCAGAGTGTTGAACTTGAAGTCAGAAAAGTCCTAATATCAGGGGTTCAAATCCCTCCTCCAACTGTAATGAGCTTTATGACCATTACTTAACTCCCTTATTTTCAGTTTCCTCATCTGTTAGTTGGGGATGACAGCTCTGGAAGTACCTACCTTATAGGGTAACTTTGAACAAAAATTCTGGTATGTATGTCAAGTGCTTTTCAAGCTTTGCTCAGTCTGTGATTCTGTGGTTTTCTCTGGCTCTGTTCTCAGGGTCTTAGGATGGTGCTAACCCTAGTTGTTGGGTTGTTCCTTCAATAGTGAAAATTAGATCAATGTGGGAACAGGGAGAAAACCTGAGAACACAGAAAGAGACTATATGGGGCCAACATGTAGGACTATCAAGAAAAATGAGAAAAGAGAATGCCATAGAGTAAGAACAACAAACAGAAAAGACAAGAGTTTATCCACCTAACACATTAAAAAATTCTGAGGGTGTAGGCAATGTTACCTACCCATAGTCCCCAACTTCTGCAAAGAAGTATAAAGGAGCTATTTTCTTATATCTCTCATTTGGGGTCAATCTTGGTCGTAAACTTTTCCTTCCATTTAGTTTCTGTTGTTTTATTGTCTCCCTCCGTCCCCATTTCCATTGTGATAGTTCTTACATACTTCGTTTTCCTGTTTCTGCTTCCTTTGCTTTGTGTCATAGGATCATAGATTTATTGCTGAAATTGAGCTTAGGGGCTATGAATCCAACCCCTTTATTTACAAGGAGAAGCCTGAAGACCAGTAACACACTTGTGTAGCCCACACAGCTGCCTCAGGCAGGATTTGAACCCTGGTCTTCATGGGTCATATCTAGTACCCTACACACAAAGTTACCTGACCAGGTGTCACTGTCACAAGAGGAGCCATAACTAGGGTCCATCTCTAAGTAGGAGGCAGGACTGTTACTTGTTATCCCTAGACAGACAACCACACTTCGCACCGTTAGGTTTTATATTATCTAACAGGAAGGGCCAAATCCAGGTCAATTCTGAAGTTTGGGGAGCAGCTCAGGCTTCATTAAGCTGCTTGAGATCCCCTAGAGAAACCTCCCAGATAATAAATAATAATATAATCTATAAAATAATATGCTATATGTGAATAAATAGCCTGTAAATAATATAATAATTAATAGCCAAAAATAGAATCATAAGCACTAGGCTTTATACAGCACTAAAATTTGCAAGGCACTTTACAAATACTCTCTCAGCTGATCCTCGCCACAACCCCAGGATGTAAGTGTATTATTCGCCCCATTTTACAGATAAGGAAATGGAGACAGAGGTAAGGTGACCTGCCCAGGGTGACACGACTAGAACATCTCTGAGGTCAGATTAGAACTCAGGTTTCCCTGATTCTCTATCTAGTACTTTATCCAGTAAGCTGCCCAGCTTTCTTGCTCCCAAGTGTGGAGGCATCTTTGCATCTTTTCTCTGGTACATTGTAACAAGAAAGCCTCCAGGAAAGATGTGTCTTTGCCTTTGAGTATGTCTGTATTTTTCTGCCCCTGGCAGCCCCTGGCCAAGGGCAGCATTTGGTACCTCCTCTGGCCAAGCTCAGTTTTCAAAAAATGGCTGAGTATGTGATAATAAGGCCACTCTAAGCCTGCCTAGGCTGCATCCCTGATAAGATGATTGTCTGAACCTCTACTGCATCCCCCTAAGGGCATGTTTGAAAGTCCCAGTTGTAATAAATACCTAGCAATTATCATAAAATCTCTTCTCTTAAGAGCTGAAAGGAACCTAAGAGGTCATCACATTCAGGGTTTATAAATGCACTTTGGATCTGGGAGCCAGACACGTTTTTCTTTCCCTTTTCAAGGACAGAAAGATAAAACAATGAAATATTAGTATATGTCACTGGTTCCCCACCTCAGGTCTAGAATCACATACCAGTGAGGCTCTACAGATGTCTTCATGGATTTCAGAAGGCTAAAGGAACAGGTAAACTGAGTTGGCCACAGGGAAGATTTCAAGTCACATGGGGGTGGGTGATAGTCCTGGATTCAGGGACGCTTCGCCTGACCAGGTGCCCAGTGAGCAGAGTCCCAGCATAGGTCAAAGCAGTGCTGCCTGATCCTGGGCTGAAAGGGGGCTTAGGTCCAATTCTTATATTTTACAGATGAAGAAACTGAGGCTCAGGAAGCCACAGTGACCCCCAAAGACAGGAAATATCAGAGGTGAGATTTGCATCTCCATACTCAGACTCCAGAGCCCTTTGTTCTTGACGCTTTGACAAGATGCTTCCCTTAAGAAACCCCCAGACTTGTTCTAGTAATCAAGGTGCATTATACAATACTGTGCGGCAAGGCTCCCTTTAAATGGGAATTTAAGGGCCATAGATTGGGACCAGGGAAGGGAAGGCGTCAGCCCTTGTGTACTCATCCATAGTACTCAGTCACAATATGACGTCCCTTTATTTATAAAGAATGGGAGAACTTCTATAGTAGACTTAGAATCAAGAGACTTGGCCTTTTTACAACTGGAATATTCCTATGTGATCAAGGTTTTCTTTTCTTACCTTAAGCTGGGCCATTGTTTAAGGCTTTTTAACAACTCGATGACACCCTAATGTAAAGGAATATATTTCTTAGGGAGCAATGAAGCCCTTGGGTCAGGCCACAGACTTGAATAGGGCTGAGCAATTCATGGTCCCAAAGCATGAGCACCCAAGTCCCAAAAGCAGATTGCTCTGACGCATTAGGATTTGGAGCACATGTATCCTCTTTGTGACCTCTGTTTTGATACGAGCAAACTATAGTTCAGTAAATTCACTGAGCATGAGTCATATATCTTTGGCTGGAATCTCTAACCAGAAAATAGGACGATGACTAACAGGTTCCATCGGTATGATGGAACTTGATGGCATTTGAAAATTCTAAGTTTGGATCATCCGTGGGCAGGTCCGATTCTAGGTCAAGATGTTACCAACCATCTCCTCGTGGACTGGTTAAGTCCCCTTAAAAATAGTGCTTTGTTTTGTCTCTCTGGAATATAAGTTCCCTGAAAGCAGGAGTTTCCAACCCTAATATCATCTTCTGTCTTAACACCAGTTACCATATTGAATGCATAGTAGGTTCACAAGAAACAGTCTTGATGGTAATGTAATGATGGCAGTGTGATTCAGGTGAGGTCTTAGCTGGCTTTGGCAAAGCAACTTGAGAAATGTAGATGTCTGGCTCTTTGGGTGTGTAAAATATTGGGATTTTATGTTAAGAGCAAATGGAAAAGAAAGAATTGGAATGCTTATGGCCAGATCATGCTTGCCTTGCTCATGGTCCAGCAGTACAGAAGCACACCCCACCATGTGCCAGCTGGGTGGCACTTCAGTCGATAGATAGATCTGAAGGCAGGGTTCAAATTCCAGCCTCAGATACATGCTAGGTGTGGAACCTTGGGCAACTCACTTAACCCTTACTGCCTCAGTTTCCTCTTCTGCATAATAGGGATTACACTAGCACCTACTTCCAGGGTCAGTTTGAGGATCAAATGAAATAGCTTCAGTGCTTTGCAAACCTTAAAGTGTTTATATGTATATGTATATATATGTATGTATATATATGCATGTATGTATATATACATACATCCATTTATATGCATATATTTGTGTATATTATACATATATTCAGTTATTGTTACTCATATTCTGTGATCCTATGATCTATTAGTAGGATAGGGACTGAGTTTATGGTTACCTTATTACAGGAAGCTCCTTCTACCTATTGTAGGTGAACATCTTCTGGTCTCAGAGGGATCCAGAGCATCGAGTGATTAAATGGTTTGCTCAGCGTGACAGAGGCTAGATCTTCTGTCTTTCAGACCAACTCCCTGGGCCCTCTACCCTGCTGTCTCACTCTTAATTATATCATACGGTATTTTATTTTTCAAGCCTTAATAATCATCATTCTTTATGTTTTGTGATGTTCTGGTTAAAAACTACTTTCAGTTCTTTGATCTGATTCCCAGGATTTGATTTCCACATAGGAGGGGACACAATTATTTGTATTAGTGACCATTATCACCATCAAAGGGGTGGGAACTGGATTTGTTTCATTGAGACAGAGAATTCCCAGGTGAGGAAATTCCCCCCACTAATGCAGGTCAGCACCTTCTCTGCATTTTGTAGTCTCAGATCAGAGGGGTTAAACATGGCTGCCCAAAGCAGTCCCAAGTATAGCCTGAACCAGATTATAATATAATTGGGAAATATTTAACAAAATAAATAAAATGCAATAAGATATATGTATATATATATATATATATATATATATATATATATATATATATATATATACTATTGCATTTAAAAATCAAGTCTTTATGGGACCTAAAGTCATCTTTATATGTGAATTAGAGCCCTCTGTTTCTATATGAATTTGACACCATTGACCCAGGATATCAGGGGTTAAATGATTTGTCCAGGGTCACATATTTGCAACAGGTAGGATCTGAACCCACATCTTTCCAGCTTTGAGTCCAAATCTCTATCTACTATGACTGACCACCTCACTATCCCCATTGTATACATGAGCAAATCTAACCCTAAAAAGGTTAAAGGGTGAAGAGGTAAGAGGTTAACCTTAGATCTGACAAGTCATCAACAGTAATGCTGAAACTCATACCTAGATTTTTGTCATTCCTGGTCCCATGTTCTTGATGCTAGGCTGTGCTGCCTGTGTTTTTATTACCAGAACTGTTGTTGAGCCAGATTTCCTCTGTGTCTCATTCTGGTGATAGGAAAGTTATACTCAATTTCACCAAGCAGGTGTATGATAGCGAAATAATAGCCACTTTTGGAATCATTCTGTTTTTATTTTTAAAAAAATTTAAAATGTATTACATTATTATTTCGTATACATCCTGTACATAGCTTGCTTGTATATATTTGTTTGCATACTATCTCTCTTATTAGGTTATAAACTCCTTGAGGGCAGGGACTGTCTTTGCCTCTTTCTGTATCCATAATGCTTAAACACAATCCCTGGCACATAGTAGGCACTTACTAAATGTTTACCGTTTGATTGATTTAGGGAGAGAAAATTTGGGGCATTTGGATACATTTGGAAAAATTGGGACATTTGGATACAAAGCTTTTTACTTCTAAAAGTGGAACAGAAATGAAATTGCTAAAACATGTACTACAGTATCTCAGCATCCTTTGGTTTCAAGAGTCCCCCAAATGTTCCAATCCATCGTATTTTCACTTGTGAACTTGTAATGGAAATCCACTAATCAGAGCTATTTTGGAGAGCAAGGTATTAGCTGGGGCACTTGACAGCTTGTCAAGACTCAATTCAATTTCAAAGCATGTGACTAAGAGCCCAGTCGTCCCACTTTGAGTGATTCATTGGAAGGTGCCTGCCTGGTACCTGCCTTTTATGGGTATGTACTCTACCTAGGGGCTAGTTCATAGAATTTATCATCATACAAGAAAAACACAGGCATTTGAATATGAACTTAATTTATGACTACTTAAAAATCTGCCAAGTTAAGCGCCAGAAGCCCAATTCTATTCTATTTAAAAACAAATAAATAGCCAGCCAACCCAAAATCCAGGCTTTCTAACCCATAGAGTCAAAAAGACAACCCCCCCCCCCCACAAGCCTTTAGTAAACACCTGCTATGTTCCAGGCACTGTGTATGAGTTTGAGATATAAAAACAAAAGCAGACAATCAGTCCCTGCTTCCAGGGTGCTCCCAATGTAATGGGAGAGACCATGGACAAACAACTCTGTAGAAACAAACTATAGACAATATAAATCGGAGATAATCAACAGAGGGCCACCACAATTACCCAGAGACACACATCAACATCCCACCATCCCTGAGCACTTTTCAGACTCATTTGAGGAAAAATTTGTGTATCAGGGAGGATACTGGATTGGACAAGTAAGTGAATGAATGATGTGTTTGTTGTGTGCAGTCTCAACTCTCAGTGAGGCATTTTCTTTGAGTAATTTCCCCCCTGCTTTGTAGAAGGTGGTAGAGTTGAAACAGCATGGAGATCTCGAAGATCTAGGGTTGAATTCCTGTTTCTGAGACTTATTAATCATGTGATCTTAGCCAAGTTGGAAGTCAGTTTCTTCTCTGAACCTGTTTCCTCGTCTGTAAAATGAGAGACAATGCTTTGCATGACACACCTCCCAAAGCTGAAGTTTGTTAATTCTAACAGCCCTGAGAGGGGCTTCTTCAAGGTATGTACTTTAGTGAATTTGTGGTCTCACTCAAGTCAGTAGCCCCTTCTCCAATGCAGATTGCAAAATCTCTCCATACCTTTTCATTCTATGTGATCCTTGTCGATGCTTTTCCATAAATCCTTGATAGAGAATTGACATGACTGTACCACTTTCCTGTTCAAGGAGCTTCTATGGGTCACATTCTGATCTATATCTGAGCTCTGGATCCAGATGGCTGTGGAGGAGAAAGCGAGGCTGGTGACTTTGCACAGCACTGCCTCACTCAAATCTAGTTCACTTGTACGTCATGGCGTCCCTTCCATGATGTCATGGTTCTCTTTGAGGACCACAGACAAAAACTAGTAAGGTTATCGCTTGGATGAAATGCAAACTCTTTTGTTTTACATTTCAAGCTCTTCGTACTTTGACCTTAGCTGATCTTTCTAGACCAATTTCACATTACTCTTTGATATGTCCTCTACATTCTAGTCAAATTGACCAACCTACTGCCCCTCACATTTGACATTCCATCTCCCTCCTCTATTTTTTGCTTATGCTGTGCTCCATGGCTGGAATGTTCTTTCTTTCATCTTCTGGACACTCAAGTGTTTTTGAGTCTTAGTTCTTGGTCTGCCATCCTCAAATAGTAGGCTTTTCCTGAGTCTCCTAGTTGGTACTGTTCCTCCCCTCAAAAAATGAACTTTGAAATATTTGCATATATTTTGCCTTTACTTACTTATGCATATGTTGTCTTCCTCATAGAATGTAAGGTCCTTGAGAGCCGGCATTGGTTTTTGTTTGTTTTGTATTCTCAGATCCTTGAGAGCAGAGAGTATTTCATTATGGTCTTTGTCTCCCCTATTTCCAGCACACTGCTTGGCTCGGAGTGAGGATCTGGAAAACTGGCTTTGCATATTCTTTGGACCTTTTAATGTTTCATGGATACTCCTGCCACTAGTGCATTCTCCCTTCATCCTTTATTACCTTACATAACCTGCGAGATATTAAGTTTACTTGTATGAATCTATCTCTGTACTCTCAGTGATTATATTTCTCAAGAGGTTAGATATGTCTGTACTGTAGTTCAGGAACAGAGAGAAGTTAATTGTCCCACATGGACCAGAAGTCAAGAACTTGTTCTCATTAATATTTCACACTAACCACTGAGCAAACTAGAATAATACAGGAGAGGCCACTTAAACAAAGAGGTCGTCAGCTTAGCTTGACTTCTTTGGTGATGGCTACAAAATTAGAAACTGGATATGACCAACCAGTGTATTTGGGATAAGTGATGGCATGTAGCTGGAAAACTCTGGTTTTAGAGAGATACAAATGAAATCTGAAATTATCCACATTCTGTAGGTTTGAGATATTGGGAAAAAAGGCCCTTCCTTTGCTCAAGTCAGGAGCTATGCTTTTAAACTTGTAAGTCTGTATTTTTAATTTGAAGCTCTTAGCACATTTGAGGTCTTTGATCAGATGCTTATGTAATCTCTTAGCTTCCAGTAACAATTATCCTAATCCATTGCACACTAAGGCAGTATGGTAGAGAAAAAAAATTTGAGTGAATGAATGAAAAGCACAGTTATTAGGTGATTACTGTGTGCCAGGCACTAGGCTAAGAGCTAAGGATATAATCCTCTTTGTCTTCTAATGCTTGGTATATAATATAATAGTCCCTGCCTCCAAGGAGAAGATATTCTAATGGAAACAATACATCCAAGGGTGTGTTGGGCAGGGAGTAATGAGCAGGGAAGGACACTTTGGTGTGTAGTATGTAGGGGCATAGGGCGTAGATTAACTTACCCCATTCAAAAACAATGATGGAATTGGTTTGATCATGGCTTATGGTTCCAGATCTGGAGAGAAATGAGTAAGGGGAAGTAAAGGCTACATGTGTAACACAAAACAGGTGGCAAATATGCTGTGACTGAAGCGAATGGAAAGGAGGGAGTAAATGAAACATGTGAACTGGAAAGGGTTTGGTTTCTTGAGATAATATTCTGAGAAACATTGGTGACTGAGGAAGTCAGCCACCAACATAGAGAGTGAGTGCTGGGGGCAGAAGTTGCTCCAGGGTATCCTTTCTGGTGTCTGCCTTAGGCATAGAGTAATAACTTCAATGATGCTTTTTCATGACCTCCTTTCAGCAACAGCTGTAGTCATTCTTACAGGGTTAGAGAATCACAGAATAGAGAATGGCATAGTTGAAAGGGATCTCCAGCCCACCATTGCCCAAGTAATTCTTTTCTGCAATTTCAGACAGATAGCCATACACTTTACCTTGGAAAACTTTCAATGTGGAGGGACATGCTCCCTGCCAGACTAAGCCCATCCCACTTCTGTGATTGTCAGGGTATTTTTCTTTACATTAAATTGAAGCTTGCCTCCAGACAAATTCCATCCATTGCTCCTGCTTCTTCTTCTGGGACCCAACAAACCAAGTTCAGCCCCTCTCTTACATGACAGCCCTTCACATCCTTCAGGATACTTACCATGGCTATGCTAAGACTCCTCTTCTCTGATGAGACCATTCCTCTTTCCTTTGGTAGTTTCATATCTGCTGGGGTCTTCAGTTTCTCATAGGCATGGTTTCCCTCTTTTCACATTTCTCCAGTGTGTCAATGTGATTCCTAAAACATTGGCCAGAATGGGCTAGAACATCTCAAAGCTGAACTACCTGATCAGTGTAGCACACAATAGGACTATTACCTCCCTGGTTGGGGACACTTTTCCTTGCTTAATGCTTTCTAAGGTTTGTCTCCACATCACACTGGATTCATATCAATCCTATAAATATTATATTCCTATTTCCATTTTCACATGAGCTATTGTCAAATATGTCTTTAATACTACACTTGGGAAGTTATTTTTCTGAACCCTTTTTAGACTTCATATTTATGCTTATTAAATTTTATCCAGCAGGATTTGTCCCCATCATGTTGGCTTGGCAAAAGCTTTCTGAATCCTTCCTCTGACATCCAGTATGTTAATTGTTTTTCTTAACTTTGTGTCATCTGCCAATCTGTTATAGGATGCTTTATCCAAGTCATTGAATAAATTGTTCAATACCTGAAGTTCTCCCTTAGTTCACCCACTTCTGACCGCACCTTCTTGTGCGTTTTAACTCACACTCCTCTTCCTCGAGAATAGCACATAATTTTGTTAAATGCTTGGCTAACACCAAAGTTCACCTTGCCTACAAAACTCCCTAGTCTATCCAGTTAGTAATTTTGTTAACAAAGTCAACATCTGGCATGACCAGATCTTGTTAAAGTCATACTGGTCTTTTGGGGGGAATCACCTCTTCTTTTTCAAGATGTTTATGAAACCTTTATTTAATGTAACACCTTGGAATTATTTTAGAAATCAAAGTGATTGCCACTTAGTGCAATATTTGACAAAACTACTCTATTCCCTTCTTATGAAAACTGGGACATTTGCCCTTCTTTAGTCATATCACACCTATCCCATTCTCCATGATATTTTAGGGGTCAACATCAGTGTCTCTTTATTTTCATCTGCTTCTGCTATTAGAACTCTAGGATTTCGTTATCTAGGTTTGGTGATTTGCCCTTTTACACTTGGTATCAACTATTTGAGAATTAATAAGAAAAATAAAAATAACTAGATCTTATATTGCACTTGGAGTTTTGTAAAACACTTTACATATGTTAACTCATTTGAACTGTAGGTAATGCAAGCAAAAACTTTGCCAAAGTTGACATTTGAGCCATCCCTCATGAGAGGATCAGGTTTATGAAAATGTTAATAATAATGTAAATCTGATTTAAAGGGAATATTTACTTAATTAATACAACTGGTTTTTTTGTCTAGTTTCCCAATGAATGGATCGTTTCAGAAGTTATTGGAAAGAATGCCAGTTCGTAGGGTCAGAGAACAGCTTTATCTCCTTGCTCTCCTTCTTTCTACCTGTGTGACCTGGGACAATCCACTTTTCCCTATCTGGGTCTCAATTTTCGTATCTGTAATATAAAGAGAATGGATTAGAAGACCCCTAAAGCCCCTAGATTTGGGTAGCTATAGGTCTCTGAATTTGAAGTGCATTGTTCATAACAATATAGTAAATGATATCCTGGTTTCTACGTCAGACCATAGAAAGATGCTCCATCCATAATGGAACTTAGATTTCATGCACATGGTGCTACTAACTAGTGCTAGTGGTAATAAATAAAGTTATGTTTACCCTGGGTACTCTGAGATACTATAAGAAGGCAATATATTGGGTAAGCATTTTTGGGAGGCTTTCTAGGAGAACATAGATAAGAAATACGAAGGTGAGAAGATGGAAGATATGTGTGGGTGTGCATGGGGGTGTGGGAGTGCTGTCTGTCTGTAAGAGAGAGTCACAGAGATAGAGAAAGGGAGAAGGGAAGAGGAGGAGGAGGGGAAGAGAGAGAAAGAGGCAGAGAGGGGGGAATGATGGGAAGAGGCAGAGACGGAGAATTGTCAGGAATCTGTTTTAGTAGCAAAGGTATTTTAGTCAGATTTAATCAGGAATCTTCCAGATTATCAAAAGAAATGATAGAATCTAAACACCATTTATAATATTCTTTGAAAACTATGATTCCAAATTCCATCCTTCATGGATGCCTCCTTGTATTGGTTCCTTCTATATCTCATTGAATGTGTGTCAGCTGATGCAATGACACCTCTGTGCTGCTGCTGACCTTTAGTGGAGCTCACATCATGGGGGCTGTGACTAGAGAGTTGTCCTTGAAGTCAAAGTCAAGAAGTCCAGAGTTCAAGTCCCACCCTTGCCACGTACTTGCTATGTGACCTTGGGAAAGTCACTTCATGTCTCAGTAATCCAGGAAACTGTAAGGCTAGGTCATGCGGAAGGGTGGCCCTGCATTGGGAGAGGGAATTTCTGCACTTGAGGATACCCTAGACTCATGAAATCACAGGTCCAGCCCCTCTCCCTAATACATACTCACAAGTATATAGAATGATTATTTCCTTGGTGAGATCCTTGATATGTTCATTCTAAGCCCTTTCCATCTATTCTGCCAAACCTGGTACCCATTGTGCTAGCCTAGGGGAGTTGCAGCATATTCTGAAAAGCTATAAAACCAGATTATGATTTGACCTTTCTCTGTTGCTTTAAGGATTGTAGAGTATTTTCTATTCATGATCTCATTGAAGCCTCTCAACCCTATGAGGCAGGCAAAGTCCCCATTTAATAGATGAGGAGCAGAGGCTTAAAGTAACAAAATGCCAGCAAGTTTTCCATGTAGGATATAAATCCATGTCTTCCTAACTCCAATTCCAGCACTTTTTCCTTGACTCAGTGCTGCCTATTGAGGTCTTCATTTCCTGTGATGGTGATGATGATGATGATGAGTGTGTGTATTTGTCCTTCATTGCTGAAGAAGACCATGTTAACTCATTTGTTAACATGTCATAAGAGAAGTAATGACATGACTTTGTTTTGAATAAGGGAGGGCTGTGAATGTCACCAGCCTCACTTCTCCTCCAGAGCCATCTGAATCCAGTGACCAGATTTTCATCAGAATGACTGGGGATAACCCAAGATGAGGCAGTTGACATTAAGTGACTTACCCAAGGTCACACAGCTAGTGTGTATCAAGTGTCTCAAGTAAGATTTGAACTCAGGTCCTCCTGACTGCCTCACTGGTGCTCTATCCACTGCACCTCCTAGCTGCCCCCATGCTGATGACATGCAGAGTAGTAGAAGACCTGAGTTCAAATCCAATATCAGATACTTCCTAGCCTGGTGACCCTGGGCAAAGGATTTAACCTCTGCTGTCCTCAGTTTTCCCATCTATAAAGTAGGGATAACAAAAACTCTTACTACCGAGGGTATAGATAAGGAGATAGATAGATAGACAGACAGATAGAGAGACAGACAAACAGATAGATAGATAGAGTGAGTGAGAGAGAGAGAGATGGATATTTAGAAGTATACATGTATAGATAGGTAGAAATTTTGCTTTGCAAACTTATAAATACTATGTAAAGGTGAGATATTCTTATTTTTAAAGTTCTGCAGGTATGAAAGGGCACCTGTATTTTCAGATAAGGTCCTTATTAGTTTTACTTAACTGTTTGATTTTATTACAATAGAATTCTCTGAAGTGAAGGCAATCTGCAAGTGTATGTAATAGAAAAATAAAACACATTGAGGATATATTACTTTGATTGGAATTAAAAAATAGAAATCTATATCAGATTACTTGCCATCTTTGGGAGAGGGTGGGGAAGAAGGGAAGGGGAAAAATTCAGAACTTCAAAAAAGATGACTGTTGAAAATTGTCTTTACATATAAGTGGAAGCAATAAAATACTATCAACAGAATTCTTCTGTATTCCATGTATTGCTGCTGAGGATGGAAGTCATCATCTCTCATGAATGTAAAAGAAAAGTTGAAAAATACCATGTTTACCAGAATGATTACATTGGAAATAGAAAGGGAGGGACAAATGCAAAGTAGATATTAAGAAGAAAAAACTCAACATGAATTGGCACCTAGATGTTAAGTAAGAGGAAGGGAGAGGAGTCAAACATGGCTTATATTTTATCATGGACAATACTAGAACAGAAGTTAAGAAACTTAGGAGGGGTATACACTTTTTCTGCAAGTAAGTATTTATTCCCAGGGACATATAGGTGGTACAATGGATAGATTACCAGGTCTGAAATCAGGAAGATTTGAGTTCAAATCATGTTTCAGACACTTACTATCTATGTGACCCTGGGAAAGTAACTTAACCCTGTTTGTTTCAGTTTCCCCATTGGTAAAATGAGCTGGAGAAGAAAATGACAAACCACTCTGGCATCTTTGCCAAGAAAACCCCAAATGGTGTTACAAAGAGTCAGACACAACTGAAAAAAGAAACTGATAAAAATTTATATTTTAATCAAGTTGGGTTTGAGGTGAAAGACATTTGCAAGTACAAAATGAATGAATGAGAATACATTTATTAAGTGTCTGCCATGTTCTAGGCACTAAATTAAGTGCTGAAAATACAAATACAAAATAGAGACAGCTCTTGCCTTCAAGGCACTTACACTATAATAGGGGTAGACAACCCACATAGGGAAATGATGATCAAGAAAAATTAAAGGCATAGGGATGATGAATTTCTCTATGACTTAATTACTGGTCCCAGGACAAGAAGTAGAAAGCAGGGGTGGAAGTGGGGATGAATGCTCAGGAGAAAGGTCTGGGCTGGGGAACAGAGACTTTGGAGTATCAATTACAAATGTACAAATTACATAGTGGTGAAGGGGACTACTGAGAGGGGTTGATGAGAGGGATGAGGTTTAAACCTTGGAGGAATGACAATAGTTAAGAGTTTTAGAGGAAGGAGAAGAAAACCCAAGCAAAACAAATGAGATCTAGAAGGTTCCATAAAAAAACCACAACAGAATGTATGATAATGCTTATATGAAAGCACAATTACAACAATCTAGAATAGTATTTTCTGTGTTGGTGCAAGCTTGGTGTAGAGTACCCAAGCACCACTTAATGTCTCTCAGGGAGAGGCATTTTTGTATCACCTGGGATTTTATGTAATTCCATATAGTGACTGATTCCTTGCAGAACCAGTCTACAAATAGGCATGTGTTTCCATGAGGCTCAAAGAGGAGGCTTGATCTCTGCATTAAGTTATAACCTGAGTCTTAACAGTGAAATAACCTAGAGGAGCTTGTTCACTGTAAGACACATGACACTGGAAATCATAGCTTTCCACTTTATAATAGAGTATATGCATTGAGGTGATTTCTTAAATTGTAAGAGATATTTGTGTTTCTAAGTTGATCTTCCTGACTCCAACCTTTCTCCTCTCCAATCCATCCTCTATACAGCTGCCAAGTTGATATCTCCTGTACTTCCTAGTTTCCTGCTTAGAAAGAGATGAGTTCAAATTTTACTTCTGACATTTACTAGCTATGTGATCCTGGAAGTCACTTAAACTCTCTATACCTCTTCATCAATAAATTGAGGGGGTTGGACTTAATGGCTCCGACGATCCCTTTCTACTCTAAATCTATGATTTGCCTAAAGTCCCATAGGTAGTCATTGGGAAAGCTGGAATGGGAAGGAGCAGTGTTAATGAGCAGAAGTTAGTTCTCAAGACCATAGTTATAAATGGGAGACACATTGCAAGGTAAAAAATATTTGGGGCAGAGAAGCTTAAATTAGTTCCATACAAAGATATGAGACTATAAAAGAAGATGCAAGAGGTAAGGTTTTGCTAGTATCTTGCATGTCTGGAAAGTGCTGGCCCAAGGGATTTGGCTGAATGACATTTCAGTGGGTTTAATTATTTTGTGGAAAAAAATCTTCCAGGCAGCGTTCTGAAGATACTGGGATTCCTGTGGTTATTACATTAGAGACTCATACAATGTGAGACTCACAAGGGACCCTGAAGGTCATCTTGTGTATTCCACCTTGATTAAAAGATGAAGAAATTGAGTGCCCCAACATTAGGCAGGGGAGCAGAAAGAATACTTGTCTTGGTGGAATGAGGAAGCTGGGTTTGAATCTTATCTCGTAGTGGGATCACAGAAACATAGCTCAAAAACTAGAAAGAACCTTAGAAGACATTTATTCCAAGCTTCTCATTTTCCAGATGAGGAAATGGAGTCTCATGGAAGTTAATTGACTTGCCGAAGGTCACACAAGTAGTTAACCTCAGAGGGTAGGATTTGAACCCAGGTCCTCTGACTTCAGAGTGATGATTCTTTCCATTATAACACATGGTCATTGGATTTGTGACCATGTAGAAGTCATTTAACACTGAGCAACTTTATAAGAAACTACGTTTCAGATGTGTCAGGATCCGTACTGGCAGAGAACATTCTCGAAATGATGGAAATTAGGCATCCTTCATGAAAGGGAGGTGACTGCCTACCCTCAAAGGGTTATAGGAAAGAAAGTGCTTGCCCAACTTCAAGGAGCAATAGAAACATTTGTTATTGTCTTTGTCATCAAATGTCACAATGCCAGTGGCAGACCAGATATTTGAAGACAGGTTTCCTGGATCTCGGTTTTGTCCTCTTTTACTTCTACCTCTCATTGCCTTGGGTTTAACAGTAGCTGCCAATTTCCAGTAAAAAGAAACCCATTTTAAAAATTATAGTATCATAGATTTAGAGAGAAAAGGACTTTATAGGTCACTTAGTCTAAACCATTTTATTTTTTTGAAAGGAAAACTGGGGTCCAGGAAAATGAAGAGATTTTTTCCAAGGACACACAAGTAGTAAATGGCCTAGATTCAAACACTTCTCCTCTGTCTCCAGAGCCAATTCATTGTTACCTGCTAGTCAGAGAAATTAGTCTCTCATCAGCAAATGATCCAAATGCAATATTGATACTACCCATGAGGATATTTGTGTCAGGGTGGCATTAGCTGCATTTCATGTGAGGCTATCAATCTGTAGCTGAAATGGACCGGAACTTTTAACCTTTAAAAATGGTTGATAACTTGTGTCTTTATATCACCTACATTTCCCAATGACTTCTGTTTCCTCTCTCAGAGAGTAATCCATAGAAAAATAAAAAAGAGGGAAAAAGAGGGCAAAACTAATATATTTTAAAAATTATTGACATTATGCAATGTTTCATTGCATGACACCTCTTCACCCATCACTGTAAAGAAACAAAGAGGCCCCTTCTCATACCTTTGCTGGGACTAAGCTTGATCATTAGGATCTTGTAGCATTTAATTATGATTATTTTATTGTCAATATTTTTCCTTTTTATATTGTAGTCAGTGTGTGTATTGTTTTCTCTTTGCTTTATTTGGTATCTGTTCATATAAATCTTCCCATACTTCTCTCTATTCATTGTAGTCATCATTTATGAACAGTTGTGTTTATCTATTCCTCAAATGGTAAACATTTAGCTGGTTTCCAGTTCCTCACTACCCCAAAGTGAATGTGCAGCAAATGGTCCTAGGACAGCCAATACATATATGTGTGTGTATATGTATGTATGTATATGTATATATGTATACATTTGTTTATATATTTATTTATTCATATATTTATATTCATGTGTTCTTTTGAGTATCTAAGAGGTGTTGGGACCTTTGGGCTAACTTGTAGTTCCAGCGTTAGCTGTGGAATAACCTAGAGGTGCTTGTCCACTAAAAGACACATGGGAATCATAGCTATCCATTTTATAAGTCTGGCAATGAATATGTTGGTGTCTATGGGGATCCTTTTTTATTGTTTTTGGTTAATTATTTCCTTTGGATCAGCACCTAGCAGTGAATCTTTAGGTTAAAGGGTATGGGCATTTTAGCCACCTTCTTTTAGTGACTCTGAATTGCTTTCCAGTTCAACCTTTGAAAAAAAAGACTCAAACATCTTCAATGTGAAAAATGAGATCCTATTTTGTCATTCATACCTGTTAAAGAGTAGTTTGTTTCATCAACTTATGGAGAATCTTCTATATCAGGCAATTAAAACTTCTCATTATGTCTCCATAGCATTAGCTACTTTCATTAGAGGTGATGAATATTTGAGCATGATTGTGGGAAGCATTTGAAAACTAAGACAGCTCACATATGTTATAAGATTAATTTTAGACTAGATATCTTTTTTCCTCTATTCAACACATTCACTCTCCATTTTAAAAATAGCATTATACTCAAATTTATAATTTCAAAAGATAGTGATTAGAGTGAGAAACATCTTACCATGGAGGATATATTCCAGGAAAAGGATTACCACCTGGAATTCACTCTTATACATCATCTTTGGCATCCAACACCCCACCTCCGTAACTGCATTGGAACTTTTGAGGGCTAGGCCAGCAAATGTGTCAAGGCTTTTTGTCCTCTTTCCATCTCCAGAATCGTCCTTCCTCTTACCCCATTTGGAAGGAGAGAGAGCAATATCATTCCTTGAGGTAGACTGAAAATTAGACAATGGAATATTGTCTTTACCACATAGCACATTAGACTAAGGTCTGTATGGGATGAGTTTTGTTAGGTATCCAGCTTATTCATCAGCCAGACATAGTTAAGGAACAAACAACTTCCAATGTATACGATGACCAGGCAGCCATGGATAGAAGGACCTTTGCTTGCTATTTTTGGGGAGAAAAGTAGTTAGTGAGTGCCAAGTGAGATAGACACCCCACAGCATTCATTCTGGCCGGCTAGCCAAGCGGATGAAGATGCCCAGGACACTTAGTAAGCTATTACTGTGTCCCAGACACTGTGCCAAGATAATTAAAAATTGTGGCAACTTCAGAGGTCTGGGTAGGACTATGACTGTGGTATAGTGTCTGTGTTATCTAATAAAATTGATCTGTTAGTTGGTTTTGTTGAACTGTTTTTTTTAAATTTCTTTTATATTTTCCATTGTCGAGGAGAGCTAGATGGGCAGAGAAGGGAGGAGGTGTATATTCAGAAGAGAAAGTAACGTTAAACAAGAAATGTAAGATAAAGAATAAAGAGTAAAGTCTGGGGTAAGAGAAAAACACGCCCTTTTTTCTCCACATTCCCCATGTCAATTACAAGCACTTGAACAATGACTTCTGAGACACACCCGTTGGCTCTTCACCAAGTGGCTACTTGGATATAGTTTGAGTTTGGGGATTTCAGTGCAAGTAGACTGGTGTGGAAAGCAACATTTCAGTACTCTAGAGGTCTGTAGATAATACTCAGGAAATGGATTAGCTGAGCTTTGAATTAGTCAGTTGGAGAGAGAGAGAGAGAGAGAGAGAGAGAGAGAGAGAGAGAGAGAGAGAGAGGGATTCGCAATTCCAAATAGTATATATGATGTGTCATTTATTTTACTGGGGCTCCAAACATGGAAAATAAGGCTTCATAGACTCCCAGAGCTAGAATGGGACCACAGAGCTATGTGAAAGCTATTGTCAAGATGACATGTCCTAGGCTACCTTGAACATCAGCAGCTTTCAATAGTGTCTGAATCCTATCAATAACCTGTCACTCTCCAAGTTCTTTTCAGAAAGGCTTTAAAAGCATTAACATCATGTGGAAGAGGCCAGAGATTAGGTAACATAAAATGTATCACCCTCCTTCCAGCTGTACAGCTTTGGGGTTGATTGTGTTACTCTCTGTGAGAGTATTTAAGGAAATAAGAGTTGACATTTTGAACAGCGCATTAAGATTTATAGAAAACTCTCTATAGAAAACCGAGTAAAGCCTCATTTGAGGTGCTATTTCTATAGGCATTATTGTCCTCGTTTTACTGATGAAGAAACAGACTCAGGGAGGACAATTATTAACTTGTCCATGAGAAGTAAACTCAGAATTCTAAACTCAAACTGCTATACGTTTTCCCACTAGACCAGGGACTCAAAGTCAGGAATCCATGAATACATTTCAGGGGGTCTGTGAATCTGAATGCAAAAAACATCTTTATCATTTGTTTTTGTTTTGGAAAAGATATTGAACTACTTTGAGATTTCCTTCTCAGTTCCTTTAAACTGATGATAAACAGAGATGAGAAACAGAGGCAAACAAGATTAAGTGACTTTCCAAGGATCACATAATTAGTAAGTATCTGAGGCAGGATTTGAACTCAGGAAGAAGAAGTCTTTGTGACTTTAGGTCTGGTAATCTCTCCATTGTGCCACCTAACATTTTAAAATATGTTCTTAAAAGTTAATTCAAAGACATTATTCTGAGAATGGGTTCAGTTTTCACAGGATTGTAAAAGGTGTTTCTCTCAGAGAGAGAGAGGGAGGGGGAGAGAGAGAGAGAGAGAGAGAGAGAGAGAGAGAGAGAGAGAGAGGGAGAGGGAGAGGGAGAGGGAGAGGGAGAGGGAGAGGGAGGGAGAGAGAGAGAGAGGGAGAGGGAGAGAGAGGGAGAGAGAGAGGGAGAGAAAGAGAGAGGGAGAGGGAGGGAGAGAGAGAGAGAGAGAGAGGGGGAGAGAGAGAGAGAGAGAGAGAGAGAGAGAGAGAGAGAGAGAGAGAGAGAGAGAGGAAGAGGGAGAGGGAGAGGGAGGGAGAGGGAGAGGGAGAGAAAGAGAGAGGGAGGGAGAAGGAGAGGGAGGGAGAAGGAGAGGGAGAGGGAGAGAAAGAGAGAGGGAGAGGGAGAGGGAGAGAGAGAATCTCTGCATTCTTTCATACTGGTCTTTCTAAATGTGATTCTCACTGCTCACCCAAGCGGACCTTCCATGGAGCATTCATTACTGTCTCCCTAACTTTGTTCATGTTGTTCTCCTTCCCAGGAATGAACATTTTAATCTTTTCCAATTACCCAAATGCTGCCAGTTTTCTATAGTTTGGGTCAAATTAGGATTTCTTCCATGAAATCTTCTCTGACTAGGCAACATTTCAGAGCAGCTAGCGTACCAGAGGTGGAGTTAGGTCTGATTTCCAATCTTACCACCAGTTCTCACTAGCTGTGTGACTATGGATGTCACATCACTTCTTTGGACCTTAGTTTCTTCATCTGTAAAATGGGCATATAACCATCTGGATTGTATTGAGATTCAAAGTATAAAATGCATCCATTGTCCTAAAAGTCTTAGTGCAGTTGGGAAAACTTCAATAGTTACAATAGTTTCAAGTTTTAATGGCTTAAAACCACATTGTTACTTTTGAGACACTCAGTACAGTAATGCTTTGCAACAAATATCAATTGCTATTATTATTTCCAGGTGGCTGAAAAGACCCACATATGATCAGAAAATGGTACCTTGTCATATGTGACAACCATTCTTTGCTTTCTCTGATCATCATTTACTGGGGTCATGACTTCACGGCTGATCTCTCTTTAGACTGAGTCACACTATTCCAGGTTTCTGAAGGTTCTTTTGTTCTGTCATGTCAAGAACAACAGGCCCAGTAAATACAACAAGCAATTATTAAGTGCCTCCTGTTTTCCAGGGTTCTGGAGATAAAATTAAGAAGACAAAAGTGACCCTGCTCTCCAAGATCTTGTATTTCACTGCTGATCCCTAGAATTTGAGCTTGTGCTTCTAAAATATCTCTAATTTAGGTATTGATAAGCCAATTTTTTAAAAGGGGGTTTTCACTAGGCTTGAGTGGTTCTAGGACACCTGAGAACAAAACTCTTAACAGATGCTCTGGAAATCAGTCCTTTTAGCCCTTCTGGGGATGTGCCCCTTCAATATAGCAGTGTCCTGCCTTGGGTCCTCCAGCTGTTGAGCTGGTCTCTTGATGAACTCCAACCAATAAAGACCTGATGGAAATTTCAGCCAACAAACAAAAGAAGTCAAAATGTCCATTTTGTGCTTCCTTATTTCTTTTTCTCTCCAATTTTGAATCTGGTATTTTCTTGGCCATAGTGCAGAGTTATGGCTATGCAGATTTTTGCAGGTTTCTTCTCTGATTTGTACGTTGTCAGTGGTGTGGGAGGCAAAAGTAATTATTTTCCAAGTAGGTGAAAAGCCCAAATGACTGCTTTATTAGGTGCTTGTTTCCCTCCTATGCATGATTTGGAAAGCTGACATCAGTGGCTTACAACTCATTAGTCAATTGTAATCTTTGTTCCTGTCAAAATGTAATCTTGCTTTTCCAATGACTAGGGTTGGAAAGCTTAACCAATGCCAAATTTAACTATATTACAAAAAGTGTTAAAGCTTTATTGTATTTCCACCTACCTACTGCATTATTTAGGACTCTACCTGAAAGCATTTATGAAGCAGGTACTTGCATGAGTAATGAAATGCCCTACTGGTTTCAGTGATTGGTAGATAATGACAAAGCCTTGCATCATTTTTCATCCAAGAGGCAGTGAGCTATGGTGGAAAGATTATGGGGGTTTGGAATAATGAGACTTGAATTTTGATCCTTGCTCTGATGTCTTTCAGACATCAAGTCAATTCACATCTCAATCTTCATTTCCTCATACATACATAAAATAGGGAACATAATTTCTTCCCTTTCTCATGAGGTTATTGTAGGGCAAATACTTTGGATCAAGGAAGACCTGGATTTAAATTCTGTGTCAGACATTTGCCACTTGTGTGACCAAGAATGTTTGAATTAGTATTAGAAAGCCTAGGTCTTAATCCCTCATCTCTACCTTACCCCTTGTGCAACCTTGGACAAGGCAGTAAATTCTTCAGTCTCAGTTTCCTCAATTATCAAATGAGGACCTTGACGAGGCAATTTCTGACATTCATTTTAGTTTTAAATTAATTATCCTATTATCAGGATTCAACAAATTGACTTGACCTTTTAGAGTCTTAGTTTCTTTATTTAAAAAATAGTGGAAAGAAGAGTATCTACCTTAAAGAACTGACATGAGATTTAAATAAGACAATGGTTATGAAATATTTGGTAAGTCTTAGAGTGCTATATATATTTCAACTATGATTATGATAATTTTGGAAATGTAAGATGTGATGGTGATGATGGACCATAATCTGCTATCAGATACCAGTGTGCACAATTCTCAAACTATACTTACAGGTGATAACACTAGCTTTGCATTGCACTGTCCATGGTGCTACAAAGACCAGTGGGAGTTTAATGGGAGGCAGGAGAAAAAGCACTGAAATTGGTTTCAAGTCTGAGACCTGCTACTTACAGCCCATGGACAAGTCACTTCTGTAAACAATAATCAACAATCTACAAACAATTTGTTCTTTACCTGGAGTCTGCAAACTACCCCTTCCAAGCGGTCTATAGTTAGATTTCAGAGATCCATGAATTTGGATGGGAACAAAAAATCATCTTTATTTTCAACACAGTTGGTTTTCTTTGTGATTCTATGTGATTTATCTTCTATCTTTAAAAATATGATTCTGATAAGGGGCCTATTAGACCTCATCAGACTGCCAAAAGAGTCCATGACGCGAAAAATTAAAACCCCTGGACTGAGGGATTTTTAAGTCCATTCCTATTATAAATCCTATGGTGCCTTTGTGTTAAACTCTAAAAGTTAATGTAATTCCTGAAACATATCAACATGATAATTGCCAGAACTTTATAATTATATTTCTAAAGAAAAACTTAGACTTCTTAGTGTCTACTGTGATAATTTAGAGAAAAACAGCACTCTAATAATTTTTTTTTACAGTTGAATGACTATACTAGTAGATATGGATAATCTTTTTTTAAAGTCTAACTGGAAATCAAAATGTTGTATGATAGGAAGTATGAGAGATATGGACATACCTCCGACCTCAGGGAACTTCAAATCTAGTTGAGGAGAAGACAAAAATGTGTGGAAAAGTACATATATATAGTGTGTATACACATATATCCATATATATGTGTATATATGTATTATGTATCTGTACATTATGTATACATATGTGTGTATACACACTCACACAGACACACACACACAAGCTACAACTGGTTCAGGAAGATTGGTCATAGATAGGATATCATCTGACCTCAGGCACTAGCTAAGTGACCCTTGGCAAATCACTTAACCTTTTTTGCTTCAAATTCCTCATCTGTAAAGTGAGCTGAAGAAGTAAATGGCAAACCACTCTAGTATCTCTGCCTAGAAAATCCAAAATGGTGTCATGAAGAGTCAGACACAACTAAAAAATTGCCAAACAACAGTAGTATATCACAAAGTGCTGCAGTAGTTGAAAGATGGGAGAGATGTGAAGAGTGATAAGGTTCCAAAAAAAGTCCACAGTTTTGGAACAGGTAGATCTAGATTCAGTTCTGAGTTCAACCATTTTCTATAATACTAGGAGCAACTCCTTTCTTTAGGTCATATGTAGAAACAAAATTTGCTGTTTGTTCAGTATTTGAAGTGTGCAAAACCACTTTCTGTGCACTATCTCACCTGAAATTCCCCTTTCCATCTCTGCCTGGGATTGAGCAATAATTGTCTTAATCTTGAAGCACATGAGAGCTAGTATGATGAGAGAATTTTGAGAGTGTACATTCATAACCAAAGATATGACATCAACTGTGGACAGTAGTGGGGATCCTAGTGGAAACCTAGAGAAGGATGTTGGATCTGTGCATACTTACACATGCACAGAATTTCTTTTCCCCCAAATTCAAGGCCTTAATTCTATTATTTTCTCAGAAACTCAACAAGAAGATGAAAGGGAACCATGTAACTACAATAACTAACTATAGGGATCAACTTACCCAACTAATGTAGACTGATGCTATAACCTAGTATCATTATCTTACCATCCTCCTCAGTTCACAGAGGGATCCATCCACTTTTTTTCTCATCCAGATGCTGCAATTGCTGAACTCCTGGAAGACTTGCTATTATGGTTGTTAATTCTTATTATGTTGTCATGGTCATGCATCAGCTTAGTGACTGCCCTTGTAGTTGGACAAAATTAAACTGCATGGCAGTATTCTCTATGCTCAGGCTTCCACCTTGATTCTGTTGTCTTTGTATGTGATGATGACAGAATCTAAGTCTTGGAATGGACCTACGTGGCCATCTACTTCACCTGTTCCTGAAAAAGAATCACTGTATAGAATCACAGATTTGGAGTTGAAAGGGACATCATAAGGCATTGAGTTCAATGAATGAGGCAAAGTTTAATAAGAGTTAATTGGTGAATTTTTCCAAGCAATATGATCAACCTACAAGGTGATGAGAAAGGAGTTCATGAATAATATCCCTAACCCTCAACTTTCCTAGACACTATGATTTCTGATTCTTACCTTTAGTCAGAGAAGGGAGATTTCTTGAGCAGTGCTAGCTCTAGTGTTTGCCTAGTAAGCAATTCAACCTTGGAGAGTTCAGGAACCTGATATTTCAGAGGAAAAATGGAGTATGAAAGTGAAGTGAATGTTCCATTGGAGAAGACCTGTGCTCTGCTTCCTCCTGTCATTCTACATGATTCAGACAGAAAAGGTTAAAACTCAGGGGGTCACTTATCAAGTCTCCCCTATGTATCTAGTTGTTTTTCATGGATTTCCTGTCTGTTATTTCTCTTCCCCTCTGCTGTTGGACAAAAGCAACAACAGCAAAGAAAACTCTTCCCATAAGGATGCACAGCTCAGCAAAATAAATTCCCCCATTGGCCATGCTGGAAAATGTCTGTATCTTTCTGCATTTTCAGTTTATCACCATTCTGGCAGGATAGGAGTGGTGTGTTTCATTGTCAGTCCCCTGGACTTGTGGTTTATCATTGCATCAGTGAGAATCCTAGAGCCTTTCAAAGTTTTTTCTTTCTGTAATGTTGATATAATTCGACAAGTTTTCTTTTCTGCTCACTTTGATCTCCATCAAATTATAATGCCTCAGAGTTTCTTCTAAAACTGTTCATTTCATCATTTCTTAAGGCATAATAATAATTCATTACATTCAGCCATTATCTAATAGTAGAATGAGTAGCTAGGTGGGACAGTGGATAGAGTGCTGGACTTGGAGTCAAGAAAACCCAAGTTCGAATCCAGCCTTAAATACTTACTATCTATGCGATACTGCTTGTGTCAGGACAACAGGGAATAGAGTTCCGAGCCTAAAGTCAGGAAGACTGATCTCTCTGAGTTCAAATCCAGCCTCAGATACTTATGAGTTGTGTGACCTTGGGGAATTCACTTAATCCTGTTTGTCTCAACCTCCTCATCTCTAAATTGAGCTGGAGAAGGAAATGACAACCCATTCCAATATCTTTGCCAAGAAAACCCCAGTGGGGTCATGAAGAGTCTGACATGACGGAACAACATCGATGGTAGGACAGAATCTTGGTTTCCATTATTTTTAAGCCACTATGAAAGCTGGTATACATATCTTGTATGTTTACTTTTGAAGGTTAGTCCAAAGTATATACTGAAGCTAGGAGTCTGAAAGAAACTGTGTAGGATCCATGAGACACACACAGACACATAGACACACACACAGGGAGAGACAGACTGATATAGAAAGACAAACAGAGACAGAGCCTCACCCAGAATGTCAGAGTTACATCTTGCTGGTACCCCCAAGTTCAGTTCTCTCCTGAGGCAAGCTTATAAGCTATTCCAATTACTTTATGCGGATGCTGATATCTTTATGGACTCCTATGACTTCTTTGTACATTCTCAGTTTTCTTTGGGATGAAATAGAGGCCATCCTCCCCCTGCTATATATTTGTTAACTTGAGTTCTTGTATAGGCACTGAGGATGCTGTTACTCCTATTTTTGGAAACATAGACATGACCATATTTGGAAATTTCTCATTGAAAAGTCTGTGAGGATATAAAAATCCAAGCAGTTAACTTTTTATATAGTATTTTTTCCCCAATCACATGTAAAGATAATTTCTAACATTCATTAAAAAAATGAGTTCCAAATGTTCTCCCTCCCTCTCTTACCGCCCCTTCCCTAAAGTGGTAAGCAACTTGATACAAGTTATGTTTGTGCAATCATGTAAAGCATATTTTCATAATAGCTGTGTTGTGAAAGAAGAAGTAGGTTGAAAGAAAACAACCACAAAAAATAAAGGAAGTGAAAATAGTATTCTTCAGTCCGCATTCAGACTCCATCGGATCTTTCTCCAGATGTGGATAACATTTTCCATCATGAGTACTTTGGATTTAACTTGGATCATTGTACTGCTGAGAATAGCTAAGTCATTCACAGTTGATCATTGTTTAATATTGCTGCTACTGTGTACAGTGTTCTCCTGGTTCTTCTCACTTAACTTTGAATCAGTTCATGTAAGCCTTTCCAGGTTTTTCTGAAATCCATCTACTTATCATTTCTTATGGCACAATAGTATTCCATTATATTCATATACCACAACTTGTTCAGTTATTCCCCAGTTGATGGGCATCCCCTCAATTTCCAGTTCTTTGCCACCGCAAAAAGAGCTACTATAAATATTTTTGTACATGTGGGTCCTTTCCCTCTTTTTATGATCTCTTTAGGGTACAGACCCAGTAGTGACATTTTGTACCATTTCTCAAGGTTGGACTTGGGTGAGCCCAAGTCATAAGTTAGTGTCAGAGGTAAGGGTTTGAACCTTAGTCTTCCTGGCTCCAAGTCCAAAACTCAGTCTGATGTATGACTTGCCCTTTTAAATGTACATTCTACTGATAATCTTTCTCCTTAATACCACACCTTCCAAAAAAGTAGTGAAAAAAAAAAGAACTGAAAAGTCCCACTGAGACTGGAATTTAGAGAGGATGTATAATGGTAAATTTAGCAAGTTCAGTACTACTAAAGTTCACCATTCTATTAAACCTCACCAACTACACAAATAAATCCCCATTTGGCCTGTTCGAAAGATGAGAAATTTTAAATTGGTAATGTTGCAAATCTCATCATGACTCTGGGATTCTGGTAATTTAAAACATAGAGAACTTGTTTTCCCTTGTTGAGTCAGACTAAATTTTAAAGCCCTTCTGTCAATTTTGTTTATTTTTCAGAAACAAGTGCATTCTTCAATTTGAATCAAATCTGAAAGTTTAAGGGTCATTTCTACTTGACTTGCCCCAGTTTGTAGTTGAATGAAAAATCAAAAGTTCTTGGTATTTAGAATTGGGAGAGATCTTCTAGGCCGAACTCATTTTACAAATAAGGAAACTGAGATCCAGGTAGGTGATTTTTCTCAAGGTTATGTAACTGATTATTACCAGAGTTGAGAAATAAACCTGGGAACTCTAGGTCAATCTTGTGCTCTTGATATTAAATCATATTGTGCATAGACTAAGTTCCATGATTTTTTTAAAATCACATATAGAACCCATACTTGTTTTGTCTTAGAACTGAAGCTATGGTTGGATTGAGAGCTTGATGATTTTCAAAGTACTTTATCACTATCGCTAGCTTCCTTCAAAGTTTAACTTAAATAGTACCTCTTGTATGAGGTCTCTTGGGATCTGCTAGTGTTTCCCCTTGAAATTACCATTGTGTGTTTATGTGTGTGTGTGTGCGTGTATTAATATATGAAAAGCAACATGACATAATAGATTGAGAGTAGCCTCAGAGTCAGGAGAACCTGAATTCAAGGCTCATTTTTTCACATCTTGACTATGTGAAGATAAAGTCACTTAAGCTGCCAACCTGTACTGGTAAAAGAATCTACCTCAGCAGCAGCTCTCCTCTACTGAGATCACAGAATCCATTCTATTATCCCAGCTCTCCACTTGTACTGAGGAGCGAGGTCCCTGTTCTCAGGACTTTGACTTTTTCTCTGACGTGTTTTGGGTTGTCTTTGTAATGCTGTAGCCCATGAGCCTCCACCAGTGTGTTTCTTCCAATGATTATTAGTTGAGGCCAATTAGTCGGTTAGTCAGTTAACTGTTAGAGAGAGACACGATATTTCCTAAGGTGGTGTGGTAAGGAACCATGGTATGAAGTATTCTTCCAAAAGTCTGTGGTACCCTCTCCCACAAATATGTGCTTTGAGGGGAAAATGTGTTCAAGATTTTAGAGCAAATGTGACAAAGGGATAACTTAGAGCTCCTGGAAATTCTTTTGGTCGTTCACGTTTTGGAGGATACTTTCAGTTTCATTGATACGTTCTGTTTGTACATTATAGACATTTACATATTATTGTAAATATATATAACAAATTATAACATAATATACATTTACAAATTAATCCCACTTGTGAGAGTTTCCTAGTATCAAAATAAAACAGTAACTAATAATATAATGGCCTCATCTAAAAATGCAGGCAACATTTCATATCTGTGGCGCTTCCCATTTTTCTTTTTTCTAAATGAACCAAAAATCTATTTTCTCTCACTCCCACTTCCTCACCCACTGGAAAGAAAAGAAAACAATCTTTGTAACAGATATGCACAGTCTAGCAAAACAAATTCCATCCATGTATGTGTTTGTATTTATAGCTATCATTCTATCTATCTGTCTATCTGTCTATCTATCTATCTATCTATCTATCTATCTATCCATCTATCTATCTATCTATCCATCCATCCTTCAGTCATTTTTCAGTAATGTCTGACTCTTCCATGACCCCATTTGGGATTTTATTGGCAGAGATACTAGAGTACTTTGCCATTTCCTTCTCCATCTCATTATACAGATGAGAAATTGAGGCAGACAAAGTGACTTGCTCAGGGTCACATAGCTGGTAAGTGTCTGAGGCTGAATTTGAACTTGAAAGATGCATCTTCCTAACTTCAGTCTTGGCACTCTATTCACTGTACTGCCTAGCTGCATAGGTGTATATGTATGTATGTGAGTATATGTATGTATGTATTCTATTACTTCTCTCTCTCTCCCTCCCCCCATCTTCCTTCTCTCTCCCTTCTCTCTCTTTGCTCTCCTGTCAGCCACAGATTTATCTAAAGTCTAATTCCAATAGACTGATGGTTTTATATAGTCTACAGGATATAAACAGTTCCCTCAGTCAATCTGAACATACTTCCTGTCAAGTAGGGACAGTTTCAAGGTTAATTACCTAACAAATGCTGAGTGTGGTAGCACACACCTATAATCAGAACCAATCAATAAACATTTATTAATTACCACTGTGTGCTCAGCACTGTGCTTAGTGCTGGGGATACTAAAAGAGGCAAAAGATAGCCCCTACCCTCAAGGAGCTCACAATCTAGTGGGAGAGACAAGATGCAAATACTTAAGTATAAAGCAAGATATATTCAGGGTATAATTATCAGGGAGAAGGCACTAAGATTGAGAGAGGTTAGGAAAGGCTTTCTGTAAGAGATGAGATTTTAGGAACTTAAAAGGAAGCCAAGGGAGTTAGTAGGTGCTTCTAGGGAGGTTGAGGCTCGTGGATTGCTTGAGAGTTCTATAGGATATCCATCCTCTTTCCAGGACCAAGGTACTGACCCTTATGAGTGGGTCACTTGACCTGACTCAAAAAATCAGAGTAGGTCAAAGCTTTTAGGCTGATCAGCAACAGGGTTGGGCTCATAAGTGGCAACTTCACTGTCATCCTCTGCAAGATAGGGAGACCCAGTCTCCAAAACAAACATTTTTTTAAAAAGCCATCAAACCCTAATGAGAACTGATACATGATCTGACCTGAGAAATTGCATCAGTATCAAGCGGGGTTGAGATGATTAGCATACATACTGTTTCCTCTAAGATTAGAGTATAAAGATGGTTAGAGTAGTGGCTGGATCTCTGATTTCATTGGCATGGAGAACTTCCGGGTAAGAAAACTCCATCAACGCAGATCTTTGTAACATTGTTCTTTGTAACTTCTAGCCATAAAGAGTTGTCTCATCAAAGTACAGAGAATTTGAGAGACTTGCCCAGGGTCACACAGCCAGTGTGTGTCAGAGATGGGACTTGAACCCAGATCTAGCTGCAAGGCTGCATCTCTTGGCAGGACAGGGATCTGAAGGCCATCTAGTCCAACTCCTTGATCGTAATGATGATGAGGAGGAGGTGACTTGCTTTAGATCATACAGGAAGTAAGAGGAGCCCAATCCCCTGGCCCTAAAGGCAGCTCTTTCCACTCTACCGCCCTGCCCTCAGCCCCCTTCAGTAGGATCCCCTTGAGGGTTGGGGTGGTTTCTGTCTTCTCTTTGTTTCCCTGGCAAAGTGCCTGCCATGTTGCAGGTGCTTAGGTTATCTCAGTTAATCTTCTTAACAGCCCTACGAGAATAGCACTCTGGACATCATCCATTTTTGTAGATGAGGAGTCACTCTCTTCCACCCCCTTAGCCTACCATTGACTCTGCCTCCACAACACCTCTTGCATCTGTATCCTCTCCCCTCATGGGACCAATCTAATTACAGCCCTTCTCATCTTTCACATATAATATGAAAATAGCTTCCAACATGAGCTGTCTGCTTCTAATCTCTCCCCTCTCTGAGCTATCTTCCACCCAGTGGCCAAGTTGTTATTCTAAAGCACAGAAAGGAGGAGCATGTCTCTTCCCTGGCTCATTATTTAGGTGGGTCCCTTATTTCCCAAAGACAAAATAAACTCCCCTGCTTTGTATTTAGATCCCTTTATACTCAGGTTCCAGCAAATCTTCTATGCTGATTCTACACTAATCCAAATTCCCTTTCATGTTCACTGGGTTTGACCAAACTGAACTACCTGCTATTTCCTATCCACAGACTGCCATACCCCAACCCTGGGCCTTTGTGCATGCTTTCCACCAAGCCTGGGATCTTCTCTTAATTCTCTCTCTGAATCCTTCAGGTCCCTTCAAGGCTCAGCTCCAGACTAAAGTTCCAGCTTCCACATGTAAGAAACCTTTTCTGAATTGAGGAGTTTTCAGGGTTCTCCTTTCCAGATATCACAAACATTTACTTATTGGTAAACTTTTTGTCTTCCTTCTCCAGTGGAATGTAAGCTACACAACTTCAAGAGCTGGTTCATTTTTGTGTTTATGACTCCAGCACATGGGTTCAATGTACATAGTAGGTGCTTAACCAACGCTTGCCAAATTGACAACATTCCAACCATTACTCTCCACTACCCCTCTAGAGGACGTTTGCTCCAAATCCTCATTTTTCAGATGAAGGAACTGTAGTACAGGGAAAGGAAATTATTTCTTCATGGCCATAATAACCTGATGGCATAACCAGGCTTAGGTGTAATTAATCTAAATCTTTTCATGATTTTATTGTACTTGTCAGTCTACATGATGAGTGGATCTCAGGACTGGTAAGAACCCTTTGAAAACATTTAAGAAGAAATATAGTAGAAGGGGAAAGCTCTAGACTTAGAATCATGAGACCCATATTTGAATGCCACTTCAGACATTTATTAACTTTTACAGTTCTGGGCAGATAATTTAACCTCTCAGAGCTTCAGTATCTTTATGAAATGGGCAAAATTCTGTTTGAATAACCTACTTTTTAATATTGTTGTGATGAAAAAAAAGCTTCCCAAACCTCCAGCTCTATAAAATTGATTCATCCTTATGTAGTGCACCCCCATTTCATTTATGACAATAAGTTTCATTAATGTCATTTGTCATTGAGGCAGTTTTGTAACATTTCTGTATGTTATTTCTCCCTGCTAGACTATAAGTTTCTTGATGGCAAGGCCTGCTTCTTCCTATATTTGTATTCTCAGTGCTTGGCACAGAGAAGTATAAATGTAAACTTCTTCATTTTATAGATGAATGGTATCATTTTCTAATTCCATTAAAGTAGCTTCATAGCTAAAGCAGTTATATGAACAGGGGAAAGAGGCGAAGTCATTTGAAAATGATAGAGGCACATCCTGCCCTGCCATCAAATGTGTTTAAATAGAAGATCCGGCATCATTTTAAGTTTATTTAATAATAGCAGTTGATTGATGGGGATCACGTTGTAACTCACTAGGATGATAAATTTAAAGCTGGAAGTAGCCTGAGTAATCATCTAGCCCATGGTTAGCAAACTGTAGCCCTTGGGTTGACTGATTTTTTTTGTACAGCTTGAAGCTAAGAATAACTTGTATTTTTAAATAAAGCTTTACCATTTTAAAAAATGTAAGAACGATTCTTAGCTTGAGGCCATCTACAAACAGGTAGAAGACTGAGTTTGCTGATGCCTGTAGCTCAACACCATCATTTTACAGAAGAGAAACTGAAGCCTAAAGTGATTAAGATAATTAAGATATTAAGATAAGAAATTAAGATAAAGGTAAATGCTTGCGTATTTATACACCCATATAAATGTATGCATTATATATATATATATATATTTGTAAATACATACATGCATATAAACATATATGTGTAGTTATGTATTTTTCAAGCTTAGTATAGGGAAAAGACCTGGCAGCTTTCCCAAGGTACAATGTGCTGATAGCAGTTGACATCTAAATAAATTATTTTGATAGATTATACAGTGAATGTTATGATGAGTGTATTATTTTCATTCACTACTATAGAAAATGAAATGTGTTTTAGGGGTAGCTGCTTTGGCTAGTCATGAACAGAATTGAATATTTTGAGTGGGATCTCAACTGTGGTAGACTATCATTCCAGTCCGAGATCTGCATCTATTTATCATTCTCCTCTTCTCCAGTAGAGCTGCTTAGTTAATTCAGCCTGCAAATGTCTGCTTTTAACCTTAAACCTCAAATGCCTTTGATCCATCCTCACAGTTACTTTGTGAGTTAGGAATAGAAATATTGTTATTCACTATTTACAGATGAGGAAACTTGAGGCTCATAGTGATGCCCATAGTAATTGAATGAGACAAAGCATTTATTAAGGGACTGCTATATGTCAAACACTGTGATGCATTCTCTGAACACAAAAACAAGAGTCTGCCCTCAAAAAGCTTATATTCTAATGGAGGAATCAGTATACATAAAATAATAGAGGCTAAGGAGAGGCACTTTGTTCTGGAAAGTTACAGGGATGATGAGGGCAGAAACAGTGGTGGAGTGGATTTGATTATGGTTCATAGCTCCAGTACTGGACTGAGAGTGGGGAAGGAAAAGAGTTGTTCAAGCTCAGTGGAGAATGAGGAATAAATGACCAGAGAATAGAGAATGAAATCAAGCTTGATTTTCTTGACTTTCCTGAAGCAGTGATCTTGACAAAGCAGTCATCAATCAGGACTTTGGGGTCCAGGTAAACATTTCTTCATGGTAGTAAAGTGACTGGGCAAAAAGAAATGGGCTAAAAGTAAGAAGAATCATAAAGACAGAAAATGTAAGAATTGTCTCTCTAATGATTGTGAGACCAACATCCCACCTTTCTGGTCCTAGCCAATTTTACGTCTTATCTCCAAGGAAACAACAACTTCTATACTCCAATATTCCCTACTGCTCTGTTTCATTCTATTCTGCAAACTCCCAATTTGCCTCATTGTGAGCCACCTTGGCCCTTCTGGGAAGTTAAAGCTTCAGCTAAACTCCTCGAATGCAATAACAACTGCCCCAAGTGCCATTTTGACTGTACTTTCTCTACACTCTGCCTCAGATTATTTGGTGGCTATAGCAAGTGTCTTGTAAAGGATGAGTTCTGTGCTATACAGATCAATGATGAGTGAATGAGACCTTCCTCCCTTTTTTCATTTTGGATGTGATGAGTGACACAGAAATATCATGCATGTTTGTGTTGTGATTATGTAACAAATTAATTTATAATATTTAGGGGCATGTCTCTAATAAAATAATTGCATCTACTCTTTACCTAATCAGCCTCATTCCACCCTCCCTCACTCCCTCCAAAATACTTGTCTTTCAAATCCAAGGTCATCTCCAGTTATCCTGATCTATATATCTTGACACTGGAGCCAGATGGCTCCAGCAGAGAGAGTGGGGCTGGTGACTGCACAGTCCTTCCTCACTTAAATTCAATTCACTTGTAGGTCACAGAATCACCTTCCTGATGTCATAGTCCTCTTTGAGAAGGAAGGATAAACAATGGTCTGTGATCATTAACCCACCAGAGACCCAACTAGCCAGTCCCAGTTGGGAATGTGGCAGCTCCTTCCTTTCTTTTCCTTTCCTTCCTTCCCTTTCCTTTCCTTTTCTCCTTTCCTTTTCTCCTTTCCTTTCCTTTCCTTTCCTTTCCTTTCCTTTCCTTTCCTTTCCTTTCCTTTCCTTTCCTTTCCTTTCCTTTCCTTTCCTTTCCTTTCCTTTCCTTTCCTTTCCCTTCCCTTCCCTTTCCTTCCTTCCTTCCTTCCTTCCTTCCTTCCTTCCTTCCTTCCTTCCTTCCTTCCTCTTCTTCTGTCCACAGAGGGAATCATACCTTTACCTGTGGATGCTGTGCCTACAGGAATATAAATTTTGATTGATGAATCTTTGCTGATGACTTGAGTTTTATGGGGTCGAATTCTTTTTTAAGGACCTTGCCTTAAACCAGGGTTGGGAAGCCTGTGGCTTCAAGGCCATATGTGACCCTCTAGTTCCTCAGGAGAAGGCCTCAAACTTCACAGACCAAATTCCTTTAATAAAAGGATTTGTTCTGTCAAACTTGGACTCAATCAAAGTGCCTCACTTAAGGGTCTAGGAGGTCACCTGTGGCCTCCAGGCTGCAGGTTCCCCAACCGTGCCTTAAATCCAGTCACTCTGGTTCTCACTGGGCCAACAATGCGTCGCAGCACAAGCCTCAGATGATGATTGTTAGGTGTCTGATGGCTCAGGGTGAATGTAAATAACAATTGTTTTTGTTTTGACCAGAAACCCTGAGGGATGATCTTCCCTTCCCATTGAGTTTTTCGATTTTTATTTTTTTAATAGGTGAAAGAGGTCATTCTTTGGCCCATTTCTTACTTAACCTTAACCACTGAATGGGCATTGTATTAAACTGAGACCTCTTAAAGACCTTAGATTAAAAAAACCCAAGGTCTCCCACTGCATCCAGGACCATCCCCAGTCATCCTGATCTGTATCTTGCCACTGGACCCAGAGGGCTCAGGAGGAGAGAGTGAGGCTGGTGCCTTTGCACAGTCCTCACTCATTTAAATCCAATTCGCTTGCCGTTCATGACATCACCTTTCCTGATGTCATGGTCTCTTAGAGAATGAAGGATAAGCAGTGATCTTCCAAACTCACTCTACTGTCAAGGACACTACCATCCTTCTAGTCCCCAAGTTCCACAACCTTAGTATGATTTTCACTTCCTTGGGCAGAGGAGTTGCCACATCTTATTGTTTCTGCTTTCACACCTATCATCTCCGCCTGATTCTCTACATTGACATAATGTCCACCCCTGTTCCAGCACCCATGACCTCTTGCTTAAACCATTCCGATAGCCTCTTAATTGGACTCCCTGCCTCTAGTCTCATCCTCCAAGCAACTGTCCAAAAGGTTTTCTAGAATGAAGGTTTGATCACATGATCAACTCTAATGACCCTTTATTAGCTCTAATATTCAATATTATTTCTTCTTTCTCTTATCCTTTTGAAGTGTCTGTTTTGTGGAATAATACTAACCAGAATTTATATAGCACATTCTGGTTTATGGTAGATAATCTCATTTGTGGAAATTTTGAAATTATATAATTATCAATATAGTAAATAAGTAGAATAACTTAAGAATAAATGTCTATGCATATATTGAGGCGGTTATCTTTTTTTCAGATAAGAGTAGATGATCAAAAAGATTTGTAGATAACTGCATAGTACCATAGATAGATTTGATCTAGCTAGGAATCACTGCCTGTCAAGGTCAGTGTCCTCTGGTCTTCATTAGGCAAAAGAGATTAACCTAGTTAGCAGA
Organism: Potorous gilbertii; assembly: GCA_028658325.1. Classification (NCBI taxonomy): domain Eukaryota; kingdom Metazoa; phylum Chordata; class Mammalia; order Diprotodontia; family Potoroidae; genus Potorous; species Potorous gilbertii. Next base: position 685,520,280 of record CM053770.1, read on the forward strand.
GGCTGAAAACACCCAGCAGGGTAATGAGGACAGCAGTGTTACTGACAGAGTCAAAGGATGAGAAACGGGTGAATGAGAGACAGTGCTATAGATGGTCAAGTCAAGTCAACTGCAGTTGATTAGTATTTGTTCTGTGCCAGTCATTATGCTAAATGCTAGAAATACAAGTATAAGCACAAAGGTAGTCCCTACTCTCAAGGAACTTATTGTTCTACTATGGGAAAACAATTCATGAAAGGAAGCTGGAAAAAAACACCACTAAGTGTTTTTTTTCTTGAAGACATCCTATGACTCGCTAAGGCCCCAAAGCCCCTTTCCCAGTTTTTTCTTGAAGACATCCTATGACAGACCCTCCTCTCCAGGTAAACCCTTCTATTCTGGGATAGTCATAATTATTAGAAAATTTCTCCTTACATCAAGCCAAATTTCATTTCTTTAAAAAAATTACAGACTGTGTCTAGTTCTCAGTATCCTTGGCTAGGCTAATGATCTTGAAAGAAACAACGTATTTGTTTTAGGGGTATCATGGTATAGTGGAAAGAGCACTTCATTAGAGTCCAAAGACCTGGGTTCAAATTCTGATCCTGCCACTTAGTACCTGTGTGGTATTATATAAGTTACTTAACCTCTCTGATCTCAAGGTCCTCTATCTAGGATAAGGAGACTGGTCCAGGTGTGACGTCTAACATCTTTGGGAGCTCTAAGCTGTTGATCCTATTAATTTAAAGTTAGGAGTGAGAGAGAGATAAAGAGAGAGAGAGAGAGGGAGGGAGTGGCAGAGCAAGAGACATTTTAACAAAACTAGGAGGTGATAAGCTATTGGTAGCTAGGTGGCACAGGCCAAAGAGTGCTGGACTTGGAGTCTGGAAGATATTCATTTAAATTCTTCTAGAAATGTTTACTAGCCTGGGAAAGTCATTTGAGCTTTTCAATCTCAGTTTCCTCATCTATGAAATAAGAAAGTTGGACTTATTGGCTTCTAAGGTCTCTTCTGGCTCTAATTCTATGATCCTCTGATGACAGTCAAACATGTTATATCATTGATGCCCTGTGGTAACTGATGTAGAGGAAAATCTGAAAAAAAAGAAAAATTCTGAGAGTGCAACTTGAGGTTACTAGATCTGATGGAAACAGTGGTAGAGGATTAGGCAAAGGATTTAGTTCATGCATTCATATATGTGAAATATATAGGACTAAGGTCCTTGTCAACCCTTCCCAACCTCCTTTTTTATCTTTTGTAATGGCCATAGCCAGGGTGTGGTGTGGAAAACACCCCATTGGATTTGTAATTGATATTAGTTTGTAAGATCATTGAAGGCTCAGACTGTCTTTTGTATCCCCAGTGCTTGAGACCGTGCCTGGCATACAGTAAGTGCTTAATAAATGTTTTTTGATTGACTGGTTGGTTGGAGTTCCATCTCTGGTATTTACTAATTGCATGGCCATGATTAAATCATTTTACTTCATGTGGGTCTCATTTTACTCATCTGTAAAATGGCATCATGACACTTGAGAAAAAACTGTGTATCAGAATATGTTCTTAATATCTGCCCTTCTATTTTCAGCCCTCCACCTTTCCCAGTTATCCCATATCTTTTCAATCCCAGGGAATTGCCCTGTCTATTGTTTTTAGATATGAGAAACCACTGGGATAATGGGAGTTTGCAGATGAATTAAGTAAAATGGTAGTGTTGAGCTAGTTGAAAATAAAAGCAGAGAAAAGAAAATGAGGCCACAAAGTGGGCTTCTTTGGGGTGATGGAAATAGATTTTGTCCAAGTGAAGGATGTAGGTGGAATTCTGTTGAATGTATTTGGGAGGAGGAATATGCAACATCCCATAAATAACAGCCACATCTATTCTACACCTGGCCTCCTAAGAGCTCTGGGCATCTCAACACTATTTACATAGCTCATGATTCATTGGGTCCATCAGATAGCAAAGCATTTCTGTTGCAGCTGTTGCACACTGACAAAGAGGGTAGAATTATGTGCTCAATATTCTGGAGATATCATCTATCAGGCAGAGGCTAGGGTTCTGTCAGAGGGGCTTTGGGGCCTTAGCGAGAAACTTCATGTCCAGATTCCTGCTTGACATTTCCAGATGTTTCACTGACACTTTAGTTCAAAATGGTTCTAAAGTGATCTTATTTTACTTTCCTCCAGACCTGCCTCTCTTTCCAGTCCAATCCAATCCAACCTATTCCACTACAATGCAGGTGAATGACTCCAACTCCATTGTATCAGTCAGTTATTTGATTAAAATTAGTCGATGGTGACCCCTACGAATGAAAAGATACTAAATCATAAAAAATAGTTAATTGTTGCTGCATTCAAGTAGCAGAAGGATGAAATGTTGCATTATACAAAACTTTTTGGCAGTGGTTAAGAATACATATTTTTTCGAAGCTCTTATAGTTGTCCCAAAAAACTTCAGTAGCTAGAATATCCTATTTCCCAAACATCCTGGTGAATCACTGTCTTGCTCTTCCTGAATGAATCAAGTTGTTTTGAAGAGGAGATAATGAAAAATCAAATGAACAGTATTCTTCAGAGTACTTCTGAAGTTCAAAATTAAACCTGGGAATGGAGATAGAGGAGGAATAAAGAGATGAATGATTCCATTTGGCTTTCCAGAATAGTTGTACCCAGACACAGGCTCATCAACAATGTATCAATGTGCCTATTTTCCCACAGCCCTGCCAACATTTGTTATTTCCTCTTTTTTGGCCATCTTTGCCAATAGAGTAGGTATGCGGTATTATCTTAGAGTTGCTTTACTTTGCATTTCTCCAATTATTAATGATTTTGAATATTTTTTGAATAAACAAGCATTTATGAAGCATGTTTTATTAAGCATTTGTGAAAACTATGTGTATATCCCTAGTCCAATATAAATATGAGACCATTCTTGCCCTCAAGGAGTTTATATAGTATTAGGGATTAAGAATGAAGAGCTGGGGTAGGGATACATTTGGCTAAGTTTCCAGTTGGTGCTATACACTCTCTCTGGGATGATATGACCTTTCATCTACTCTCTCTATATAGATATAGATCTATATAGATCATGTATATATGAAAAAGCACAGAAAGACAATTTTAGGGACTTCCTAGATCCAGTGGCCCCTTATCAGTTAGGAAAACTGTCTGAGGAAACTACCTAATTATCTGCGTGTCATAACCTCCACTTGAATTTCAGTTCATTGAGGGCACAGACTATTTTTGCCCTTCGTAATGATAGCTCTTAGCCCAGTGCATTGCACATCGTAAGCACTTCCTGAATTCTTATTGTCTGACTTAGAGCCATGACTGATAGTGAGCTATTTCCTCTTGGTTCCCTCTTTTTCTATTGTCAAGAGCAGGAGGTAAGGATGAAATGCATATTTATAGTGTTTCACAAACCTTAACACACACTCGAAATGCTACCTGGTTTTTTATTTGTTTGTTCTAGGTGGCATGGTGTATCAAGGAATCAACTTGGAGTCCAAAGACCTGAATTCAAATTCTTCAGACATTAACAAACTTTCTAACTCCAGTCAACTTACTTAGCCTCTCTGTGCCTCTGTGTCCTCATCTTTAGAATGAGCATAATTATAATCCCTGCCTCACAGGGTTTTTGTGAAGATTAATTGAAATAGTATATACAAGGAGCTTTGCAAATTTTAACTATAAAAATATCAGGTATTATTATGGCATTTTCTCAGGAAAAATAGTGATATGTATAAAGTGTTTTAAAGTTGGCCAAAACCATTTCAGATTTCTCCTTTTATCCCCACAACAGTGCTGGGAAGTAGGGGCTGTTATCTTCATTTGGATGAGAAAAACGGAGACTGAGGATGAGGAAAGTGAGGCAGACTTGCACAGGGTCACACAGCTAGGAGGTGCCTGAGGGTGGATTTGAACTCTAGTTTTCATACCTTCAACTCCAGTGTTCTACCTACTATACAACCTCATTGTCTTCTTTCTGGTGGGCTGTTAAATTAGAGTGTATTTCAAGTGGTTTCTTTAAAAGTTCTTTCTGCTTTACAAAATAGCACTCTCTAGTTCATAGGTGAGTTTTATAACAGACAGTAACATTTTCAGAGTTATGGCCAGATGTTCCTTTTTTTTAAAAAATGGAAATTTTGTTAATAGAAATGGATGTTTTCTCTCAGGCCAATCAAAATTCCCAGAAGCCAGGACTGTTTCACTTTTTGTCTTAGCATCTCCATCATCTAATGCGGTGCCTTGCACACAGTAAGTGCCTAATAAAGGCCTTCCCCATTAAATTCACTTAAATTTTAGAGGAAAAATGCTATAGAATTGTTTATAGTCTGCTTTTATGAAAGCATGATGTACATAATAAGATAAAATGAAAAATGCGAGTTTTGGTTTCACTTACAAACCTGATGTGTATGCAAGTATTTTCAGATTAGAAAAATTTCAATTTTAGAAGCTTTTGTTGTTGTTTCAGGCATTCAGTTATGTCTGACTCTTTGCAGCCCCGTGGACCCCAGGGCACACCAGACTTTTCTGTCCTTCGGTGTCTCTCGAAGTCTGTCCAAGCTCATGTTTGTTGTTTATATGACACTATCTATCCATCTCATCCTCTGCTGTCCCTTTTTATTTCAATCTTTCCCAGTATCAGGGTCTTTTCCAATGAGTCCTGTCTTCTCATTATTTGGCCAAAGTATTTAAGTATTTTTAGTATTTATTTAGTATTTGACCCTCCAGTGAGTACCCTGAATTAATTTCTTTAAGAATTGACTGATGTGAAGCTGTCATCTTAAGTGACAAATAATAGCTTTGAAATATTTTCTACATTTCAGGGAGGATTATGAAAACTTTCATTTCCTCATCATGCTTTATGATAACATTTCTTATTCACACAACTTGCATTTAACACAAAAGTCCTCCTTACATGCCTAACTGTACTTCCTTGGGGTGTATGCAAAGTAATATTGATGTTTCTCAAAGGCTATATTAGCATAATGCAAGCTTTAGCATGATGTACGAAGGGTTCCTTGTGTTAGAACAGACAAACAAACCTTCTTGAAGGTTTTGGCTTAAATAGCAAACATTTCCTCGTTCACTCTACCACCACCACCACCCCTCCAACACATTACTTGTAAGGAAGAAAAAACTGAAACGAAAGGATCAAACCTAAGTCTAGTCCACAGGTCTGCAAGTGTGTGCCCTATTCTGTACCCTGTCTCCTATGGAAACCTAGAAGGAATGTTCCACCTCCAGTGTAATCAGGATTGGTGATTGCATTTCCTCTGAATTCAGATGCTTTTCACTGAAATTCTTTTAGGCATTATACATTTTATTCTTCTAGTTTTATTTTCTTTCCTTTCGTCCCATTTCTCACAGGATTCTCAGATCTATTTTTCCAGCCCTAACCTGTTTCCTGATCTGCATTAGGGAAGCAACATGTGCACAGAAAAATTAAATACAGAGTACATCCACAGCAATTTATGAGAAGATATTAGTAACTTGGGGGTAAGAAGAGGCAGAAGCCTGGAATATTTGAAATGAGCTCGATTGTAAAAGTTAAAGCCTCTGTGAATTCCTCTTGAGAAAAAAATCCATATATGGTAGTGGTAAAAAGAGAGAAATTTTTAAAAAGCCACATGCCTCTTCTTGATATTTTCAAGATTAATCTGTGGAGCCTAAGAAATCTTAATTGTAGGAAAACTCATTCAGGCCTTTAAACATGTTCCACTTGGTTCAGGAAGTGTTTGCTGGTGATGAACTCATTAATTTGCCCATTAAGGCATTATTTATAGAAGGAATTTCATCTGAATAAGTGCCAGTATTCTCTCTGTTGGGTTGTGGTTACAGACAGTGTTTATCCTACAGATTGCAGTGGAGAATCATTTCTGGCCTTCTCACCAATGGATGTATCGATTTTGAGTTTGCACTTAGTTTTTAATGCTCAGAGAAGGTGCATTTTGCGGAGGAGGACTGTGAGTGGTCATCTCAGAGATGGTCTTACCTTAGAGCAGCTCTTTACTCCATCCAGCTCTTTTGCCTTTAGGCGCGTGATTAAAAAGATGCTTTTATATCATTACCCCTTCTCTTGGCTGCAGTTCTTTTGCTCCAGCAGGCCAATGGTTTAAGTTGGTATTAATTCCTTGTACTTATGCATCTTTTATCTTCAAATGTTTGTTACATATTACCTAATAAATGAGTCTTCTTCTTGAAAGAGATGCCCAGATTTAAAAACACCATCAATGAATCTTATGCGTTTTCTCCAAGAAATTAAAAAAAATAAACAATTCCTCATATCAATGCTTCACTAATTCATGTGTTGTCATTGGTGGTAATATTTTCACCTTAAATTCAATTTAACAAACATTTATTTATCTCTCTCTAGATAAAATATTGAGGATGTGATGGGGTAAAATGGAAAACCCTGTCCCCATGGAACTTCCATTCTACTGGGAGAAAACAACATAGGAACAGACTAATCAATATAAGGCATGTGAAAAGAAAGTTTATGTGGTAGAGAACAGTAAGATTTCAATTGAATAATTCAACCAATGTTTATTAAATGCCTGCTCCAGGATAGTGTTAGAAGTACAGACAAAAATGAACCAATCCCTGTCTTTGAGAAGTTTCTACTTGACTGATCAAATATAACATTACAATATCACAGAATTAATATGGTGAATGGAATTTCAGCAGCCATATGTCTAGTTCAACTCATGAAGGATCCTTGCTGTAATCCACTTGGCAAGTGTGTGCCTATGTCTACTTGAAGACCTCTGAGAAGGAATATCCCATGGCCTCTCAGGGTCAGTCCTTCCACTTGTGGATAGCTTGATAAACCTTTCCTAAATCAGACTTCATTGGTTGCTTTGTAACTTCAACCTCCCGGGGTCAAGCAGAATGATCTATTTTTTTCATCTACTTGACAGCCTGTCATATACTTGATCATGGCTATCATCCCCACCCCTCATACCTCTCTGGACCATTAGTTGTTCTTTCCCTAGGCTAAACAAACCTCTTTCCTTCAACTGAATTTTCTATATCATGAAATCAATGACCTTCACTATCCTGGTTGTCTTTCTTAGGTGGCAGTGCTGAACTGAATGTAATACTCCAGAAAAAAAAATCTGACAAGGAGAGAGCATAGTAGGACTATTACATCTTCATTCATGGTAGCTCTGCTTCTACTTATGCAGCAAAGATGCCATTCATTCTTTTGGCGTACCCATCCCATTGCTGATTCACATGGAGCTTACCATCCAGTAAAGCCTCCAGATCCTTGTCAGAACAGCAGTTGTCCTTCCATGCCTTTATTTGTGGAGCTGATTATTTGTATCCAGGTCTAAAACTTTACATTTATCCTGACTGAATTTCTTCTTGCCAGAACCAGTCCATTGTGTTAGCCTGTGAAGATCCATTTTGATCTGTTATATACACAGTTAAATACATAAAGGAAGAGCCTAGAAATTCAGTTTCATAGGTTCATAGAGTGACAATTAGAAGAGACCTTATGTGTTAGTTCAACTTCTTTATTTTACAGATGACCTAAGTAAAAATCAAAGGAGTTGAGTGAATTGTTCAGAGTCACTTGGGGATAAGCATAATCTGGCAAAATTTGAACCTGACCCAAGAGTCGATTCTTTTTTCGTTGTAATTTGTAATTTGCTGCCTCTTTAATAAATACACATACACACATGTGTAATATATTTTATTTATAGAATGTTATATATGTAATATATAATTTGTTTATATTAGACATATGCATACATATACACATATAACCACATAATTTGTGTATCAATATCACCACCATGTTCTAAGCTGGGCATACAAATAAAAATAAAACAGTCCTCACTCTTAAGAAGCTGCCATTATGCTGGGAGATACAACATGTTCCCTAATAATCATACACATTTTCTGAAAAATAACACAAAATAATTGAGAGAACACTAATTCTGGGGTATTGAGAGGGGTGCCTTTGTCCGTTCCCACAATAACACACACACAAAGAGTTCTGAGAAGGAAATGTGATTCTCCCCACCGTCTCTAATTTCCCCCCTGACAGTTGCTGTTGACAGCTTCGGCAGTCCTGAGCCTGGGCAGATGTGATCAGATTAGCAGTGACAATCTCATGGTAGCTGTTGTAACACTTTATGGAAGTACATTCTGCCTGTTTACTCTTATATGTGTCTAGAGCAATGTTTCCCAAACTGATTTGGCCATGGAGCATTTGAAAACATGATATAACAAGATTGTCTCCTAACTTTCGAGCTCAGAGAAATGTCAAATGTCATTTAATCCTGGAGCTCTTAACCTTTGATCTTTCATGGATGCCTTTGGCAGTCTGACAAAGCCTGTGGCTCCCTTATCATAAACACATTTTTAAAAACATAAAATAAAATATGGAGGCTTCCAAAGGGAACTAGTGTTTTGTACCCCCAGCATCTAGCCTGGAGTACAGTGTAGGTCCTTAGAAAATGCTTCATGATGGATTGACTGACTGATCTGTTGGCCGTCATTACCCAAAATGTCTTCTGATGGCTTACCAACTGAGAGTTTCTTGTCTTCCATAAACTAGTCAGTCATTTCCTAGAACCTAGAAACATAGATATTCATATTTGGATGGAACAATAAAGACCAATTGGTCTAACCCAAACTTGGGCAGGAGTCCCCTATGCAATATGCCCAAAAAATGAGACATGACTATCCAATCTCCATTTGAAGATCTCCAGTGATGGACAGGAGCAGCTGGGTGGCACAGTAGATAGAATGCTGGGCCTGGAGTCAAGAAGACTCATCTTCCTGAGTTCAAATTGGACCTCAGACACTTCCAGTCTCTATGATAGGGCAAATTATGTTTCCATGTTTTCCTCAGTTTCCTTGTCTGTAAAATCAGCTAGAGAAGGAAATAGCAAACTCCTTCAGTACCTTTGTGAAGAAAACACCCAGTGGGGTCATGACATGAACTGAAACAACTGAAAAACAAATAGCAAATCGTAGAGAACTCACCATCACATGAAGTAACTGGTCCATCACTATTTTCAAAAAGAAAAGCAATAATTATTACAATTTAAAAAATATATAGCCAAGTCAAATTGACTCTCTGTAGCTTTAGTCTATTATTTTTTTCATTTATTTTCAGTGTTCCACAGTCACTACCATATTACTTACATTTTTTTCCCTCTATCTTCCTCTTTTCCCTCTCCCTCCCTGAGATAGCATAGAGTTTGATATAGGTTCTAAATATACATTCCTATTAAATACACTTTCACCATAGTCATGTTGCATAGAAGAATCAAAATGAATGGGAGAAGTCATGTAACAAACCAAAACATAATACAAAAGAAAATGATCTGCTGCATTCTACTATTGAATTCCATAGTTCTTTCTCTGGATGTGGAAGGCATTTTGCTTTAAAAAACCATTGGGAATTTCTTAAATCCTTGCATTGCAATGAAGTTCTAAGTCTACAAGAAAAAATCCTTGCACACTGTGGTTGTTGCTGTGTACAAAGTTCTCCTGGTTCTGCTCCTTTCGCTCAGCTTCAGGTCATGTAAGTCTTTTCAGGCCTCTCTGAAGTCTTCCTATTCATCGTTTCTTATAGTACAATAGTATTCCATTACATTCATATACCATAATTTATTCAGCCTTTCCCCATTTGATGGGCATCCCCTTGATTTCCAGTTTTTGGACATCTCAAAGAGAGCTGCTATAAATACTTTTGTACCTGCGGGACCCTTCCCCATTTTTATGATCTTTTGGTGGGGGTACAGCCCTAGAGGCGCTATTGCTGGGTCAAAGGGTATACACATTTTTGTAGGCCTTTGGGCATAGTTCCAAATTGCTCTCCAGAATGGTTGGATCAGCTCACAGCTCCACCAACAATGAATTAGTGTCCCAACTCTCCCACATCTTCTCCAACATTCATTATCTTCCTGTTTTGCCATGTTAGCCAATCTGATAGGGGTGATGTGCTACCTAGAATTGTTTTGATTTGCATCTCTCTTATCAATAGTGGTTTAGAGCATTTTTTCATATGACTATAGATAGCTTTAATTTCTTCCTCTGAAAACTGCCTGTTCATTTCCTTTGAGCGTTTATCAATTGGTGAATGACTTGTAATCTTGTACATTTGACTGTTCTCTATATATTTTAGAAATGAGGCCTTTAACACAGACACTAGTTGCAAAAATTTTTTCCCAGTTTTCTGCTTCCCTCCTAATCTTGGTTGCATTGGGTTTGGTTGTGCAAACACTTTTCAGTTTAATGTAATCAAAATTATCCATTTTGCACTTCATAATGCTTTCTATTTCTTGTTTAGTCAAAAATTCTTCCCTTCTCTTTAAATATGATAAATACACTATTCCTTGATCCATTAATTTGTTTATAGTATCAATCTTTATACCTAGATCATATACCCATATGGACTTTATTCTTCTGTAGGGTGTCAGGCTTTGGTGTATGCCTAGTTTCTGCCACACTGTTATCCAGTTTTCTCAGCAATTTTTGTCGAACAGTGAGTTCTTATCCCAGAAGCTGGGGTCCTTGACTTTATCAAACAGTAGATTACTATATTCGTTGCCTACTATGTCTTGAGTACCTAGCATATTTCACTTGTCTATCATCTATTTCTTAGCCAGTACCAATTGGTTTTGATAATTTTTGCTTCATAATACAATTTGAGATCTGGTAGAATTAGGCCACCTTCCGTAGCATTTATTTTCATTAGCTCCTTTGTTATTCTGGACATTTTGTTCTTCCAGATGAATTTTGATATTACTTTTCTAGCTCGAGAAAACAATTATCTGATAGTTGGATTGGTATGGCACACTTTAGTCTGTTGTTGTCTCGGATTCACACAAATATGATCTTATGACCCTGAAAGTCCTTTTTCTGATCTGAGTCTATGATCCCATAAACCTAAATCTTACCTCTTCTCCATTAAGATAAAGGTACTTACCTCCCTTCACAACTGACTTTCCTCAGCATTTACCTGGGAGCTCCTCTCATTGTTTCATGCCTGACAATCTTTTCTCTCCCTCTAAGTTATAAGGTCCATGTGGGCAGAAACAACAGCTGCACTTTCTTTTGTATCCTACACAGCAAGAGCATCCTTAGGTTGAACAGATGAGCCACCTCCTGGAAACCCACAGTTTGGTGAATTCTGTATCCTCTCCCATAGTCGTTGCTGCTGTTATGGAACCTGGGTCATCATTTCTGCCTGCCTAGGAGGCCTGCTACTGCATCCATCACCCCACAGCCCATCCCATCTTATACATGTCATACCTGCCAGCCACAATTTTAAACTAGTAGGTAGAGAATGAGGTTTCCCTGTGCAGAATATTTTTGCTTCATTGGTTTTCTCTCTTGTCTGTGTCAGGTGGAGCAGTTCATTGGCAGTGGTTTCTTTCTTTCTTTCCTTCCTTTCTTCCTCCCTCCCTTCCTCCCTCCCCTCTTCCCTCCTTCCTTCACTCTTTCTCTCCCTCTTTTCCTCCTTCCCTTTCTCCTTCCTTATCTCCCTCCCTGCTTCCCTTCCTTCCTTCCTTCCTCTTTTTCTCTTAAAGGCTTTCCTGGAAGAACTAAGGAGTCTGAATGCATATTGAAGCATACTGTTTTCTCTTTTGTTCTTTCTTATGATTTTTCCCTTTTGTTCTGATTCTTCTTTTACAACATGACTAATATGGAAATATGTTTAATATGATCATACATATATAACCTATATCAGATTGCATGCTGTCTTGGGGGGAGGGGGAGAATTTAAAACTCAAAATCATATAAAAGTGAATATTGAAAACTAAAAATAAATAAGTAAATGTTGTCCTGAGGGCAGTGAGAGGTGAAGAGACAGTGTACCCTGTGTTGAGTAAACAGTGAGTCTAAGAATGTTGTGCATGGGAATATGGTGGTGTCTGCATATGTATATATAGTGCACATATTTTTGTTTGTCTCTGTGTTGTGTACATATGCAGTATGTACATGTATGTTTACTGTGTATGATGTATTGTGTAGTATGTAACCATGAGGTGTAACATTGTAATTTTAGCTCCCATATTTACTGATTTCTTGTTTATTTGTGTTGTTTTGTACATAGCACAATATAAATACATGTATGCATCATATATGTATGTATACATGCACATGCATATACATAGTGTGATTATGTGTATAACTATAAATGCCTATGCATTGTACATAGATGCATGTGTGACTGTGTGTGCATATGTGTCTGTTGCTGGTGGAAGATATAGTGTTATGGCTTCTGTTGGTTTTATGTAGGCTGTTTTTCATCTGATTTTTTTATATGATTTTAAAATGTACCCAATATTTTCTTGAGAAATAAGCATACAAAATCATTCAGTTAACTTGTACAAATATTTTTAGCGGTGCTTCCCACATGCACATTACTTTGCTAGGCACTGTGGGTGTTACGAGAGAGAGAGAGAGAGAGAGAGAGAGAGAGAGAGAGAGAGAGAGAGAACTGTTTCTGATCTTGAAGAGGCTCCTGTCCAGCAGAGATGGTCTAATAACTACTTTTCATAAAGAGTTTTAGGGTTTGCAAGTCACGTATCTCCAAACAATGTGCCCTGGACATTGGCATGTGCAGGTGTGGACTAGTTCCCATGCCTGAGTACTCTCTTCACCTCTGCAGCCTCCAGTTCCCTATTTCCTGTAGGATTTAGCTCAGATAAGCTTTCCATGCCCCCCATTACCCTAGCTCCATACCCTTCAAGGTTACCATCCTTCTAAAATTCTAATCTGAATGTCTTCTATTTATTTAATCAGTTTCTTTCCTTGGTGTCCTTCCTCTGACAGGCAGAGTCATGTAGGGGATAACAGAGAGTGTAGCAGCTTGTATTAGTATAGAGGCACCCCACCCAGGAGTTCTCTGTCCCATGAGACCACAGAGCAGGACCTTATCTCAACCCTTCTAGAATGGGAACTCCTGGAAGGCCAATTAATTATTTTTCCTCTCAGTTACCCCAGATCTTAGCATAGTCCCAGGAATCAGAAAATGGTTAACATATGTTTGCCTGCTCAATTGAACAGAGTGCAGAACTGTTATGTGATGGGCAAAGCCCAGTCAGTGGGACCAAGGACCCAGGAAGAGGACTGGGGGCCCAGCGAAAGCTGCAGGATGGAAAGGACATTTAAGGTGGACCTTGATGAGGTGGTCAACATTGAACAGGTAGAAGTGGATAGGAATTCTGGCTCAGATGGTTACTCTTGTGGGTTACTCTTGGACAAATCATTTCCCTTTTCTGGGCTTCAGTTGGACTAGACTAGACTAGCTCCAAATCTGTGAGTGGTCAGGGAGTATAAAAAGCAACCAAAGAGCTAGAGCTGGGAAAGCCCAGGAAGACTCCAAGTGGGTCAGGCTGCCTAGAGGGAAAGCTGTGCACATGGAGATCAGTAACGTCCAAACAAACTCCAAAGCTTGGACTGTCTGTGGAGCATTCCATACCAAGCTGTGCAGTTTAGACTCTCTTTTCCTGGCCCTCTGGGATGCTTCCCTAGGCTCATGGTCTGAGGAGGCAAGGGGAAAAGCCAAGTTCCTAGCAGTTCTGCTCTGGAAAATATAGTTATGAAACATGTGAAGGCATTGTTATGCCCCCAGATATAGAGAGAAGACTCTGTAACAAAGGGCTAGTGGATTGGGATCCCAACCTGGTGCAGGGAAAGATCAATCCTTCTGGTGTAGGGCATGAATTGTCTGGTCCCTTCATGCCATGAACAAGGGAATATAGAGAGACCCAAGGGACTGGGTCGACCACTGGTCTGCCTTACCACAGCTCTATCCATTATACGACACAGTCACCAATGGGGGATATAAGAGAAACCTAAAAAACCAAAAAACATAAACAAACAAATAAGTAAACACGCCAATTAATTTTTTGTGGAATGAATGTAAAGATATAGATGCTAGAAGAGAAGAAGATGGCAGCCTGCCACAAGTCTCTCCCTACTCCAGCCCATTCTCCACTCAACTGCCAAAGCAATCTTCCTAAAGCCCAGGTCTGACTGTGGCCCTCTGGCCCCATCCTCCCACTCAACAAGCTTTACAAGTTCCTTCTTACCTTTAGCAAGCAAAAATAAAGATTCTCCATTTGCTTTTCAAACCGTTCACAAGCTGGCCCTTTTCTTTCTTTAGAATCTCTTGTGTCTTTCACCCTCGTGTACCCTATACACCTTATGTCCCTAGCACTCAGCACATTGCTTAGTGTATTAGAAGCACTTCAAAATGCTTGGTGAACTAATTATAAAACCACATTTCTTATAAAGACTATTTCAATACTTTTATAGATGAGGAAAACTGAGCCTCAGAAGGGTTAAGTGATCCTGGGTCCCAGAGCATCCTATGGAGGATTTGAACCCGTCTCTCTGACTCTAAGAGCACCATCCTGGCCATTCAGTTTCAGTCTCAATCATTCACTAATCACAATTTATATTCAATAAAAATACACAAGATTATTAATTGAATATAATTAGTCACTAATCCTTATTTATCACGATAAAGTCTAATTATTTGTGACCCTGATGTATTTACGGTAATGATTCTAAGTGCATTCTCTGTTCCCAGCCCTGTACCACCTCCTGCAGATGCCTTCAGAAACCTTGTATTCTAATGCAGGAGATGACGTATTCATAAATAAGACCATACAAGACGCACACAGAGCACGTGAACGCAGACTTTTGAGGCCAAGAGAAGTAATCTGGGATTCAGACTCAGTCAATAAGCATTTATTAAGCCCCTAGTGTGTGCCAGGCACCATGCTAAGTGCCAACCAACTCAAGGTGGTTCATTCCTGGTCTCTTGAGGCTCCCCTTCCATGCCATTTAATGTCAGGGACAGAATCATGAGTTCTCTGAGGCATCGCCAGTAGAAGAAAAGCTTAGTGGTCTTGAGAGACTTTGAGAATGGGACTAGGGACAGACAGAACGCCTGTCATCTAAAGACCAGCTCGAGTGAATTCAAAGACACCAGACACTGGAGGCTCAGTTATCAGAAGGTAAATATTGGGATCCAGAGGGACTTTTGAATATATGCTCATATGGTGTAGAGAAGTCTCAATAGCCATCAGTGGATGGAGTGCTCAGAGGAAAAAAATAAGCAGTCCTTCAAGTTGTGAAGTAATGTTTTCATAAATTATTTTCTCATGTCAGAAAAGAATTCATCTCCACTACCACTCCAAATTCCCAAATACTGAAATAATGAGGTTCTTAAGTACTTAGCACTTGAAGGAATGGATATTGTTAGATCAAAAATGGATGGATCATTTGGATGAATGATTATAGATTACTGGAAGAAGGAGGGAAAGGAAGGAAGAAAAGGGGAAGGGAAGATGGAAGGGAAGGAAGGAACATAGGAAAGGAGGAGAAGAAGGAAGGGAGAAATGGAAGAAGGAAGGACAAACGAGGGAGGAGAAAATAGAAAAGAGAAAGAAGAAAAGAAAGAGAAGGAAGCAAAGAAAAGGGAACAAAAAAGGAAAAGAAAAAGAAAATAAAAGAAAGGAAGATAGGAAAAGAAAGAGAAAAAGAAAGCAAACAGGAAGGAAGGAAGGAAGGAAGGAGGGAAGGAAGGAAAGCAAAGGAAGCATGACTCATGGCAGCTGACTAGTCCTGGTCCAGAGAACAAGCAGTGAGTCACACTCCCTCCTTTTGGCAGAAAGGTGCAGGCATATGAGAGCAGACCATTGCACCACAGGACTAATTTGACTCACTTTAATTAGCATTTATCAGGTGCCTACTATGTGCTAGACATTATTTTAGGCAGGGCTAGTAGAGAGTGAGGCACAAAAACAACAAGTAATTTCTGCCCTCCTGGACCTGATATTTGCTTGTGACATCATTGAAGGACATGTCAGGATAGAGGGCCAGAGCCAAAGCCAGGAAGGCTCACAGCGAGTTCAAGTCCAGCCTCAACACTTAGTACCTGTGTGACCCTGGGCAAGTCACTTAACCTGGTTTGCCTCAGTTTCCTCCTCTGTAAAATGGGGGTAATAGTGTCTATTTCACAGGACTGTTACAAGTATCAAATAAGATAAGAAATGTAAAGTGTTGGGGGGTGGAGCCAAGATGGCGGAGTAGAAAGACTCACATTTGCTAGCTCCGAACCCACAGCCCATGGATTTCCTGTAAAAAGAACTCCTGACAAATTCTGGAACAGTAGAAGCCGCGCAGAAACACAGTGAAGGAGATTTCCATTGCAGAGAGCCCTGAAAAACCGACCACAAAGGTACCTCGGATGGGAGCGGAGTCCTGCCCTGCGGAGCCCTCCCCTTCCCCGCCCCGGCCATGCGGCACTGAGAGGAGCGAGCAGAGCCCAGCAGGCGTCAGGGACCTGAATCTCCAGTGGCCGCGAAGGTCCCTCCACCCACAGATGCACAGGTCAGTGAGAGAGATGGGCTGAGAGGGGAGCGGGGTATCTACGGGACTCGGACCCCCTCGGGAGGTGGC
>CM053770.1:685537205-685618508 GCA_028658325.1 Potorous gilbertii
TATATATATATATATATATATATATATATATATATATTTATATATATATATATATATATATATATATATATATATATGGAGAGAGAGAGAGAGAGAGAGAGAGAGAGAGAGAGAGAGAGAGAGAGAGAGGAGAGTCTGTCTGTGCTTTAGGAAAACCATGTGAAAGCTGAGTGGTGTGGAGACTTGAGGCCATGAAATCAAGCAGACAGCTACTGAGGACACCAGTTAAGAGATTATGTGGACCTATGCGGGTCTATGTGAGTGGAGAGAAGGGAACATATACAAGAAACCTCATGAAGGGATAAATGGCAACATGTGGCTGCAGACTGGAAATATGAGTAAGAGGAGGGAGTCTAGGATGGCAAGTTGTACCTTGGATGATAGGGAGGATGATGGGACCCTTATAAATAAGAGCTAACACTTAGCCCTTGAAGGTTTGCAAAGTGTTTTACATGTTAACTCATTTGACCCTCACAACAACTCTGTAAGGCAGGTACTGTTGTTCTGCCCATTGTAAGGTAAGGAAACTGAGGCAAACAGGTTAAATTATTTTCCCTGAGTCACATCATTGGTAAGTGTCTGAGTTATGATTCGAGTTTCTTGTTTCCAAGTACTAAGTTTTATCGACAGCATGATGTACTTTCCTTCATGGCAGTAGGAAAGCTGAGAAAAGGGGAGTGCTTGAAGGTAAAATAATAAGTTCCGTTTTTCTATTTTGAACTATATGTGATCTCAACATAGATAAAATGAATTTTAAATAATTTTTCATTTTCCTCAATTACATGTAAAAACAATTTTTAACATTTATTTTTTATTTTTAGTTCCAAATTTTATCCCTCTTTTCCTCCTATCCCCTTTCCCTGAGACAGTAAGCATTCTGATATAGATTGTACGTGTGGAATCATATAAAACATTTTTCCATATTAGTAGTCATTTTGTGGAAGGGAACTTAAATGAAAGGAAGGAAGGAAGGAAGAGGAAATTAGTGTGCTTCAATCTGTATTCAGCTGCTACCAGTTCTTTTTCTGGAGGCAGATACATTTTTCATCATGAGTCTTTTGGAAATGTCTTGGATTGTTGTATTGCTGAGAAGAGCTAAGTCACTCATAATTGATCATCATACATCAATATCACTGTTACTGTGTACAATGTTACCCTTGTTCTGCATCAGTTTATGTACGTCTTTCCAGGCTTTTCTGATAGCATTCTACTTATCGTTTCTCATAGCACAACAGTATTTCATTACAACCATGTACCACAACTTGTTTAGTCATTCTCCAACTGATATACCCTCAATTTCCAATTCTTAGCCATCATGTAAAGGACTCCTGTAAATATTTTTTGTACAAATTGATCCCTCCTCCTTTTTTAAATTTCTTCAGGCTACAGACCTAGCAGTGGTATTGCAGGATCAAAGGATATGCATGTGCCTTTTGAGCGCAGTTTCAAATTTCTCTTCAGAATGTTTGGATTAGTTCACAACTCCACCAACAGTACATTAGCATCCCAGTTTTCCCACATCTCCTTCAACATCTATAATTTTCCTTTTCTGTCATGTTAGTCGATCTGATTAGGTGTGAGGTAGTACCACTAGTTGTTTTAATTTGCATTTCTCTAATCAGTAGTGATTTAGAACATTTTTCATATAACTAATGGATAGTTTTGATTTCTTCGTCTAAAAATTGCCTGTTCATATCCTTAGACCATTTATTAATTGAGGAATGACTTATACTCATAAATTTGACTCAGCTTTTCATATATTTGAGAAATGAGACCTTTATCAGAGATACTTGCTATAAAACTAGAAAATGCATTTCTAATTTCTAAGAGGCATGTATGTGCAAAATAGGCAGTGATATATATATGTGAACCTTCAACCTCAGGAGATTCCTTCTGTTTGGAACAGGATCTTTTTTTTCTCTAAAAGAGCCTAGATCCAAAGCTGAGGAGGAGATAACATAGCTAAGTGGTATACAAGAGGGTAACTTGGTTTAGTTTTAATTTATTCTTAGAAATAGACAATGTTCCTCTCATTTGTTTTATTTTTAGAAGGTAAAAGCAATATGATATTCTACTGAATAAATTCAAAGACCAGGACAAAAAACCACCATACTTTTATTCTGTCTTATGGCCAGTTAATGGTGACAGTGACAAAAAGGAGAAGGAGCAACGTAGATGGAGAAATTGATCAGACTAGAGAAGGGAACGAGCCTTTATATATAGTACCTACTGTGTGCAGGGCACTGTGCCAAGCACTTTAGAACTATTATCTCATTTGTTCTCACAAGAAATGGGCACCATTATTACCCCCCACTTTACATTTGGGAAAACTGAGACACACAGAAGTTAAGTGATTTACCCAGGGTCACACAGCTACTGACGGTGGTCGGTAATTGAGGCTGGAGTTGAATTTCCTAACTCCAGGTCCAGTGTGTCTAGCTCTCGTGGCACCCCAGCTGCCTCTCACAGACAACATAGATACATGTAAAGAATAAAGTGAAAAACTGAGGAAGAGACAATATGAGGTCCACCGAGAAGGGCAACAGGTCTGGGCTAAGGTCTTGGTAACAAGCTTGAGGCATTTCTCCTTTTTTATGTCATTTGATGGATCATGTTTATTAATGTTTCTGATTTTACAGTGAGAAAAATCTTAAAACCTAATAAGCAGGAAAACTAAATTTGGATCAGGTTGTGGAAGGTTATAAATGAGAAATAGGTATTTGTATTTGATCCTGGACATAATCAGGAACTACTGGAAGTTATTCAGTAGGGAGATGACATGATCAGCTCTGCGCTTTAGGAAAACAAACTAGGCAACTGTGTGGAAGGAGGAGTCGGGCAGTGTCTGCCATCCCTGATGGGTAATGTGGTTTTGAATAAATGAAGTGATAAAGACACAGATGCAGAGAGAGGAAAGACAGAAACAGGCAGACAGGGACAGAGAGAGAGTGAAGGAGGTAGAGATAGAGGAGGGGAAGGAGGAGAAAGAGAGAGCAAGAATAAGACAGAGAGAGGCAGAGGAATGGATGGAGGGAGGGAGACAGAGAGAATGACACAGAGACAAAGAGAGAGACAGAGACAGAGGAAAGGAGGGAGGGATGAGAGAGAGATAGAGAGAGAGAGAAGCCTTCATATAATAATATCTATTCTATGGACAATAGATACTGCGTTTTTAAAAATTAATTTTAATTGATTTCTTTTATTTTTAAATTATCTATATTTCCCACTGTATCTCACTCCTCCCAGAAAGATATCGCCTATAATAAAATATTTTAATGGGAGAAGTTCAGGAAAACTAATGAGAGTATGGAACGCCTTGCATTGTATAGTGTCCAAAACCCACGGTCTCCCATCTCTGCAAATAAGCAGTGAAAGGAGGAAGGCGGCATTTAAACTGCTGGCATTGAGTCTCTACAACTATAAGCTTAAATGATATTACAGCTCATTGGTGTTTATCCTGAACCTGGGTGAAATTAAGTACAGGGACAGATCCAAACTAGAGACCAGAGTTTTCCCTTCTTTGTTACAGAGGAACCAAGGGGGTGGAGGTGGGAATAAAATATGGTTAATATTTGTTTATTGCTGTTGACCTAAAGCAATATAGTTTTTAAAAACAAATCAACAATACATTTCTGACCCACCTTGGTCAACTTGTGAATGGATACAGAATTTATTTACTGAGAAAATTGTATCTCTTTAGCCTATGGTATCAAATATTAGACCAATTTATTGACCATCCCCCCTGGAAAATTTGTAAACCAGTATAACAGTAACAGCAAGAATAGTAGGTAACATTCATATAATCTTTTAAGGTTTGCAAAGTGCTTTATAATATTATTTTATCTTCTCAACAACTCAGGAGGTAGGTGCTGTTATTAAACCCATTTTACAGATTTGGATAATGAGGGAGACAGAAGTTAAGCAACTTTCTCAGAGTTGAATTTAAACTTCAATGTGTCTTGATTACAAGTCTATCTCTCTATGCCTTGTACAGCCTAGCTGCCTCCGTAGAGGGACGGGGAAGTTCACACTGGGTGGAAACTTCCCTTGCATTCATACAAACCTCGTAGGTAGACCAGTGTTCTTTCTCTTCTCCTCCCTGTATGATCTCTGTTACTTTATCAGTTTTGATTCAGTCATTCACATCATTTTGTAAAACGAGTGTTTGCAACGGGAAGTGGACACCAGTAGCGTTTTCCTACTTAGCATCCTTCAGTTAAACCCAGAGCTGAAATCTCATCATGTTCACAGTCTCTGTATGTCTGTGTTAAAAGGCAGATACTGAGGGAGATGTGTGTTTCAGGAAGTGAATTGTATAGAATGAAGTCCATACTACTGATGTTCAGAGGCATACGACAAGCTTGTGATCCCCAAACCTTGGGAAACTCCCACATGGACTCAGATTTCTTACGTTTAGTGACATTGCATTGAGGTATTGTTCCCCCAAGAAACATTTTACCATACTTTGATAATCTGTTGGCTCTGCCATCTCCCAGATGTGAGCACTCTCTCTAGTGGTGCTGGTATCAACTCATAGGATCATAGGATTGGAATGGGAATCAATCGATCAATAGCTATTTGTTAAGAGCTTTCTATATATCAGCGCAACTAGGTGATGCCATAGTGCTTAGAGCACTGGCACACAGTCAGGAAAACAACTCATCTTTCTGAGTTCAAATCCAGACTTAGGTATTTACTAGCTGTGTGACTCTGGGTAAATCACTTCCACGTTTGTCTCAGTTTCCTCATCTGTAAAAGCTGGAGAAGGAAATGGCAAACCACTCCAGTATCTCAGCCAAAAAAACCCAAATGGGGTTACTAACTGACCCAACAACAACACCTATCAGGCACTGTGCTAAGCACTAGCAGCACAAAGACAAACCTTAAACAGTCCCTGCCCTCAAGGATCTCCCTCAGTATCTGCCTTTTAACACAGACATACAGAGACTGTGAACATGATGAGATTTCAGCTCTGGGTTTAACTGAAGGATGCTAAGTAGGAAAACGCTACTGGTGTCCACTTCCCGTTGCAAACACTCGTTTGTTTGCATAGGCAAGGACCCCATCCCTCTCATTCTACCTCTAATACTTTCTCCTTCTTGTTCTCTCATAAATTCTCTATGGTGGGACGGGGATGGGGGGTGGGGAGGGCTTCCACGCAAGATGCTGGAGACACTTTTTCTACTTCTTCTGATATTTTATGGATGTTTGTGGAGCTTATAATAGTTATAAAAATAGTAAACATCTATATAATATTTTGAAGTTTGCAAATATTATCGCACTTGATTTTGCAATAGCCCTGGGAGGTAGGGGCTATTTTTATTGCCATTTTATGGATGAGGAATGTGAGGCTGAGTGAGGTTAAAGGACTTGTTCAGGGTCACATCATCAATATGTGATTTAAACCCAGTCTTCCTGAAAGGTCATCTTTCCATCCACTGCACAAAATAGGATCAGGATACATGTTAATGCAATGAATCACTCTCAGCTTGTGAGCTCAGTGAATCTAATTGTTTCCTTTCCTCAATTAGTTGGTCCTTATTTCAGTCTTTTGAGACTTATTTTATATCTTATTTATACTCAGGTTAGTGCAGTGTAATCCAGTGTAATGTATCATTCACTTCCCAAGCTGTCCTGGGCACTGAGGCTCCAAGTCCCTGTGACAGTCCCAATCCTCAAAGAGTTTGCCTTCAACTGAGGAGGCTGAGGGGTTTCTGACATTGTGGAAGGGGATTCTGAAAATACAGAGTAGGCCTTGAACTTTTGCTCTCCTCCTGTGCTGACAGCACCGCTGACTTTGTCAGGTGAGCTAGAGATGAGCCAGCTTCATGCTTGTGCTTAACCCACATGACTGAGCTGTCAATTTGGTCTTCCCTTTCTCCCTGTAGGTGTTGAGAGTCACTAGAAGAGCTGGACTGAATAACAGGCAGTTCACGAGGAGCCTGTTTCCAATTTATAATGAAGAAAAGCAGGAGTGTTATGACGGTGACTGCTGATGAGGTAAGGCCCTGAATTCAGAGTTGTTTTTTCTCCCATTTTTATCTTATATTCATGTGGTACAGAAGCTACAGGAGAGAGAAACCCAAGGAGACATTCTCTCTTTGGGGAAAAGTACAACATTCCATGAAATCCTAGATCTAGGACCAAAAAAGAACTTAAAGGTTATCTGGCTCAACACCTTCATTTCTTACAGATGGATAAACAGAGGCTCAGGGTGAATAAAGATAATACATAAGCATCAGAGATAAGACCTAAGTTCTCTAAATCCACATCTAGTGTTTAACTCAATGGGATAGTATTTGTAAAGTGCTTAGCACAGTATCTGACACATAGTTGGTTATGTGCTTGTTGTCCTCCATACTCAGAGAACCAAAATGACATCACGATGCCAGGTCAAGGTACAGACTGTGGCTGATCAGACCAGCACAAGCTTGGAAGGCTCTTCCACAGGTTGAGCACAAGTAGTCTGCATGAGCATCTGAAATGGAGAACATCTCTAAATTCAAATGTCTCACATTTCTTTTGAGCTACTGCAATTCTGGTTTGTTCATGGAGCACAACGCCTTCTTTGGTGCAGGCATGTCGTCCATGCTAGGTGGTCCTATACCAGCGTAGGTACTTTATAAATGCTTGCATCCTTCCTTCCTTCCTTCCTTCCTTCCTTCCTTCCTTCCTTCCTTCCTTCCTTCCTCTTTCCCAAACCACCAGATGAAACACATTTTTTACTCTACCACCAGAATGCCTGCTCTGTTAGATTCTGTGTGGTGCAGGGGGAAAGGAGGAGTAGATTTGAAGTCAGAGGATTTAGCTTCTAATTTCAACTCTGCTCCTTCCTACCTCACTAACGTATGTCATATCATCTCTGAGCTTCCATTTCCTTATGTGGGACTAGATGTGTCCAAGTTCCCCTCCAATTGTAAATTTACCATTCCTTGATTCTCCCTGAGTAACCTTGTGCTCAGACTATGTCCTTGATTTTCTCATTTATAAAATGAGGGAGTTTGATTGGATGATTTCTGATGTAACTGAAGATCTCATTCCTACCAGTGGAGAACAGAAAAGAGTTGAAAAATGTGTTTTGATTTTCTCAGTCCTTTGTTGTGAATGCTGATCTTTGTGTTTAGAATGAGAAAAAAAAGGAAACTCCTGGGCTTCTGAACTTTACCTTTCTGTTCACTGATAAAGTGACCCAATGAATAAGAGATGAATTCCTTACTGTATACTCAGTGGTTTTACAAATTACCTTGAGATTTTGGCAGAGTAATTTTTCATTTTTTTAAATTTTAATTTAAAATAAAAACTCAAATAAATAAATAGACTGAGACCTCAGAAACATTCTACCTTCCCAAGGTCATGCAGTCAGTATGTGGTAGAACTAGGGTTTCACTGAGGTTCTTCCAACTTCTGCTTCAGTGACTTTTACTCCAATGTCTTTCCCATGTGCTATGTGTTGAAGAAAAATGAGTCTGGAAACCTGCTGATCCAGGGGACCATGATGTAGAATGCAGGACAAACATCAGGAGGGAGGGATCAGGGACTATAGAGGACTATAGATTATATATATTACATATGTATCTCTCTCTGTGTGCCTCTCTGTCTCTCTGTCTCTCTGTCTCTCTCTCTCTCTCTCTCTCTCTCTCTCTCTCACACACACACACACACACACACACACACACACGCACCACACCACATACATGCCACCCCCATTTTTTGTAAGACAAAACATTGCCATGAGGCAAATAAACTCCAATCTAGAGTAGGGATGTCTGGAGCAGGTGAAGGCTAGCATTGTCTTGCAGAAATTAAATGGTTTCTTGAGCAAGAAGGACAGGAAACTAAACCTTCATATAATAAGGGCAAAGGGAGATGTACCCCTTATTTACCTTGAAGGGCCCCCTAGAGTGAGATGAGCTCCAATTCAAGAGTTGTGATGAGGATGGAGACGAGCCTGTACATAAAATCTCAGCCAAAGAATAAACAAGTCAGTGTTCGAAGCGTGTAGCAGTTAAGTATTGAGCAAAGGTACAATTTTATTCTGAAGTTTATTTTTTATTTTTGCCCTAACTGTAGTAATTAAATAACTTCTGAATGGAAGGTAGAAATCGAAAATTTATAGTTTGTCTTCTCTATTAATAATTATACTGAATTTTAAATTGACAAGAGAATTGATCATGTGATATATTTCTCATACCCTCATTTATTTATCTTTGACAAAGACAAGATGCTGTGCTGTTCTACCCTAAACAGGCATCACTCTTCCTCTGGTGGCTGCCACCTTAGGTATTCTCATGGAATCATTTATAGTCTGGCTCTCTGGTTTGGAGGGTTTCTAGGTGTTGGTTTTTATTGTTGTATAAAACCAACTGGGAGCTTAAAACTGTACAATTCATATATAAAATCTGTCAGGGCTATTTTATCACGGACTCAGAAAGCTGATGTTGATCTGTGGGAAGGGCACCAAGATTCAAATCTCTTTCAGTTTTTCTGGCTGAACTTATATGACAGGGGCTCCTGCCTCTCTTCCCTATATTACTCCTCCATTCTCCCCATTCCCTTAGAACAGATTTGACCTAGAGACAGCTTCAACCTTCTGGGGATCTGCATAATCATGATCCTACTGAGGATCTCCACCTGAACATGCACACAGACAAAAACCTCTCAAATCATCTTTTAGTCTCATTTTGTCCCCCATCATTCTTTCTTTCTGACCCATATTGCTCATGACTTCAACCACAAGCTGTCACTTTGTACTCACACCTTGTTCTCCACACATTTCAAAGTCCTAGGGGCTGCTTTTCCAGCCAAGCCCAGTTCATTTATTAGCAGCATCCTGACCAATCCTTTTTAGCCTGGAGGATAATTAATACAGAAAGAGAAACAGAGGGGGAGAGAGAGAGAGAGAGAGAGAGAGAGAGAGAGAGAGAGAGAGAGAGAGAGAGAGAGAGAGTGTCCTGGGAAGCCTCTCTTTGGCTGTGACTCACAGTCTCTGTTCACACTATCAGGAATGGGCATACTGCCCACATGGAATGATGGAATGAAGTCACTTCAAAGCAACTAGGCATTGTATCTTTCTTTCTAGCTAACTGATTGGGATTTTATAAGTGCTTTTGGTGGAAGTTACCTCATTTTCCCAATGAAGTTTGAAGCTGTGTAAATATATGAATGTACAGTATTCACCTACAGAGAACACACACAGCCTTGAGCTGCTAGACAGCTAGGTGGCCATAGTGGTGAAAGTGCTGGACCCAATGGAAGGAAGATCTGACTTCAAAACCAGTCTCAGACACTTACTAGCTGTATGGCCCTGGGAAGGTTATTTAACCTCTTATTTGCCTCAGTTTCCTCAATGGGGATATTACTAGCACCTACATCCCAGGATCAGATAAGATATTTGTAAGGGGTTTAGCACAATTCCTAGCATACAGTAGATACATAAATGTTTGGTTCCCAAGGACAGAATTAAACTGGATCTTTACTGGTGTTTTCTGTACCCCATCCAATACTATCCATCTACCAATGGGCCTGTGGCCTCCAGTGCTACAGATTCAAACTCACCTATGCCTCATCGTCTTGTGTGACTCACGTCCAGTATTTCTTCTCAATTCATCATGATGGGGGAAGGTCCTCCTGGTGTTCTGGGGACACTCCTTTTGTTCTCTTTGGGTTGTAAGGAGACCAGTAGCCCTGATGGGCTCTCCTTTGAGGACCCTTCTCTCTTGCTATGTGCCCATCAGTCCATCTGATTTTTCGTAGGCACATCTATTGGATTCTTTCTTTTGTACAACTTTTCATGTACATTTTTTTTTATAATGTGTTGCTGTCTGCTCAAGAGCACTTCCATTGCCCTTTGATGATCCTTGGCTTTCCTTCTATGAAGACTGTAATTTTCCATGTCTCACAGACATATAAGAAATATTAGAAGACTTGATGTTTCAAAGATAGACCTTTGTTTCAGGGAGAAAATGTGGTGGATAAAAAGCTCAAGAAACATAATTTCTGAGTAATTAGTCATTTTATGGCTATCGAGTAATGAATAAAAGCACGATTGGTCATTTCTCTTAAACCAAAGATGAATCTTGGAGACCTATTGATGCTTATGTGCCTTTGGAAAAGTGGGTATTGGGGTAGCTGGGTGGCACAGTGAAAAGAGCCCTGGCCCTGGAGTCAGGAGGATCTGAGTTCAAACTCCGCCTCAGACACTTGGCACTTATTAGCCGTTTGACCTTACCCCTAATTGCCTTGCCTTGCCCCTCCAGAAAATAAGTAGGTATTCCTGACAAGCAGCAATCAATTCTGGTTGGTTGACAATTAAAAGGAGGAATATTATAATGAGAGGTAGACCTGTTCTACTAAGAAGTTGGGGTGTGTGACTTTGATTATATCATTTTTACTCCCAGATCACCCTTAACTTGAACAATCTAGACCAGGGATGGGAGATCTGCAGCCTTGAGGGCACATGTGACCTTCTAGGTACTCAGGTGTGACCTTCTGACTGTGTCCAAGTTTTACAGGACAAATCCTTTTAAGAAGATTTGTTCTATGAAGTTCGCATTCAATCAAAGTGCTGAACTTGAGGATCTAGAGGGCCACATGGGTTCCCTCCCCCCCTCCACTGATCTATACAATCCTACCCAAGCCTGAGCATAACACAGTGGGCTTCCCCACTTGAGTGGAATCTGAACAAGATGGAGGAGAAAATTAAATCCAGTCTCACTATTAGTCCCACTTTCAAAGGACTGAACTGACAGAGCAGAGAATGAGGAAACAGAAAAGGAAAAATCCTAGATCTTCCTCATTGCAAACAGTTACCAATATAAGAGAGAAATAATCATCACCCCAAAGTTGGAAACATTAAAAGAACTTTGGAATTTCCTGAAAGCCATCTGGTCTACTTCACCAATTTTATTCCGATCTGAGCCCAGTTTACTGTCCTTCTGGAGTCTCTAACACAAGACATAACAAAGGAATGAAAAGTGGGTAAATAGGCAGTCAGATAAAGATCTTAAATAGTATATTCACACATTTACATACATGAGAATATACATGCATACATATGTACACTCCATCGTAAGCATTATATAAGATAATGTATATGTTCCTGAATGTATATACACACACGTGTATGTGTATGTTTATATGAATGTGTGTGAGATATCAGTTCTCTATCTGACTATATGTCGCACTATAGGAAGCTAGATACTTCATTCACTTGAGTGTAGACCACTAACACAAACCACCATTTAACATGAATTCAGCCTTGAGAAGGGGTCCAAGCCAGGTCCTCTGTTATTTATCATCCCCCTTGTCACTTTCATGAAGTTGGAAAATCAACTGGCCTGTCTGTGGTCAAGTGGGAGTGCCTGCCAGGCTGGCACAGCAATGACTGGAGGACTGATCCCTTTCTCTTTAAGCTGGAGGCATTGGAAGGATTCCAGACCCCAGCATGTTCTAAATTAAATGAAGGAGATTTAGAAAAGAAAGACAGAAACTATTCAACTGCTCTTGGAGTTGGAAAAAGCTGGATTCAGGTCCTGCTTCTGATATATACTGGATGCACGACCCTAGACAAGTTCCTTGTCTTCTCAGCATCCCCCCAAGTAACTCTCAAAGCCTCCAAGTTTTACCATAGTTGCTGGTCTGAATAGAGGGAGGAGGTTCCCTTGGGGTAAGCTTCCTATGCCCACGAAATAATAGTAGTAAAAAGTAAAAGTAGTAAAAAAAAAGTCGTGAAGAGAAAAAAAGACAGACTTAGATTCACATTATCTATTGTATAGCTATGTTACTTTTCCATAGTTTGGGGTACGTTGGATGCTGACTTGGGTTAACAAGCTAAGACTTATGTCTGTCCTTCTATAACTTTTCCCTTTCTTCTTTTTTCTCTTGGTAAGAGGTTTACTTCCAGATTTTTTTTTGCTGATAATACTCATAGTTACTGGTTCTTAAAGGAGAAGTCATCATGGTACTGGGGACAGATAGGGTAGAAGATCCTCAAATATCCTCAGATAGTTCTCATTTGGAACACTTTAACGATGGATATTTTATCGCTATTATTAGTAACAGAAAATCTATATTCTGTGTTTTACTTTCCTGAGGCTAATATTAAAATTAATGTTCATTCCCTGAATATATGCCAACCGATGAGTGGTGGAACATTTCCTGTAGGCACAATGGGATGCAGAGAGAGATCAGACAGGGTTTGCAAATTTCTGGAGATAATTGATAATTAACTATATTTGATTTAAGCCTAAGGTTGTAATTTTCTTGAGAATTATGTTTATATTGATTATACTTATGTATTAGAAACATTAGAGATGAACACTTGTGTTCTGCAGACATATTCTAAAGTCAGAAGATCAGATAATGGTTTGGTAAAAAGGAGGAGGAGACTTTGAACTCACAGTACCATGCAGGAAATAAACGCAAGTCAAAGATCAGTGTCCACAGTGATGATGATGTATAATTGGAAAGGAAGTCCAACATGGAATAATGGGAAAACTATTGAAATTCCCAAGAAGACATGGTGATTCTTCCTCTCTCATGGCTGTGGATTTAGAATATTTAGTCCCCTACCTTTCTGAATGATGGAGGAATTATCTTCAACTCTATCTTCTCTGGGATATTTACTGGTTTTTTTTCATTGCTCAGTGTGGGATTTCATTTTTGTGATCTTTCCAATTACATGTCACAGCCACTGTGGAGATTAATCTTTGGATTCTGTTTATTTTGCTTAGTGAGATATCCATTATATTCATAATTCACTGTTTCATTTTTCTTTTCTTTTTGGTCCAGAATGTTAAGGATTACTTGGAATGCAACCTGAGTAAATCTTACAGTTCCTCCAGTAACACCCTGGGAATCGACCTGTGGAGGGGGAGAAGATGCTGCTCTGGGAACCTCCAGTTACCCCCGCTATCCCAGAGACAGTCGGAAAGAGCCCGAACACCTGATGGAGATTGCATTTCCAGACCCACCACCCTACCTTTGCTGACACTTCCAAGCATTGCCATCACTACCGTGAGCCAAGAGAGGTAAGTGTCTTCCAAATTAAATTTCTAGATTAAAATTTAATTTGCCAAGTGCTGTTTCCTAGTCCTGCTGCAGGGATGCCAAGGGCTTTACTCTCCTCATTTAAATCATTGCTTCTTCGTGAAACAGTTATGGGGCTTTGGGGAATGTTGGTCTCTTGTCACTTTACACTGTGGCTTCTTAACGGTGAACCTGTTTTCTGGACAATAACGTGAAAGAGCTTTGGTTTGAGTAGTGATGTATGTAAACCAGAACCAGGAGGTGTTTTTATAAGAGGAAAGGCAGAGAAAGCAGGTGTCACAGGCTTCAGTTGTTTCGGGGCTGCTTTGGTAGTATGTATCTAAAGCAAACAAAAAGTATTGAAGCCGATAAAACCAAATCTTGTCTAAAATACCAATTAATGTTTCTGTTATAGAGAGAATTCTTGCCACTGAAGCTATGAGTGCATTCACCCATTGTAGTTCTTTTTGTTGGAGAGAGAACATGATGCGGTGATTAGATAACTGGATTAGAGATCAAGAGGTCCTGGGTTCAGGTCCTACCTTTGATGCACTGCTCAGTGACCCTGGGCAAATGACTTAAGGTCCTGGTGCTCGAAACAACTCTCTTAAACTGTAAATAGCCTGACTTGGGAGAAGGAACTGCCCAATGTGAGAATTTCTTCCACCAGTGAAATTGAAGGTCCAGACCCTTTCTTTATACTTTCTATTGCTATCATCCTCATCTTGTTCAATACCTACAATGTTGCCTTGAAAGTCTTACTGTGTTGTCAAAAACAGTCCTGAATCTAGGGGTAGGTAATAGGATATTTTGGCAATTTTGGCCCATTAAAGAATATTTTTGGAATGTCTAGATTGACTGATGCATGGGTGTGTAGGGGAGGCGGGGGGTAGTGTCTTGGCAATCTCAGCTTGGCTTAACAAAGGAATAAATTGGTTTGTATTGTCTATATTGATTCATAGAGGAAACATTTGGGGGAATATAGATTGGTGCAGCAAAGGAAGACTTTGGATTGTCTGGATTGACTCAGAGAGGCTGTTCTCTACTAGATTATGTTTGAAAAATCTGTTTATATCCTCTGCTGACAAGTAATACTCAACCGTCTGCTGCTGTTGTGGGAATGCAGAAATATATCAGGTTATGCGCTTTGATTCTTCCCTCATTGAATTGTAGAGAACTTCTCAAGGACTTTCTATGTATCCAGGATTGTATGCTACAAGGATGAAAGAGTCATAGGTTCAGATGTGGAAGCATCTTGGAAGGTAGAGAAGGAAACTGAGGACCAGAAAACAAGATTGACTTACCCAAGGTCACACTGGTTGGAGATGGCAGAAACAGAATTGAATTCAGGACCCCTACTGCCAAACCCAATTCTCTTTCCACTATAAAATACTGCATCTTAAGTTCTCCTGTTGAAAACATGACTTCTTAAGCTTTCAGATCATTTTTATTAGGACTTGGAGAAGATAGCCTTCTCATCTAAACTCCAAAATTCATCCCCAAAATTGTAATGTTATGGTTTTACAATATTTCTTCATAGTACTGTTTCAGGGGGAAAAGTTTTAGAAATTTAACTTTCAAATAGTATGTCTGAATGAAAATCAAGGTTTTAGATTTCATGCATTTTTGAAGTAGCAAATTTAAATACCATAATTCATACAGCAAATGTGTCTGGTGAATCTTATCACATCCCAAGCTTTCTAACATTGATGAATGTTTGTTTTTTGACTGATAGTACCTTTTTGTAGAAAAAAGACAAATATCTAAGAGAAGGATCCTTGAGAATCCAGACTTCCACAGAAAACACCATGAAAGAAATATTTCAAAACTTGTCTGAGGAGGGCACAATAGAATCTCATCAGGTTCATCTTGATTTGTGTTGATTATTTTCATGATACAGGTTTGGATCCCACCTCAGATACCGAAAAGCTGCTTGTAAATATATCTTAGCCTCAGTTTTGTCATTTGCAAAATTGGGATAAAAATACCCATATCACAGATTTGCTATGTCATTTGAAAGTTGTATATAAAGCATTTGTCAAACTTTGAAGTGCCATGTGTGTATGCATATGTGTATGTGTTTGTGTGTGTATATGTATGCATGTGTGTGTATGTATGTGTGTTTGGGTGTACATGTATGTATGTGTGTGGTTTTATGTGTGTATATATGCTGCTATCGTTGCTTGACTTTTCTTCTTTTTTGATGGGCATTTAATCATCACCATTATTGGGTGGTAGTGGGGCAAAGCAGAAAGCCAGCCTTGGAGTCTGGAAAACACAGATTTGGGTCCTTCATTTGATACATGAGAGTTGAGTGATCTTGGATAAGTCACTTAAGCTTATATTTCATTCTGCTCACTAAAAGTATAATTTGTAGAGCTCATGCTGTTTGATATTGGCCATAAAAAAGAACAGCAATGGCTAGCATTTACATAATACTTTAAGATTTTACCAAGTACTTTATAAATATTACCTCACTTTATCCTCACAACTCGGGGAGGTAGGGGCTATTGTTACCCTTATTTTACCAGGGAGGAAACTGAGGCAGGCAGTGGTGATTTGGCTAGGGTCCCATAGCTAGGCAGTGGCTAAGCACAGATTCAAACTCGAGGTCTCCTGACTCCATGTGCAGCATTGTATCCAATGCACCACCTCACTACCCTTCCTGGTAGAGGAAGTTCCTTGCCAGGAGCCCCTTGTATTGATGGAAATATATCATTAATATTATTAATATCATTGCGTAATCACAGATGAATCATTTTGATGCAACCCCAGTAGGTAATTGAAAGATCCCATAGGAAGAGAAACATTGACTAATCCAAAGCCAATTCATCTCCCTTGTCTGGACACAGACATAATCTCAGATTTAGATTCTTAGAGACTTCCACCAGATTTATATTTAGGATCTACCATCTGTCCTTCAGTGGGATTAAATGTGTCTCATAAACCAGGAGTTGAGTCAGTTTGCACTATTTCAAAAATCAAGGCCTGCATCCTTCCAGACAGAGTGGATGCTGAGAGTTCCTTAGCAAAGCTGGCTGGAATTTCCCAAGCTAGGGCTCTTGTATATGTTGCCAAGCTTTATTTCTCTGCAGTTCAGACAGAAACAGAGATGCTCCATTGCTGTAGTGTATGTGTCCTATGTCAGATAAGATCAACAAACATTTATTAATTGCCTACTGTGTGCCAGGCATTATGCTCAACACAAAGAAAGTATTAAAAGCATTGATACCACAATGGATAGAATGCTAGACTTGGAATCCAGATGACCTGCGTTTGGATTTCTCTTGTGATGCTTTGCACATTGATGAACCTCTGTGAGTTGCGTGCAATTTGCAGGTGGAAGGGACTTCAGCGGCCACCAGGTTCAACTTATCCCTGGAAGTATCTCCATTAGAACAGATTCAACAAGTGGTCATTCAGTCTCTGCTTGAAGACCTTTAGGGAGAGGACCCTCCTTCTCAAAGCAACCCATCCCACTTTTGAATACTTCTTGAGCCTTTATCTACTTTACGACAACTCCCAAAGATGTATTTACTAAATCAGTGATGGGATGCTTTACATTTATGTCTGTGTGCTCTGTAGATACTTGAAGACATGTGAACAGAATTCCCACTGCCTTTCTGTGATTTAATGATATGAGTAACTCCATAGTCCTTGAAGAATGCTTGGGGTATGTCAAGCTCATGAACTAAGAGGTTTCATTAAAAGTCCTAGAGAACAGAAGACTTAAGTGGGATGTAAGTATCTGGACAGCTCTCATGTGGAAGAGGGGCTACTTGCTCTGATTGGCCCCTTGCAGATGGAATGAGGAGTAGTGTCACAAAGAGATTAATTTAGAGTTGATGCTTGGAAAAAAACTTCCTAATAATGAGACCAGTTTAAAGAAATTTAAAGAAATGGGCTGCATTAGGAAGTGATGACTTCCACTTCAACTGCCTATCAGTATACTAAAGAGGGGTTCCTATTCAGGTATGGGTTACACTAGAGGGCTGTCAAAACTCCTTCTTGTTCTGATATTCAACAATTTTGTGAACTTGTTGATTTGGTAGACTTGGTTTCATAAAACTGTGAGCAAGTTTTAAACCAAATGCCCACATTGACAATTTCAGTGGAAACTCGTTCAATTAGATGTTAAAGTTCTTAAAAAGTCATTCCCTCATCACAGTTCCCTTAAAACTACATCTGTCCACACAGCAAGTGTTGGAAGGAAGAGTGAATATTCTGGCCACATACTCTGTTTGAAGGAACATTTGACTGGAAATGATGGATCCAGGCTTTTTTGGCCTGATGTAGCCCCGTTAATGCTCACTTGTTCAGTGGCCCTTGAGTGTCTGAAAATAAAGAACCATACCTCAGGATTCTGACTTGAGAAAAAATGACCAAATTTTACCACTTGGGCTGATGGGGTTAATGCGGCTAATATGGACTTCATAAGTAAAGAAACACTTATATCACCATGATTTAATTTTCTCTACCATATTAAAGTTTGTAAAGTGTTATCTCACTGACAATGAGCTGATAGTAATATCGAAGACCCGTTTTCTTATCTACTTATTGCTTTGAAGTTAAGGGTCTAATATTGGAACTTGTGTTAAGAAAAGGATGCAGTGATTGTGTGCCTTTTTGTGGGGTAGCCAGGGGGTGGTGGCTAAGGGTGGCTGATGGCTTCTCAATTAGGAAGAACTTAACTAGGAGAGTGAGTCCTGATGAGGAGTGAAATATGGCACTTTCAGTTTTGTGTCCTATGACAATTTCCAGATATAATTACAACTTCCTATTTTAGGGAGTGCAGGACTGTAATCAGCGAACAAGGACTGAATAAGTGCTTACTAGGTGCCAGGCATTGGAGTAAATGTAGAGCAGAGGTGTTAGACACATAGCCCATTGTGGCCCACATCATTTCTGAGTGAGACTGGTACCAGATTAAAATGTATTTGGAAAGTATTTAACAAAATAAACAAAATACAATAGAACACAGATAATGTTAATATGTGATTTTTTAAGTGAATGTGAAGTTTGCAGAAATCTATGTAATGTTTAATGGCTTGTTTGGAATTGAATTTGCTATCAGTGGGGCAGAGAGTACAAAGAAAGGCAAAGCCATGGCTATTATTTCAAAATATTCATTTTGCTTATTGGGGAGCTAGTCTTTCCATTTCTGTTATTGTCATGATGCATTTTGTTTTCCTGCCTTTGCCTGCATTCACATTCTATTGGCTCAGGTAACCTTTTCCATGGTATTCTGTTCATCATATCCATCATTTCTTATAGTATCAGAATTCAGTGAGTTACTCCTCAATCAACGGTCACCTGCTTTGCTCCTAGTTTGTTTGATATCATGATGATTATCGACAGAAATATTTTGATGGATATTGAGCCTTTCTTTTACAAATGGCCTCCTTGAGAGATACCCCTAGAGGGCAATCCCTGGGTCCAAGTATATAGATATTTTAGCTCCTTGATTTACATAATTCCAAATTGCTTTCCAAAATGGTTATACAACATATATAACATATATCAAATTGTTTGGGGAGTAAAGGGGGAATTGGAACTGAAAATCTTACAAAAATGAATATTGGAAACTATCTTTACATGTAATTGGAAAAAATATTACTAAGTAGAAAAAAATAAAAATAAATAAAAAAAATTTTAAGTGGTTGTACTAATCTACAGCTCCATCAGCAATACTGTCCATGACGTTCTAAGACATATTCACCTATCTCCTGCCTTTCACCTTTTTGTCATGGGGTGTGACCTTGTTTCTATGAGATTTCTCTTCTGAACAGGATGGTTCCATGGAGGCAGTACTTTGCCTCACTGTCTGCTTGTCCAAAGTCTCGAACTGCACTTGGTCCTCACTTTAACTTTTGGCACCTGAGTACAACTTTCTTGTGCTCATGGATTGCTTGTTTTACTCCTGAGCCAAGGTGGTGGATGGTCCAGAAAAGGAGGGGTTATCAGACACCAGCAGTTTTTTATTGCACTCACAGTCTGCCACAAGTTGACAGCCTGCTGAGGATTTCAATTCAATATTGTCTCCTTCCATACTGCCTCTCATCCACTGATCTCAAAGGTCTGTTTCCGGGATCAAAATAACCACAGATGCTGTGTGCAAATGCCAGAAATTCAACCAAAGTTGGCACGAGGAGGGGATGTTGATGAGACATGCATCTGCTTACTGTTCACCAAGCTTTGCCATCCTGACATCACTTGGCTTGGCAAAGTTCTTATCAGATATGTTCTCCTCCATTCTCTACTGGCAGCTTGCAGGATAAAAGTTCTCCTAAAAGATTTTTGTCTCAGACATGCCTGGGGTGTTTTCCATATACACCATCACTTGTGTTCTATACGGTTCATCAGCTGATCTAAAGACCTCTCTCCTGTTTCTGAGTAGCATGCTCTGACTTCCCTTCTAAGAGAAGAGCACTAATGTTAACATTACTATTGGGATAGACTCATGGGGTCATGCATTTAGATATGAAAGGGCTATGAGAGATATTTCCGTCCAGCCTCAACATTTTGCAGATGAGCAAAGGTGAAACCATTTGTTTTATCTCGTAGAGTTTCTCTAGTGAAATTTGACAAAAAAGGTCAACTCAAGCAGATCTCCAAAGAAGATGACATTTGTAAGAAGGGGAATGCTATCTGTCACTAAATTGGTCAGTGGATTGTCTCCATTTATGCCAAATACCCTGAGGAAAAGGACAGTTTCCCTTACCTATGGTTTAGAGAGTGCAGAAAAACAGACTAGAATAGGGTGGATAGCATCAAGGGATTTAGTTCAAAATGCTTGCAAAGCTGAGGCCCAGGGAACTCTCATGGTTGGTTAAAAGTTTGGTGGTGAGGAATTGCGACTCAATAAAGAGATTGTGGAAGGACATGTGAATTTGAGGATCATCACCATGGAGATGGTAATTAAATCTATGGGAGCTAATGAGATCACCAAGTGAAGCAGTAATAGGGGAAGAGAAGGGGGACAGGACAGAGCCCTGGGGTAGACGTATGATTAGAAGGCATGATCTAGAGGAGGATCTAGCAAAGAAGGCTGAGAAGAAGCAGCCAGATAGGCAGAAGGAGAACCAAGAGAGAAAGGAGGGGGGTGAGCAACAGCGTCAAAGGAGGTCAAGGAGAATGAGGATTAAGAAAAGGCCACTGGATTTGGCAATTAAGACATTATTAGGAACTTTGGAGAGATCAGTTTTGGTGAAACGATGATGTTGGAAATCAAATGGTGAAGGTTTAAGGAGAGAGGAACAGGAGAGGCAGTGGAGATGCCTACTGTGCTTGGCCTTTGTGAGGAGTTTAGGGACAAAGGGCAGAAGACAATTAGAATGGTAGTTATCGAGAAGGGAAGCGGCAAGAGTAGACCCAAGATTCGAAGCTGGGCCTCACTCTAACTCTAGCACCCTTTTTATTACATGATCTTGGTTCCTAGGACAACAGAGTTAGCATTGGATGGGGCTGGGTGGGACTGGAAGAGATTTGAACCTAGGCACTCAGAATTCAGAGTCACTGCTCCTTCCATTTGCCCTTGTTCCCTCCTAATTATTTTGTTAAAGGATTGTTGATTTAGAGCTAGAAGGAATCTCAGTAGCTACCTATTCTAACCTCCTCATTTTACAGATAAGGAAAGTCAGAGAAATGAAATAATTTTTGAACAAAGTGGAAAGGCTAGAACCAGAAGCAAGGGTTGGAACATTCTCTGATGCCCAATTCAGGTCTCTTTCTAATGTCCCACACTGCCTCTTTGTCAGATTAGGAGCTTTAGCGATGTCTTTCCTTGGTTTCAGATAAACCATTGGTGACTATTTAAAGGAGAAAGACAGCACCAAGAGCAGTGACAAATCCAGAATTCTTCTTCTTGGCTAAGGGATGAGGCAGGAGTGAGCTGTTTAGTGGATCAGGTCTTGGAATTATCTTATTTCCAATCCCCCATGATTTCCTTCTAAAATGGTGTGTGGGCTTTGGAAGGGATCATCAAATACCTGTCTCCTGATATAGTTCTTCCCATGACTCAGAGTGAAAAAAGATGTTAAGACTTTATTTCATTTCCATGATGGCAGCAGTAAGTATGAATTGAGGATTTTATGAGTAGGAGAAGAAAAAGGAAAACCACACACATAGGTATATGTGTATATATCCGTATATGTGTACATACGTTATATATACATATATATATTTCACAGTTTAAAAACTAGGGTTTATATTTAAGAATTCCTTCTATTTTTTGTAATTTTTAAAAAGATATCCATTCATAGCTTCCATTTACAAGACACCTATGTGCTACACACTATGCTAAAAACTTTACAAATATTATCTCATTTGATTCTCACAATAACACTGCAAGGTAGGTACTATAATTTATCCTCACTTTATAGTTGAGGAAGCTGAGGCAAGCAGAAGTAAAACAACCTGCCCATGGTAACTTATCTAGAAAATGTTTGAGACTGCACTTTTTTTAAAATTCAGGTCTTCTTGACTCTGTGACTCACTCTCTATTGACTGTATTGCCCTACATATAAAAAGTCTGCTTAATATTGTGCAGTTGACTTGACATTTATTTCTATTGTGTTTCATCTTTTTTGATTTGATCTGGTTTTGACTTCTGATTCAAATACTCTGTGTTAAACAACTTCATGGTAGATGTGATAAACTGGCTCTCTATGGTTTTATCCAAATCTTACATAGCACACTTGGAGAACAGATGCACCGTTCAATAGAGACTTCCTTATCAAGTCGAAATCAAACCATTAATGGTTATTCTTTGTATCTGGTCTTTCAGTCAGCTCTAAATCCACTTAAAGTCTTTTTCATCTCCTCTAGCCCAAGTTTCCATCTCATCCACAAGAATTGCCTGAGAGTGTTAGTGAAATGTTTTGTGAAAATCGAGATAAATTTTATCTGCAGCCTTCTAATCTCATTTAGTCTAGTAACCTTTTCAAAGTGATCCTGTTCTAATGAAGCAATTTTAGCTCTTTGTGGTCACTACTTCCTTTTTCTTTGATTATACAGCCTACATTATACAAGGAATCAAGTTCCTGGGCTCAAGGTTTACAGTCTTTACTCCATTTATTTTTCTTCTTTTTGAAAATCAGGACTTCCTTTTTAAACTTTTCCAATCTTGAGACACTCCTACTGTTCTCCATGAGCATTGTTATGTGTTCTCTATTCCTGGCCAGTAGTTTGACATTCCCATATTTTATTTTATTTATTTTAAGCACTTTAAAAATATATTCTGTGTCTATGTCACAGTCTTCTCATTAGTTTTCCACTTCTCAGTTCTGCCTTTCTCTTGGCGTTCAGGCCTTCAGTTGTCAAGCAGTGAAGAAAATACCATGTGTCCTTGAGTGCTATAGCTTCTTGCCCAAGGCTGAAGAACTTTTAGTCTGGCTTCCTTTCCTAGATCCAGCTTTTCAATATAATTTGTATCCAAATGAATCCCTTGGAAATGGGGAGAAGTTTTCTGATTTGCCATACTCACTGCATTTGAAGCCAGAATCGAAATTCCATCTCTTACAAGGAGTTCTCCTTATATATCCCAGCACACCAGGAGCTTCCATTGTCTATACCACTCACTGGTCCTCTAGAAGCATATGTTGTCTGTACTATTCGTTTTTGTCATATATAGGTAGATCCTGATTTATCAGTAGGCAGGATCTGCAAGATTTTATAGTTTGTAATTGCCTTGTACACAGTAGCTTCCTCATATTTCATAAATTGAATTTCAGGCACGTGTTTGGTATCTGGAATCTGGTTCACTAGAGAAATAATGTTATATTTAAAAGAAAATTCTCAGGTCCCTCTCTGTCTTTGTCCCTGTTTCTCTCTCTTTCTGTGTATGTGTGTATGTATATGTATATATATACACATATACATACACACATATGTATATATATACATATATATGGAATATGTATCTGTATACATGTATATAGATATAGATATGTGTGTAGGTGTGTGTGTATGTGTATGTATTTAAATTTCATGGATCCCAGGTTAAAGAACTTGTACTAAGGGCCAGCCTTGCCTCTATCTGGTCTCTATCTCACTAAAGCTTTCTTCTGGAGCACCTTGTGGTTGGCTTATTTGCTTAGCTGTTTGTAATGCCCATGTTTATGTTTGTAATGTTTTCTTTCCTCTTCTTCTAGCTACAAATTTCTGATGCCATTGGGATTTCTCTGCTTCCTGGACTCATTTGAAGTAGGGTGCCATCTTGGGCCTTCATTCCTGGGCTTTCATTACTCAAGCAGCTGTCTTTGAGGCTTTTCTGAGGACTTTTTTAGTAATGTGAAAGAGAAACAGAGGAAAGTGTGTTGGCTTTGGAATAAAAGAACTAGGGTTCAAATCACTAGTAGTTAGTAGTGAGTGACTAATTAGTAGTCTCTAACTACCTGTGTGACCTTGGACAAGTTATTTGGGCAACTTTCTTTGGCCTCAGTGTCCATTTCTGTATGACACCTCCCATTTTAAACTAAATAGTCTTCAAGATGCCTTCCAGCTCTAAACCTATGATTATATATAATAAATGTAACAACATAATAATTACATATCATATAATGAAATATAATTTCCATTTTATTCTATTACCATTGTCACTCTCTCTCTTTTTATACTTCTTTTGCTAGGAGAGAGACAACAAGGGTATAGGGGCTTGCACTGAATCCGCAAATGCTAGAGCTTCTGGCTGCCCAGAGATTTAGGAGGGCGTGTTTGGGGGTGATTTGAAGGATGCTAAGCCAGGCCAAACCTCCAGCATATGCATAGCACCTGACAAATCAAATATCAAAGTATTTCATTGGCTCGTCCCACAGAGAAACACTAATAAAGGTTGCCGTGTCCACAGTCCTTTCAAGTGAGCAAAGTATTTTCAGACACCTCCTCTCGTTAGAGTTTCACAACAACCCAATGATGTTGGTTGGTGCTAGAAGTATGATTTTCCTCATTTGTATATGTAAGGAGACTGAGACTCAGGGAGTTTAGGTCAATTCTCCATGGTCACATTTAGCACTTGCCATGTGCCAAGTATTGTGTTGAGCTTTAGGAGATACAAAGAAAGCTAAATGTATGGTACTTGCCGCCAGGAGCTTCCACTCTAGTGATCATAGTTAGTAAGTGCCAAAGGTAAGATTTAAGCACAGGTCTGCTTGATTTCAAATTCAGTGCTCTGTCCTTTACATAATGTGCACTGGGGATTATGAGCCAAGTAAAGGGACAATGGAGTCATCCTCCATTCTCTTCTACCCGACCTCATTCGGTACATCAAACTAGTGTAAACTTTTACAGCGACTGATAGAAAAGTGACAAATCTGAGAAATGTATGTTCTGGGAGGAGGAGAGGGAATATTATTCCTTCACAAAGAT
This sequence comes from Potorous gilbertii, assembly GCA_028658325.1. Classification (NCBI taxonomy): domain Eukaryota; kingdom Metazoa; phylum Chordata; class Mammalia; order Diprotodontia; family Potoroidae; genus Potorous; species Potorous gilbertii. Next base: position 685,561,596 of record CM053770.1, read on the forward strand.
TGACAGGGTGAGAAAGCATCCAACTCTTCCCCAGTTCCAGGAACTTCAGTGTTTGTAGCTAGTATGGAATTTTGTCAGTGTCCTTTAGGTGCTGTGGTTCCTCTTGTTGACTCCAGGGTTGGGACAATTATGCTGGGACTTCAGTGTTTGGGGACAACATTGTAGGCTTGTGTGTGTGTGTGTGTGTGTGTGTGTGTGTGTGTGTGTGTGTGTGCTCCCTCTTCCTTCTACCACCTCTTGCCATTTCTAGCTTTGGCCAAAGCCTGGCTTTTCTGTCATAGCAGGAGTTCATCTTTCCCAATACCCTTAGCTTTTTCTTGGCTGCTGACAAGTAGATTCCTTGGAGGATTGTTCACTCTATCCTGTACTGAGCATCAGTACTTTTTCCTCACGGTCCTTTTCCTTCCAACCCAGCATACATCTGACACAAGTATATCAGGCACCAGTCACGCAGCATTTGAATGTCTTCAGGCTTTCCTCAGGACACAGTAGGAGTGTAAGATCATAGATCTAGACCCTTAAGGTGGCTCAGAGCTTATCTAATCCAAGCCCCTCATTTGGAAATTGGCATGTTGAAGCAAGAGATGTTAAGTGACTTTGCCAGTGGTCATCAAAGTAATACAGGTTAGATGTAGGTTTTGAACTCATATCCTCTCACTCTAGGGCAATGTTAATTCTGTGGCATTATACTGGGACTGGAGCTTCTGCATCAGATGAGCTGGGGTTTGGGGGCTTCAGGGAAAATGGAGCTTAGGCAAGAGAGGGAGGTATTGTTATCATAATCTTTTGAGATCAAAGGTTTAATTGATTGATTAGAGCTGGAAGGAACCTTAGAGAAAATGTGTTCCAACTCAGAGGCTGCTCCAAGCAGACAGGAAGCATCGTCTCTCTGCTCTGCACATATGCCTGGGCAGAGTTGAGGTCTACTACTTGTAACGTGATGATGGTGATGATGATGATATGGCGATGATGATATGTGTGTGTGTGTGTGTGTGTGTGTGTGTGTGTGTGTGTGGCCAAGTAAGAGTGGGATGCCCTAGTACTGACTACTGCACCAGGGAAATTCCAAAGTGGGTCCTGAAGCCAAAGCTTCTGGGGATTATCCTGCAGAAGCACGGCAGCTCCTAAAGGAGGGAGGTTAAGTGGGCACATCGGAGATTAGTATTCTCTACTGCTAATACGTAAGACTACCTGGTGGAACTTCTTGCCCTTTAGAAAGGAAACAAGCATTTTTTAAGAGTCTACTATGTGCCAAGCATTGTGCTAAACTTTTTACAAATCAGATTTCATAAGATTCTTACAACACCCCTGAGGAATAGGTTCTATTATTTAAAGCAGAAGGGATTAAACAAGTTGCCCAGGGTTATACAACTAGTGAGTGTCTGAGACCAGATTGAGCTCAGCTCTTCCTGATTTCAGACCCAGATTCTATACACTGACATTTAGCTGCCCAAGAAATAGCTATAATTGCCCTACTTCTGGTGTTTAATTCCTCCGGCGGAGATGGGGGGAGTGTTGTTTTCTTTTTGAGAATTGCTTGGGACTGGAGAAAATATCTAGTCCTTTTTTTTGTTGGTTACGTGTCCTGCAAGTGCGTGTCATGAAAAACGAATGTAATAAAGCTGTCTTTAACAAACAGTGAGCATCAGAATAGATAAGCATGGGAAGACTTACGGTAACTGATGTATAATGAAGGAAGAAGATTCTAGAAAATAATGCACACAGTGACTTCAACAATGTAAACAGAAAATATAACATTAACATAAAAATGGAAACAAAATTCCTCAGTCACCACAGATCAGCTTGGCTTCAAAGAACAGATAGAAGAGTACTCCTTTCTCCCTCCTTTTCAGAGGTCGCATGGAACAGTGCATGTAACGATGGATTTGGTCAGCGTTTTGGTGACTTATGTTGAATCCTTTCCCCCCCTTCTTCTTTACATTCTTTTTTATAAAGAATGGCTTTCTGGGAGAAGCAGGGATAATTTGAAAATGGAAGGGGATGTTGAAAGCAAAAACATAATAAATGAAAACCAAAGATATGCAGGGATTTAAGCAAGAGCAAGGGACAAAGCATGAATTCATAAGCACAAGTGTGATTTGCACCTTGAAGTATAGTTGGGAATATCATGGGAAGCAAAACATGGCAGAAAGGTTATTTTTTTCAATATTGGGGGGAAAAGAGTCAAAGATGGGGTAGGGTGCTACTTGGGGTGGATAGTGGGATTCAAACCAAAAAGAAAAGGCAGAACTATTCAACTTTCACCTTTGGTTTTGATGAATTTTGTGACCATCAGAAAGTCACATAACCTTTCTTCATCTTAAAAATGCAAGCATCGGACTAAATGGTTTCTAAGGTCCTTACCAACTGGAAATGATTGGTCCTAAGTATTGATGTGAGAAGAGACAATATGCATAGTAGAGGGAATACTGACTTTAGAATCAGGAGGTCCTGTACTGGCATTTACTGACTATGTAGTCCTGGAAAAGCAACTTAGGTTTTGGATGCTCCAGGCAATTCTTTAAGAGTATAAATTGACTGAAAAGACTTACATGAACTGATGTGGAGTGAAGTGAGCAGAACCAGGAGAATATTATACATAATAATAGCAACATTATCTGAAGACCAATTTTAATAGACTTAGCTTTTCTCAGCAATACAGTTATCTAAGATAATTCCAAAAGACTCAAGATGGAATATGCTATCCACATCCATAGAAAGAACTATGGAGTCTGAATATAGATCAAAGCACACTCTTTAATCTTTTTTCTTTTCTTGTGATTTTTCCCTTTTGTTCTGATTCTTCTTTCACATGACAAATGGGGAAATATGTTTAATACGATTGTAAATGGATAACCTATATCAGATTGCATATTCTCTTGGGGAGGAAAGAAGGAAGGGAAGGCAGAATTTGGAACTCAAAATCTTACAAAAGTGAATGTTGAAGACTGAAAAAAGAAAATTTAAAATAAAAAAGAAATATAAGTTGAAAAGGTGTCTATATGTGTTGGTAAAAGAAGTTTTGTCATGTAAGAGATCTCAGTGAAATCACAGGTAGAGTCTCCATCCCTGTCACTTTCTCTGCTGAAGAGATCACTCTCTACACTAGAAAGCATGCCCCAAAATAACTAATGGGGGGAAATGAACTCAAGACAAGTAAAGCTATAATAAGAGAACACCCAGATGCTTTTGACAAGTTCAGGTTACAAGACCCAGATGCATTCTTGAAGACTGAAGAAACTGGAACTTGTGATTGATTTATGAGCCACTGTGGATGATCTTTGAAAGATGACAGAGAATGGGAGGGATGTTCTGGGAGTTTAAAAGTACTGATACAATTCAGTCTTTCAAAAAAAGGTAGGGGAGAAAATGGAGTCTGCAAACTACAGAACTGCAAGTTAACGTTGACTTTGATAATTGGCAAAAATCTGGAATGCATTATTAAAAGGGTCACCAATGAACATGTAGAAAAAGAATTAGTGGACAAGAAGAACCAGCAAAGCTTTATCAAGAACATGTCATGCCCTGCTCCTGGGCACGTATCCCTAGGAATCACACAGGTAGAGAGGATACCTGAGATAATAAAATATTCACAGCCATGCTTGCTTTCTATTCTTTTCTTTTCATTTCTTTTCTTTTCTTTTTTTCCCTTTCTTTTTTTGGTAGAAAATAAATGGAAACAGAGAAGGGAACTATTTTGGGGGGGGTTGAATAAATGACGGTATGTGAACATAAAGGAATATATTACAGCAGAGTTGTAAATCACAATTATGAAGCATTCAGAAAAAAATGGGAGAATTTGTATGAACTGATACGGAGCAAAGTAAGTAGAATGAGGACAGTAGTATATAAGATGCCTACCATAATGTGGGTGAGATTAACACTAAAACGTAGCTAAACCCTGAATAACTTTAATGACTGATCTTGGTCCCAGAGAACAGAAAATGAAACATACCACCCTGCTCTTGACGGAGAGGTGGGGAACTGTAAAAAGAGATCTGATTGAGTGGTTGAACACAAAGACAAGTCATTGACAATTCTATATCTTCTTAAGAGTTAATAGTCAATAAATATTAAGTGCCTACTATGTGCCAGGTACTGTGCTAAGTAATAAGAGAAAGAAAACATCCCCTGCTCTGAAGGAGCTTATAACTGAATGGAGAAAATGATAAACAAAAGAAATATTAAAAAGCATGTGTGTGTGTATGTTTGTGAGAGAGAGAGACAGAGACAGAGACAGAGAGACAGAGACAGAAAAGGCAGAGGGTGGTCAGCTCAGGAGCGTGATGTTTGTGGAGTCAGAATCACAGAAGCTGATGTTTCCATGAAGTTAACTGGAAAACTCTGAGCCTTCTGTAAAGGAAGACTTTGGGAGGAGTGGAAGCAAGCCTCTGGTGGGCTATACCAGGGAATCGGGTTTTTCCCATGATAATGATGAAGATGAAGATGATGATGAAGAAGATGCTGATGATGACCAGCACTCACATGGTCCTGTGTATTAGGTTTCAAAAATACATGCATTAATTCATTTGATCCTCACAAGAACCCTGTGATATTTTTATCCCCATGTTGCAGACAGGTTCAATGACCTGCCCAGTGTCATACACGCAGCTAGTATGTGTCTGAGATAGATTTTTGAGCTCCGGAAGAGTTTAGCTCTCTCAGAACTGAATGCTGTGCCCAAAGTGAACTCTTCAATGCAGAGCCAAGATCCCTTCTGTTCTGCAGGCTCTGGGATAAAAAAAGAAATCTGTGGTGCAGCTCCATATTTCCTACAAGTTTATGTCTTTAAGGACACTGAACTGAGCCACTAGGGGAAGGCAATACAGTGGTTAGGTAACACACAGTCCCTTTGCTACCAAGGCAGACACAGACACTATGATTCAGATGATGTTCAGAGCAGAACTGTGAGTTCCCTGTAAGAAAGATACTATTTTGTATTTTTTTAAAAAGCAAATGACAACCTATAGATTGAGAACTTTAGGTTATGTTTGTGAGTGGGGACAAGAGGCAGGTATTTTCTTTTTTTCAAAAGGGTTTAAAACTGGACTATGACCTTTCCAGAAATTGCCTAAGGTAAAGCTGTCCCTGTGGTTGACCCATCCCACTACATTTCTTTAAACTGAAGTTGAATCAATGGACAAACTATTCTACTTTTCTCACTTTCTTGAAGCCCATGGTGTTAGTGACGTTGCTATGTTTACTAAGATAGCAAGTAATAAAGTTGAGATGTGAAACCATATTCTTCAATTGCAAATCCAGTGATTCTTCCATTCTTTCCTCCGTGATGCTCCTTCACTGTGATAGGGAGTGGTGCACCTCTAACACTGCCCCCCCACCCACGTCATTTCCTATGCCTTCCAATAGAAAGGATATCTGTCTTGCTTGAGGAGATAAATGCTTGTTGATTGGAAAAAAAGAAATCCTTATTGAATGAAAAATTGAAAAAACAAAACAAACCAACAGTCAAGACCAGGTCTCAACTGCTTGGTTCCACTTGCCTGTTAAAATTCCTAGGCTATATTCTTATAGTGTTAGGGAGGCAATCAGCTTCTGTATTGTCCTCCCAAGAGGCACCATGTTTACATTTTTGTATCTTGTCTTTCCATAACTGATTGGAAATTGATTGTTTCCAAATGTTCTCTAGTACCTAGCTTAGCTCTCCTACATATCTAACAGGCCTGTAATCACCAGTGTCACCATTCTGCCTTATTTTCATATAGACATGATATTTAACCTTTTGCAAATTTCAAGTATTAGATGAAGGTTGACCACGAGACTTTCAAGAGTTTGCAAAAAGTCACTGCTCATGCTTAGTTTACATTTGGGGATGGAAACCTATTAGGAATCTTGCTTTTTCGTAATTATCAATCAATATTTCCTCCATGAGAATCAGAAGCATATTAGATTCTTTTGCCTTTTTTTTTCCTAGGGGTGGAGGGAGCTGTCCTGGAAGTTGTGTTTAAATGCTAAAGCAAAAGAAAGGGGCTCAGGTGGGGCATGTTAGCTTTCTTCAAGCACTAGAAATGTGTCTAATGCTATCACCCTAGATCGAAGGTGCCTGTATTGATACTAAGGGCCAAATAGGGCTGTGAAGGAAACAGATTAAGGAGGAAGGATGGTAAGTGACTTGGTCAAGGCTATACTAGGTTCAGATGGGTTCTGTTTGTTTCAGAAGGAGGAACTAGGGAAAAAGAGGTGAAAGTGGCAAACAGGAAAATTTATATTTGAAGTAGGGCAAATCTACCTAATGTATGTATGTGCAAACATGTGAATACATACATGTTTATATGTATATATTCCTATGCATACTTAGGTATATACCTATGTATACACACATATGTACATGCATACATATGGAGATTTATATGTGTATAATATGCATATACATATACTATAAACACACATATACACAAGGCAGCTAGGGGTCACGTGACCTGGGGTCACAAAGATCTCAGTTCAAGTTTGGCCTCAGACACTTACTAGCTGTTTGACTCTAGGTAAATCATTTAACCCTGTTTGCCTCAGTTTCTTACCTTTAAAATAAGTTGGAGAAAGAAATGGCAAACCACTCCTGTGTCTTTGTCAAGAAAACCTCAAATGGATCACAAAGAGTGACTAAAATGACTGAACATTCATATAGATAGATGCCAGAAGGCCCTTCCTCTTCCACATAAGAATCTTAGACAATGTCCCAGGTCAGTGAAAGGAATTTGTATGTGCGTCAAAGGTGGACTCAAAACCACTTCTTTATTTATGTCACTATCCCACAAAGTAATCTCCAAAAGGAGAGGGGGCCGATAAGTGGGGATATCAAGAAAGGCATCTTGTAGGATGTGGTCTTTGACGAAAGCATCACAAGGAACCTCTGCTAACAGGCAGATTGTTGAAGGAAGTGGCACCTTGTGCAAATTCATGGGAGCTGGCTTAACATACACATGCAATGCTAGAGGGTAAGGTTAGCTAGGTGTGTTCATAGCTCCTTATTTTGCTTCTAGAGTCAAGAAACAGAAGTTCTAACTCTTTCCTCTATCATAGCTCTGTTACTATTTTGCAGGGTTGGAGAAAAGGTGCATCTTTGAATGAATACCACTGTGCTTTTCTGAGACATTTATAATATGAGTCATAGATAACCATGACTTTTATTTAAACTGGTTTTTTTTTAGAGAAGCACAATAGAATTCAATCAAATCTCTGCCCCCAGACTAACCCAGTTTTAAGCCTATTAAAGGCTTAAACTGACATCCATCACTTTCCATTTGGCCACACGGGGGCGCTCTTGCTCCTTCCATCTCGTATACATCCAGTATTCGATGGCTCTGGGCAGACAAAGGACGTGGAGGGTTTCTCTGCCTTTTAGAATCATAGGTATGAAAAACCAAGTTAAGTTAATTATCACTTGCATCTGATTCACCATGAAGTACAGAAAACAATTCTTTCTTATGTGTGTTTTGCCTGTTACTATCTTTTCCCGATTTATTTTTTTTAAAAAGTGCTATTTCCAAATGGGAAATGGCTGGGGTTGGGGGGCTCCAAGGGTAACTGACCTCCAGCTCCTCTAGGCACCTTGAACTGAACATGTGCTTTTTTTCCTCCCGTAAGGCAATGAAATGGGCATATGCTGTTATCACCCCCATTTTACATATGAGGAAACTGAGGCAGGTAGAGATTTAATGACTTGCCTTGGGTTGCACAGTTAACAGATATCTGAAACCAAATTGGGGCTTGTCCTCCTGACTCAAGGTCCAGTGCTCTATCCACTATACTACTTACCACAAAAAAGCAAAAAAACCCAATGCATAAAGGATATTTGTGAATTTTGATATATTGTATACATGTCAATTATCTCTAGCCTTTCATAAAGCAGATAATTCTGACCTGTTTTGGAGACAAATTAGCCTCTCTGAGCCTACTATATTAAGCCTGGATTTAGAAAACTCCTTCCTTTGTAAAGAATAGATTTTCTTTTATTACCTGTTGTCCCTCACAAATCCCTTCTCCCTTAATCAGGGGCTTCTGATCACCCTCTGCTAGACACAAGAAAAGCTTTCAAAATTTATAAAGTCTTGTTTAAGATCAGATGACTCAGATTCCAGTGGTCTCTTTTAAAATTAACATATCTTCTGCAAAGTGATAGGAATGGAAGTATTATTTATCTGGTTTCTTTAACTATATCCCTGTTAAAACACATGGCTCCTAATCCTTTTGTGGGCAATGTACTGGGCTGGCAGGTTGAAAATTCCCTTGGTATTTCTATGCTGTTTAGTCTTTTGTGTAGGGAATCTGGGTAGATGGTGGTCATCGGAAAGGTCAGTGCAGACAAGCTGCTGAGCCTTTTGAAAGAACTGCCCCAGAGGAAGCAGTGTATCTTCTCACATCCCCCACAAAGCAGTGGGTCATGCCAACTGTACCATCAGTGATCTTCAAAAGTAAAATATTCCAGGGACAGGCCTGGCCCTGATGCACTCAGTATTTCACCTTGGCAGCCAGTTGAATTTTATAGCATATTAAGAGAGGCAGAGAGTTCAAGGCAAGGCACTGAGAGTGAGGCAACTCATTCCATTTTGTATGACTCTCATTGTCAGGAAATTGTTAACCTCTTTGTAACTTTTGGATCTATAATCTTGAGCAAGTCAAATTTTCTATTCTGGGACTCACTTTACTCATCTATTAAAGGAGGAGCTGGCCTCAGAAGTCCCTCAGAGCTCAAGTTGTATGGTCCTCATTTTGCCTTTCTGGGGCCAAACAGGGTAAGCCATGTCCCCAAGTTCTGGGAAACAGAAAGCTTGTGCAAATGTCAATTATTATTGGTGAACTGCCCTAATATTTTTCAAACAAAGAACTCTGCATAGGAAGAAGGTGCAGAAGGGCTTCTGTAAAGAGTGGTGAGCAATGCATGCTAGCCAGTACCCTTCAATTCACATGCAGTTCATAGGACTGCAGATCTCAGGCTGGAAGGAACCTCGGGGACTATCTAGTCTCACACTCTCAATTTAGAGATGAGGGAAACTGAGACCTACTTAAGTGACTTTCCAAAGGTCACATATGCATTCAGTGTCAAAACTGGGATTTGAACCCAGGGCCTCTGACTCTTGTGAGACAGACCTCCTTCTCCTGTCTTAGGAGTTGGGCTAGAAGAGAGAAGTCAGTTGCTTGCATCCATAGCCTCTTGATGCTGACTGAGTCAGACTGACACATCAGTACAGGGCACAGTCAGGTACACTGTTCTCTGCCTTTAAAGACCAAGGTTTTGTGAAGACCGATGGAATCTCCCCAAAAGATAGTCATTTTGTTGAAACTCCTGCTAGTCCTGAGTCTGAGTAGGCTTCTCTGCCATTTGGAAAACTCTACTGTGGCTCCCAGTCTTCATCCTTCTCTCAGTCTCAACTGATGATTTGGACTCAGAGGACTTGAGTTTCAATCCCATCTTACTACCTCCTGCACCCTGGATGACTCACATTAACTCTCTAAGACTCAGTTTCCTCATCTGCAGTTGGAGGGGGCTGGACAAGATGATTTCTAAAACTTCTAGTTTTAAATATGTGAACCTTTTTCTTTTTGGCATCGTAACAAATGCTGGCTCCTGACCAGACTTAGTCTTAGCCTTGAGGCTTCCTAGATGGCAGTGGGAAAAAGTAGAATGAACACTAGCTTTAGAGATTCAAGGTCCGGATTCAAATTCTACCTCTGCTATTCCCTCCATATATGACCTGGGGCAGGTCACTTCATGCTGTCATAATCCAACCACTCCCTGAAGGACTCCCCCAATGCTCATCTAATCTTGAAGCCTTCCAAGGTGTTTATTTGTGTGTGTGTGTGTGTGTGTGTGTGTGTGTGTGTGTGTGTGTGTGGTGGGGGGAGAAATTCACCATCACCCAAGACACAGATTTGATCATTTGGACATTTCTGCTAACATCAACCTAAATGTCTCCTTTGCAATTTCCATCATGGAGCCTGGTTCTGCCTTCTGAGGCCAAACTGAACAAAATGAATCTGTCCTCTTCATACCAGCCCTTTAAATATTTGAACGCAGTCATCATGATCCACCTGCATCTTCCATTTTCCAGGCTAAATATTCTGCGTTCCTTCAACTGAGCCTTCTGTGCCATGGGTTCTGGGCCCTTCATAATCCTGATGGACCTCCCTCGGACGGAACATGCTTGAGCTAATCAATATCTTCTTCAACCATAGGGCCCAGACCCAAATGCAGTGTTCCATCTAAGGGCAAATAAAGGCCAAGAATGGTATGAGTACCACTTCTCTTGGCCAGAAAGGTGTGCTCCTCCCACTGCAGCACTTTTTTGTTTGCCCCATCCCATTGGTGATTTGTCTTGAGCATACAGGTCACCGAAATCCCCAGATCCTTTTCAGAAAATATCATTTTTGAATGATTTCTCTATTTGTGAGAGTGAATTTTTGTATCAAAATGCAAGACTTCATAATTATTTCAATTGAAATCTGTCTTATTAGCTTCAATCCAGTGCGCTAGCCTAGGAATCAACAAGTTTTGGTCTTGGGCCAAATCTGGCCTGTCACCTCCTCTGGACTTTCGTCCCATCATCTATGTTGGATCAGCTGCTCACCCAAGTTCCTTCAAACTCTAAATCCTCTAGGACTTTTCTGACCCTGTTTCTCTTTCCCTCTAGGTGTGTGTGTGTGTGTGTGTGTGTGTGTGTGTGTGTGTGTTGTAGGGTCAGGGAGGGAGTTACTCTGTCTGGTGATGACCTAGGTTGACTTTCCCTGGGAGAAACACAGCAGCACTAGGGAAACTGCTTTAATTCCTGGTTAACTGAATCGTTCACAGTGACTCCATTTCTCTAAGAAGTGTGGATAGAAGGCATTTGTCGTACCACTAAGGAGATTTCCTTTTTTGCTGACTACCTATGCTTAGGAATGTTAATAATGATAAATGGCGTTTGTAAAGTTCTTTGAGGTATATAAAACACTCCACAGACAGTGGCCCATCTGAGCTTTATGATACTTCAGTGATCTAGGTACTAAAGGTCTCATTTGCCCCATTTACAGATAAAGAAACTGAAGCCAATGGAGGCGACTTACCCATGGTCACAAAGCCAACAAGACAGTAACACACATGGAAAGAATGTTAGTTCTATAATCAAGAGACCAGGTTGCCTCCTGTCTCTGATGCTTATGACCTATGAGACCTTGGGAAGGTCACTGAACTTCCTTGGGCCTCAATTTCCTTATCTGTAAAATGAAGGGAACCCTTGCAACTCTGTCTAATCTTTTGGAACGTGGGAGGTGAAACTTGGAGCCAGGTGTCCTTAATGCCAAGTCTGGCGCTCTATCCGTTGTGACACAGTGCTTAACGTACATGAAATGGGGACATGATGCCATTCTGAAAAGATTACAAGTTGTTACGACAAACTATTGCAACCTGTACGCCCTTCTGAGAGGAAGGTCACCATGGGACCTTGGCAGAAAGCTCCAGTCCATTTCCACATGGAGTACAGCACGTCAGATACATTCATATGCTTCAAATATTAAACACTTACGAACAGTTCCAGGAATCTTAGGAACTTCTCTACCTCAGGCCAGTGCACTAATTTCCCAGAATCCAAAGGGTAACCTTTTTACAGCCTGCCTGATGGGAAATATAACCATCTAGACTATAAATATTGCTAGCTACGTTGCTTTTCCCTTTTTGGATGTGGAAATCGAGCAGATAAATGCATGGCATTTATACAATGGACTTTAAGGTTTTCCAAGTCTTTGTATGATTTATCTCAGTTTATTTTCTTAACAGCTCTATAAGGTGAGCACCACAAGGGTCCATTTTAGAGATTATGAAGTTGAACCTTAGAGAGATCCCAATGACCAAGGTCACACCACTGACAAACATCAGAGGAGGAATTTAAACCAGTTCTCTCCTAATTCCAAATCTAGCATTTTGTCCATTATCTATACCATCTATTCTATCCATTATCCATATCCATTCTGACCCTACAGAGAGATTAATTGGTTTTATAAAAGAGTTTGAAAGTGTGTTCATCTGGATTTCTGCTTGGGGGATCTGGCAAGGTTAGCCATTCTAGAAAGACCACAGGGACAAGAGACCTGGGGCTGAATGAAGATCTGTCCAAGAGAAGATATGTGACCTTGAGTAAGTGACACAAGCCCCCTCACCTCCCACATTATCCTCCCATTTCCTTTAAACACTAGGTTGAGACTCAAAGGACCTGAATTCAAATTCTAAATATGTTACTTTCTGCCTGTGTAGAAATCCTTGGGCAAATCACATAACCTCATTGGGCAGGACAGGTAGGTGGTACAGTGCATAGAACACCTAACCTGGAGGCAGAAGGACCTGAGTTCAAATCTCACCTCAGACACTTGACACTCACTAGCTGTGTGACCTTGGGCAAGTCACTTAACCCCAACTGCCTCATCCTGGGTCATCTCCAGTCATCCTGATGAATATCTGGTCACTGGATTCAGATGGCTCTGGAGGAGAAGTGAGGTTGGTGATCTGCACAGCCCTACTTCACTCAAAACAAAGTCAAGTGCAAGTCATGTTGTTACTTCTCTGATGGCATGGTCTTCTTTGGCAACGCAGGACAAACACACACACACACACACACACACACACACACACACAATGGGCCCTAGTTATTTTTATCTATAAAATTAAATTGGAAGATCTTTTCCAACTCTTGATTTCTGATCCTAAATCGGTTCTGTCTGCTCTTTGGACCTCTTTTTCCATCCCTGTAAAATGAAGAAGTTGGGTTCAGTGAGCTCTACGACCCTTCTAGCTTTAACTATATCAGCGAAGGAGATAAAAGTCTTCCTTCTCTCAACAATGGAGCCTGGTGAATAAGAAGTGATGGCACCTTGAAACCTGAGGAGGGCACCAGTAAGCCATTTGTGAACCAGATGCTTCCTCAGCCCCTACCATTTCCTGAGACTTTTGATTCTCTTCAACACTAGACTATGCCATTTTCCCCTTGTACAATGACCTGAGAATGGCAATGAGGGATTGTGTGGGATTTCAGGCTTTTGTGGGTGGAAAGGAGAGAGAAATGGAAAGGATCAAGGTACCATTTTGATTCTCCTGTTAGTGGTTTACATGGACTGAGATAAATGGCTTTTTGATAGCTGGCTACCAACATTAGGTGTACTTTATACGATGTATGTGTGGATCCTGGATTGGTGGATTTGACTTCTAGCTCTGATGTTTATTCACCCTGTGACTAAGGGAAGGTACCCACTTTATTTCTCTGTGCCTCAGTTTCCTCATTTTTAAAATGGATTTTTTGAACACTTGTGCTACTTCGTTTATAGACTAATGGTAAGGAAAGAGCTTTCTAACATTTGTGATGCTGGATATTTAGACATGAAGGGGACTTTCAGGGAGATCTCAGAGGCTAGGAGTGTTGGTATGGTGGCAGATCTTGAGAAAAAAGGGAAACTGAGGAAACTCCAGAGAGGAGAAAATATCAAAGATACTTTGCAAACCATAAATGCTGTCCAAATGCCAGTTATCATGAGGATATAAAAGGCATTTTGGTTCCACAGAAATACCTATCCAACTTGGAAAGATCAATCAATTTTGTTAAGTACCTACCACATTCCAAACACTGTGCTAAGTATTGATATTGTAAGTACAAAGAAGAAAACAATCCCTAATTTAAAAAAATACTTACCATCTTTCAAAAATATTAATTATATTCATCCTTTATTTTGAAGTTAAACAGGAAAGAAAGAGTATTTTTCTATGTACAAAATGCAAGAGGACCGTGTATGAAACTATGAAGTCAAGGGGCCCACATCACAAGCACATGGATAAATATATGCAGAATAAATATGACTGAATGGAAGTTAGTTAAAGACAATACAATGGGTGAGGAGTAATCAAGAAAGCCTTCATGTCAAGGGTGGTAGCTGGTATTTGAGCACCATATTGATATGAGAAGGATTCTGTAAGGCAGAGGTAAGGAAAGAGTTCCTTCCAGGCATAGGACATAGCTAATGGAAAGACACAGAAGTGGGAGATGGTGCTGTGTATGAGAGGCAGAAAGGCCACATTGACTGGACGTGGGAAAGGAAGTAATGTATAATGAGACTAGGTAAGGATAAAATGAGGCAAACCCAAGCAGAAGAGTTTATAGTTGATCCTAGAGATGATAGAAAGCTCCTAAGGTTTACCAAGCAGCAGAGTGACTTGGTCAGATGTGTTCTTAAGGAAAAGCATTTTGACAAGTGCATGGAGGATGAATTGAAAGAAGAGACAGAGAAAGCAGTTCAGAAGTTTGCATTGCAAGAGTCTGGGCAAGAGGCTTGAGGTAAGGTGTGCTGTGTGAATAGAGAAAAGGGATTGGTTGCCAGAAATGTCGTGGAGGTAGAAATAGCAAAATTTGGCATTTCATTGGCTCTTTGGGGTGAGCAGTCAGTGTTGACACCAGAAAGAAGAGTGGTGCCCCCAGAGGGTGGGAGAAGAGGCTTGAGAAGAGGAAACAAATGCCACATTCTCCCAATTTCAAGTTTATGAGTTATCTTGTGCATCTTTTTCTCTGCTTCTATCTTCCATCCTCTTTAGTTAACAGATATTGCAGAGTATCACCTGTCAATCAGTGAATTCTTATTAAGATGGAGTTAAGCATTTAACTGGGGCCGCTAGGGAGCGCCATAGTGCACAGATCACTGGACCTGGAGTCAGGAAGACTCTTCTTTCTTAGTATAAATCTGGCCTCAATCTCTTCTATTCTGTGACCCTGAGCAAGTCACTTAACCTACTTGCCTCAGTTTCCTCATCTGTAAAATAAGCTGGAGAAGAAAATGGCAAACCGCTTCATTATCTTTGCCAAGAAAACCACAAATGGCATCATGGAGTCAGACACGACTGAAATGACTCAACAGAAACAATTTCAAAATATTTGATTTCATTTGCATTCCTGAGTACTTTATATTCTGCATGAAAGGGCATGATTTGGAGATGGGGTCCATGGCTCTCCCCAGATCGACTGTCAAGGGGGTTCAAGGGCAAAAAAGGTCAAGAACCCATTGTAATGTTAGTCATTAGTTTTTCTAGAGTTCATATGATTGTCAATCAATACTCAACTAACATCTCCCGTGTTACAGGACCTGTGCAAGGAACGAGGTGAGTATGTGGTGAAAAAGGACCTCAAATCTGGAGTTAGAAGATTTGAATTCAGCAGTGCAATAGAAAGAATACTGACTCTCGGGTTAAAAATTCCAAGTCAAGTTCAGGCTTTGTCATTTACTTCCTGAGTGACCTTGGACAATTTCTCCATCCTCTCTGGGCCTCAGTTTCCTAACATGTAGCATGAGGGATTGATTGGCTCCTTCTAGCTCTGCATCTATGATTAGCTGAGTGAATAAAGCATTTATTAAGCACTTATTATATGTAAAGCAGAGTGCTAAGCACTGGGGTCACAACAGAAAGAGGAAGATCAAGTCCCTGCTCCCAGGAGCTTGTGGGATAGTGGGAAAAGGGAAGGACAAAGCACAGGAATGTTAATGATCCTTGTGGCATGATCTAGGGCAAGTCACCAACTCTGTGTCTTAGTGTCCTTGCTTGTGAAATGGGATTCCTAGTGATTTTGCTGCCTATTTCACAGGATTCTTAGGGAGGAAAGCCCCTTGTCAATTTTAAAGCTCGAAGTAAAATGGGAAGCTATCATTATTGCAAATAAATTAAGGTATTCCTTGGGAGTTCTGTGTTCAGTTGTTATTTAGTGCTAATACTTTCTTTGGGTCGTAATGAAGAGCTATCAGGAGATCATCTCAAGTCCCTAAATCCTTGTCAGCCCCAGCATTCATTATCCACAGCTGGGTCAACTGGAAGATCATAAGACTGATATAACCAAAGTCTTGGAGTCCACCATTTCAAAGAAGGGTAATCCAGTTCAATCCAACAAGCATTCATTAACCACGTTCTTTGTCCCAAAGTGGAGAGGGAATCCACAGGAGGTAATGAGCCCTCCATCCCTGGAGATCTTTAAGCAAAGGTCAGAGGACCATTTATTGCATCTGATTAATAAGGAGGGGATTCTTATTCAGGTAAAGATTTGACCAGAGGACCACTGAGGTCCTAAAAATCAGAATCTCTGATGTTCCTGCTCCCTCAAAGAGGGGATGCTTCACTGCCCTCCACCCCCCCACCCCCTTGACTTTTCTTTTAAGATTGAGATCTAGTTTGTATGTGCCTTGGATGGAGCTAATTATGCACATGCTCTCTCCCCCTTAGATGATGAGCTTCTTAAGGGCAGGGGCTGATTTTGCTATTCTTTTCTCCTCAGACCTTAGTAGAGTATCTGGCACAGAGTTACTCCTTAATAAGTGCCTAAGGACATCGGAATTTTGTCTTACAAAACATTCTTCCTGGATGTCCTTTGCAAACAGTGGAGTAACTGTCACGTTATTTCTGGATGCTTGATAGCAATAGCAGGGATGGCAGTTAGCTTTTGTTAATAAGCTTTTCTTTTCCAAGAGATAGCGCTGTATTTTAGTTTAGATGTATTTCTTAGAAAGGTGGCAGCTAGCTGAATAACTGGGTTTTTCTGTATCAAGCACAAAACAGTGTTTTTTCCCCATTAGTTGGGGACAAGCATTTTTAAAGCAATTTTCATTTCTAGATAGTAATAACTCACATGTTTGGAGCAACATATGTTTATGCCCTGTGAGATAGGTAGGACAAACTTTGTTCTCCCATTTTACAGATGAGGCTCAGAGATGTATAGTGGCTTGCTTAAAGTCACCAAGATGGAAAATGGGAAGTAGGATTTGAATCCAGATCTCTTTGTTCCAAGTAAAATGCTGTTTCTAGTATACCATGCTGCTTGAGAAGAAATCTGAGTCTATCTGAACTGCAGTGGTCCAAGGAAGTATGAGAATTCACCATTGTTGATGACTCCCAAATCTCCCTGAGTTCGTTTGGAAGAAAATCTCCCTATGCATCTGGAATGAGTGTGCCGAGTGTGGGACGTGCTAAACTGATGAAAGGCAGAGTGTGATCGTTTCTGACAGTGCTTGGGGAGGATGCCGTTGTCAGCACGTCAGATGTCCTTGACAATAGCAAGGAGAATGAAAAGTGACAAGAGGAACAATGAAGACAAAGCAGCACGTTCTGGATCTCTGTGCTTCATTCTCCAGAAGATCCAAGTAGCTCTGCTGTCCCATTTCTGTGGCTTGGCTAAGAAAGCAAGAAATGCCTGGAAAAGACAATAAATTAGTCAGATTAACCCCAAGGAAGCAGCAAATATGTCATGATTGTTTGTACACATATGCATATGCATGTATACATATGTGTATGTAGAAACATCTATTTTCCATGTAGTCCCATGAGGTGGGCGACACAGTGGGCAGAAGGCTAGACTTGGAGACACCATCCATTGATAGCACTTAAAATTCACCGAGGACTTAAAACAGAACCATCTTCTTATTCGATTTTACTGCTGTTGTCATCTCCAGCTCCCTACCATCTTCCTTATCCTACCCTTTCTTTCCAATTCCATTACAACTACTCTACTTTAGAACCACATTCTTCTGCTTAGACAATCTCAATAGCCTCCCAATGGTCTTCCTCCCTTTATTCTCTCCCCTCTCCATAACGCCTCAATCATGGCTCCCCATTATTCAAAACCTTTCAAGGACTCTGTGCCCAGTAGAATAAAGTATGAACTGCTGATTCCGGCATTTAGCCCTCTTCGCAGTCTATGTTCAACCTTACTTGTCTGTCCTTTTTTCATGCCCGTAACCTTTTCCATTTATGCTGTATTCAAATGCTGCCTCCATTGATTATTGGCTATGGGATTCTGTGCATATCATTTAATTCTCTGATTCTCAGTGTCTTTGTCTATGAACTGGGAATCACTGGATCTTACTTAAAAGGTAATTGGAAGCATTCAATGAGATGATGCATTTGAATTGTTTTGCAAAGTTTAAAGTGCTGTGTGTTGGTTATTTTACTCTAATTGACATATTATATCTGAATATGAAAACCATTGAATGTGCTACCAATTAAAGTTGTCAGATTTTTCAGATCTTGCTATCCAAGGTCATTCCTTATCCAAATGATGGAATCACACTCATCTATCCTTATGCACATAGTGAGGATCTCAAGTAAATAAAGATATATATATATATATATGCTATATAATATATATATTATGTACTTAATATAAAATATAATCAGATATTTAAAGAGGCTACAAAAATATATTCAAAGAGTCAGACACAATGACCAGACTGGTTTTACGCCAGGAATTTGGGCTTGGTTCAAAATGAGAAATTCTTTAAACATAATGGACCAGAATGACAATAAATACAATAAAAATTACAATTATATCAACAGATGAAGAAAAAAAGCTTTTGATTAAAACACACATTCTCCTCCATTTTAATCTTAGAGAAGACATTTTTGTTAACAAATTAGATTCTTCATTCAAAAAAAGATCATGTGGCCAATTTGAAAGAGGCCCGAATTTGAAGACATAAAATTCAGATTCAAATCCCAGGTTTGCTACCTGGGCAAATCACAGCCCCTCTGGGCAAATCACAGCCCCTCTGGGCCTCAGTTTCCACGTAGCTAAATCCAGTTCTAAAAGGATTCTCTGATCCTTTCAAAAGCACCTCACATTCTTTCTTCTTCTGAAATCCCCCTCATTGTCTGGAGCACCATTATCTTTCTGGTTGACACTGTGAGTGTCACCTGTGACTCCCCACTCTCTCTTACCCCACAGAGTCAATCAATTGCCATATTTTTCCTTCTCTACAACATCTCTCCCGGATGTAGATTTTCCATTCACAGTCACTGCCCTAGACTGGGCCCTCAACCCCTCTTGATCGGATTATTGAACTAGCCTACCTCCAGTCAGTCTTGTCCTTCTCTGACACATCCTTCACAAAGACACTAAAGTGTTTTTCTTTAATGGCAGATCTCCTCCTCTTCCTGCCCGATAATGGTTTCCCATCATCTTTAATATCAAATATAAATGCATCTGTATGGCATTTAAAACTCTCCATTACTGACCCCTTGTTATCTTTTCAGTCTTCCTACATGTATTTTCTCCGTATAGTCTACAGTTCATCTGTACTGGACTATTTGCCCTTAGACATTCAGTCTTCCATCCCCTGCCTCTGTCTTTTTTTTTTACTATCTACCATGCCTGGAATGTTCTTCTTCCTCACCCAGGCTTAGGATTTCCATTTTCTTTTGAGGCAGCTGAAGTGCTAGTTTTAATCTGAAAACTTTTTTTCTGGTGCCCCCAGTGAATCAGTGGATAGAATGCTGAACTTGAAATCAGGAAGATTTGAGTTCAAATCTACCCACAAATGCTTACTAGGTATGTCACTTGAATAAGTCAATTAACTTATACCTACTTTAATTTCCTCATCTGTAAAATGGGCATAATTACTGCCCATTGGGTTATTGTGAAAGTAAAAATGAGATTATATTTGTAAAGCTTAAAGTGCTGCATACATGCTAGCTGTTATTAATATTAATTTTGAATTTTATATTTTATGATTTTATAATTTATATTTTCTTATACATTTACTTGTTGTCTCTTCATTATAATGGAAACTCCTTGAAGCCAAGAACTATTCCCTTCCTGTCGTTCTGTCCCTAATACCTAGCATAGGGTCTGGCACTTAGTAGGTGCTTCATAGCTACTGGTTGATTGTTTAATTGTTGTGGAAGTAACTGGGTTTTCATAGGTACCGGAGCCCATTTTTTTTCTGGTCCTTTCACTACAATTCTAGCAAAGTTCTTGACCTCAGGGTATCTCAGTTTACAGTTATAAACAGATTTTGAGGGTTAATTGTTGTAGACAGATGGTCGAGAATCTGCCTGAAGGTCTCTCTCATGATCAATCTGTTATATGGAATGTTAGATATTATTGTGCTCTAGTCTCTCTGGAGGGGAAGCAGGGATTGACAGCACCCATGAAACAGGTATCTGCCGCAGTGACCATCTCATTGCAAGGTGGGGCAACTGGAGCTGAAAATAGCACCATAGGCAGTGTTTTCTTATGAGGGAGTTCATGAAATTGAAGGCAAAAGTCAGATAGGACAAGAATCAGGAAGTTCCAAACTCATCTGATCTGTGGGGCCCCAAACTTCCATGCTCAGGGAGGATCCTCCAGCGTATTTGACACATCCATTTACCTCATGTCTCAGGACATGAACTGCCTTTGGGATCTAGAAGATTTAGAACATCCAGGGTCCTGATAGCAAATATATGCATGCATATATGTATATATGTATGTATACTTATTTCTGGATTATCACTATAATTTATTCATGTAAGTATTATGAAAATGGTCATTTCTATAGGTCACTAATTTTTTATTTTTTAAAAAGTTATTCAATAAAACAAGTATTTCCATAATATAGTACAATAAAAATAGATGTTTGCACATAAAACTGCAAATCTACTGGGCACAACTTACTATTACTTTCAAACATACAACAAAATTATCATGTAAATGCCTCTTTTTTCTTCCCTATCCCTACCCCTGTCCCCACCCTAGAGATGGCTACCATTGAACACAAATGTATATATATACATATATATATGTGATATAGATATAGATATGATATAGATATAGATATGATATATATAATATGGAATGTGTTGTATACATATTTCTGGTTATCAGTTCTTTCTTTGGATGCAGATAATATCTTTCTTCATATGTTCTTTATAGCTATTTAATATATTTATAATAGTCAAAATAACTTATTTGCTGGAAGTAATTCTTAAAACAATGTTGCTGTTACTGTATACAGTGTTCTCTTGGTCCTGTTCATTTCCCTCTTCATTATTTCATGCAAGTCTTTCCATGTATCATTGAGCTCATCATTTCTTATAGCAAGTAGTATTTCATCACCATCATATACTCCATATACATATATACATACATACACATACATGTGACTTCAAACTAGGAGATCTACAGCTGGAGGGGGCCATAGCCATCATCTAATTCAAACCTTTTGTTTTAAATATGAGACAACTGGAATCCCAACATGTGAAGTGACTTGACCCAGGCCACATTTTTTGGGTCTTCGTTTGCTTGAGTGTTGCTTTGAATATCAGGGCTATACATAGATACGTACCACCTCCTGCCAAAAGCAAGGCCTTTGAAATAACAACAAAGACGGTGGGCCAAAACAGCTGAAACGGTGCCTGTCTTCATCATTATTCTAACCCTGTCATTGGTCAGTCAGTCAACAAGCATTTGGGAAGCATTTATTATGTGTGAGGGCTTGTGGTAAGTATTCTGCCCTCGATGGGCTTGTAGTCTAATGGGGAGGCGACATGGAAGCAACTGTGAAGGCACAGAGTATGACACAGAGATAATGAGAGAGAACTGTAGATACTAGCAGCAGTTAAGAGGAGGAAAGGACTCCCTGCAGAAGATGGGATATAAGCTGAATATTAAACAAGGTCAAGGTGAGGAAGGGACAGCTGTCCAAAAGCCACGGATCCCTCTTTCTGCTGAGAAGGGGGGGAGGTTTTCATCATTCTGATCCCTGGGATCAGCTTACTGGGTTTTTGGAAACCTTGTTATAGCAAAACAACTTAATACAAATGAGCAAAAGACATGGGCAAAAGACACGTACCCTTTGTTGTTAGATGTTGAAACGATTCCAGGAACATACTTAGAGAGGCCCAGATGATTTAATGCAGCTTCCTCTAAGGATGTTGCAAAAGGATGGGTATTTTTTTTGGCTTATGTTTATATGACCTTTCTAAAGCAAAGTGCCTCATAATAGGAGTCCTTTGCCTGGGTAAAGGCACAAATGAAAGTTCCCTAAGAAGTAGCCTGCACAGTAAATACAATGCTGGATTTGGAGTCAGGAAGACAGGTTCAAATACTACCTTGAGCACTGACTAGCTGTTCAAACCAGGTCAAGTTGTTTTACCTATGTTTGCCTCTGTTTCCTCACCTGGAAAATGCAGGGGTTGGGCTCAGTTGTCTCTGAGGTCCCTTTTAGCTCTAAATCTAGGATCCTATGATCCTGTTGTCCTCGACTTCTTAATGCCAGCTAATTAAATGACATGTGACAACTTTAGCCTTAAGCTCCTTTTACCCTAATGGCCAAGCGCACCAAGGTTGGTACTGTGGCCAGAGACAGTTCCTCCTCTTGGTGCCTCATTATTTTTATTTCTCTGTGCACAGAATAACTTTTTTGAGGGTTTTTAATGACAAGAGCATCCCTGATCCTCAAAGACATTGTGGAAATGAATAATCATGTCCTCATGTCCAAGCTCAGTAATTACTGAATATGAGGGAGGAATTACTAAATATGGGTTATTCAGAAAATAAAACAATGCATTTAGAAAAGAAAAGCTTGATGGGGTATAAATAATTGGCTGATTGGCTCGCAGGGGATTTCATTATATCTAGATATAAACATAATGTTAGCTAGTATTTATGTAGTACCCTGTTATGTGCCAGGCACTGTGCTGAGTATTTTACAATTAATATCTCATTTGATATTAATAGCAATTCTGGGAGGTAGATGCTTTTATTGTACCTATTTAGAATTGAGGAAACTGAGGTAAACAGAAGTTAAGTGGCTTACGCAGGGCCCCACAACTAGGGAATATCGGAGGCTGGATTTGAATTCAAGTCTTCCTGATTTCAATCCTAGTGCTGCCTCAGAAACTTATTTCATGACCTTCCTACAACATTCCAATCCAAATAGTAAAAAGCACAGCTACTAACATTTTGGGTACCACATTGAAATACTGCATGAAGGGCAACCACTTGGTGGATCTCTGTCTAAACCTCACTCAAATCAAAACTGTGTCTCATTTTCTGGGAAGTCCGATAGATCAGTTATGATGCTTTCCCCGTGAAGTTTGGGTTTTGGTGTTGTCTCTGCCTTGGATTTTGTGACTCTGGGCAAACGGATGCATCTCTGCATTTCTCATCGGTACAATGAGGAGAAATGGGGCTCCATAATCTCTGAGGTCACCACTAGCCCAAACTCCTGTAGTGATGCATCGCTACTGATGAACCTTGCCAACTCTAGCAAGGCAAATTCTAGAATAAGAGGTATGCCTTCTGTGGTTGGACCCATGCCCATAATGTGTTCTTTGCTCATAGGTTCTGAGAACCTGGAATGGCTGCTGGGTCTTGAGGCCAACATTTCTCTCAAGGGACTCCCAGTCTATTGCGAGAGACAAAAAGCAACCAGATAAGAACAAACACGTTATAGATGGGATCAATCAGAGCTAATCAACAAAGAATGAAGGGGCAGAGGAAATGAGGAGTTGAGGATAACACATAGATTGGAAGCCCCCATGAATGAGATGGAAGTGGTCACCTTGACAGTGATAAGGAAGCTAGGGAAAGGAGAGAATTTTTTTTCATAGAAGGATGGAGACAATAACATGTTGAGTTTAAGGTGTCTAGGATACATCCAATTTGAAGTGTCCAATAGGCAGTTGGAGATATAAGATCGGAAGTCAGGAAAGTGGTTAGATTTGGATAAGTAGAGTTAAGAATCCTTAGTATAGAGATAATCATTGAATCCATGGGAGCTTGTGAGATCACCAAGTGAAATTAATATAGAGGGAGAAGAAAAGAAGGTCCAAGACAAAAGGAGGATATCCACCATCATTGGGTATGATCTGGATGAAGATCTAGGAAAGGAGACTGAGGAAGAGTGGACAGATAGGTAGAAGGAGGACCAAGATTTAAAGAATCATGAAAACCTAGAGAGTAGCAAGGAGCAGAGGGATTGACGGTGACAAAGGCTGCTAGAATGGCAAGAAGAAAGGATATTGAGAAAAGGCCACAGATTGGTCACTTAACAGATTATTGTTAATGTTGGATAGAGCAGTTTTTGTGGAATGATGATGCTGGAAGCCAGATTCGAGAGAGTTAAGAGGAGAGAAAGTGGAGGTATGTCTTATAAATAGCTGCTTAGCCACAAAGGCAGAGAGATATGGGATAGTGGCTAGTAAGGGTAATGAACTAAGTGAGGGTTTTGGAAATGTTTATATATGGTAGGGAAGCATTCAGGAGACAGGGAGATTTTGAAAACAAGCAAGAGAGTGGGGATGACAGAGGGAGCAATCTGGTGAAGACGAGATGTCATAATAGGAGCACTTCTGTATTTGTCCTTGTGGAAAAGGAGAAAGATCACCTCTTTTTGTGAAATAGGAGTAAGGTAGAGAGAGTGACAGAAGGCATCTCAGTGATGAGAAATGGAGAGGAGGAGAGAAGAGGGAGTTCCTGGAAAATCGCTTCGGTTTTTTTATTCAGTGAAATGAGGCAAATATCATGTAGTCTGGGTGATAGAGTACTATTGTGCTATAAGAAATTATGACAGGGGTGGTTTCATAAAAAGCATGGCAAGACCTTTAAAACTAATACAAAGTGAAATGAGAAGAACTAGGAAATCATTTGCACTGTAGCAGCAATGTTCTAATGATGATCAACTGTGAAAGACTTGGCTACTCTGATCAATATAGTGATCCAAATCTAAAGGGCTCATAATTTAAAAAAATACTATCCACCTCCAGAGAGAGAACTGATGAACTCCGAGTATAAGTTGAAGTATCATTTTCTCACTTTCTTTGTATTTGTTGTGAGATATGGCTCACATGGAAAGATATTTTGTATGATTTTACATGTATAATGGATAGTATTTTGTTTTTCTTCACAGTGGGTGGGGGAGGGAGAAAATTTGGAACTCAACTTCAAAGCAATATTAAAAGAAATATTAAATTTGGAGAGATTTAAAAAAATAATATCAATCCCATGAGAACACATGTGTGTGTGTGTGTGTGTGTGTGTAGATAGACAGGGCCATTTGAGGACTTGTTTAAGAAGCCAGGCACCTTTAGCGCTTGTAAGACAAAACAAGGGGGGCACATGATCGCCATCTTCATGAGTTTGAAAGATTGTATTGGGAGAAAGAAACTAAATTTGCTCTTTTCCCCAGAGGATACAGCTCTAAAAGGAATAGGGAAAAGTTGCAAGCAAGAGAAATTAGCTGACATGAAGAAAAAACCTAATAATAATATCTAGTGCCTTCAGGTTTGGCAGTTCTCATGGTATTTCACTTGATCTTTATGAGAACCCTGTGAGGCAGGCGATATTATAATACCCATTATAGCTTTGAGGGAACTGAGGCTCAGAGAGGTAAGTGACTTCTCCAGAGTCATCTAGCTAGTAAGCTTTCGAGGCAAGACGTAGTGAGTCAGTCTGTCTGGAAGTCTGAGCAAAGACAAGCTTATCGATCAGGGATTTTTAGAAGGCATACTCATTCAGGGCTGGGTTCAGGTTTTACCTCTACTTAAGGAAGGTTTGGATCCCTTCCAACTAAAGATTCTTTGAGTCTGAATGATAAAGGAAGTCTATTGCTGAAGAATCTTGTGAAAAAGAATGTAACGATGTCAATACCATTCTTTTTCGTGTTCTAAAGAAATGTACAGTGTTGGATGCAAGCCAAATCCATGCAATAAATGGTCCTGAACATTGATGACAGGTGGGCACCCTTCTGGAGCACATTGTTCTAACTTCAGCTTTGTTTATCTCTATGTCACCCTTGCACGGTATCTCTGACATGGACACCTGCCTGAAGACCAGAGAGACCCCAATTTGAGGTGAGATCTGGTTCTGGGTCTAGAACTCACATCCTTTTAGAACAGCCTCTGCTTTCATTGCCATTCAATTGGGAGAGGTTTTCATTTGTTTTCACATAAGCTTCTCAAATACAGACACTTAATTATTCTCGTTAAATACACAGCTCCTGTTTGGAAGAGGATGCTGCATTTGGGTGTGCGGTAATCTTAATAACAACAAAAAAGAAGAATCGGGTCAAGAATACTCTTTAGTAACTATAATATAGTCTATGGCAAAATCATTCTTAATTATAATGCTGTGCTTTTGGACAGTACAAATGATAGCTTAGTATTGAAAGGAGAATTACTATGATTACCAAGAGCCTCCTTGACAACCAGATCTGTGTTGTGAATATTGAATCTTTAGAGCTCGATAAAGATTTCAGTGTTTCTCAGTGACATTATATTCTTTCCTGTTCATCTGGGTCTTGAATAGAAATGCTTTAAAATATCATTTGCTATTTTCTCTCTTTTTTAAAAGGAGTCCCTTAAATCTATTGATATCATTCATGTTTTCCCTCCTGCCCATCCTCCACAGTCATTAACATTGCCCAGCACTTGGTGGGTGCCTCCTGTGTGCAGGGCATGGGTGCATGAGCAGCTAGGATTGTAGAAGACCAGATGAAAGAACATTTTGCTTACTTTCTTTTAAAAGGGATATCCACATTCTCATACCCATTGACTCAGCTTGGGGTTTTAGAACTAAAGCTCTTCACAGCTGCCCAGTGTTCTCACTTGAAGAATTAGTAAAAGGAACGGATCCTGACTTTTCCTTATTCTCCTACCATCTCCCTAAATCTCCCCCCGACTTGGGAGGAGCGGAAGGTAGAGGACAGTGAATGAAAGCTTGTTACAGCCAATACTCTCCAGATTCTCCATCTGTCTTTTGGCTAAATTCCTGTTCCTTCTATGAATCATTGCTCTGTACATAGTGTTACCATTGTGTTGTCTGAAAGAGTGCCTCCTTCCGAATCATGGTATCACTTCCCTGCTCCAATCCACAGCGTACAAATTCTTGTCTGCTGTTCCAGCTGTCTATGGGGAAGAGCATACGTGGCCAAAGCTGGGTTCGGACCGTGTTACCATTAATTAATATGCATTTTCTTTGAACGTACAGAGTGTTACATTATGTGCCTACATGGTGCTTTGCCCAACAAAATTTAAGCAATTTGAGGGCAGGAAATCTTTAGTTTTCATTTCTACATCTCCAATCACCAGGCATTTATTAATCCACTGCTAACTGTCAGGAATTGGTCTAGACATTGGTGATACAAAATCAAATTTGAATATTAGTATATATGACATATACAGCAGGTGTTTTAGACTTTGAACTGCATTGTGTCTTTCAGGATACCCTATATACACACGCACACATGTTAGATTTTGAGTTGATTGTTTACTTAATTAAATATAAGCTTTTTGAGGGCATCTTTGTAGGAAGCACCACCATCAAAAATGTATCTTGGTATGTACACATACATCCATTTTGAGTTGAAACTTCTATTTTATGACTGTAAAAAAATCTCTTACTCTAGATAAGAAAATTCCTTCCACTGATGCAGACAAGAGGCCTGTTCACAACTCATAGTCTTATAAAACTGTGGGGGTACAAAGAGGTGGAAAGATCCCAAGTCTTTCTGCCTCTGAGGTTAACTTTCTTCTGTGCATTTCATATAATTGTTTTTGTAGGAACTCCTCTCACCCCATCTCTCAACTTGCATTTGCATTGGTAGTCTAGATCCCCAGAAGGTGCCTGAGTACTCTCCCATCAAGGTTCTAGAGGTAATGCTAGGCATTAGTGGTTTCTAGTGCTTCCACTCAGCTATTCCCTTTCTTGTGTTTCCTACTGATTGTCAGCTAGATTTAATTTGCTTTTGGAAAGTGCATTTACTAATCAGGTATAACAAGAAGAGTTATAGACAAAATCCATCTAAACTGACATTGCACTCTCAACATTGTGCACATGCACAAGATCCTTGGGAGGGTGGGCTCAAGCTTTTAAACATAAAAAATGATCATGATATACATTCATAGAGAACAAATATAGTCAGAGATGCCTTGGAAGTGCGGCTTGCCAGAAGTCACTTTCTCCCTTTACAGAGCCCTCAGTGAAGTTCCCCTTAGCTAGATCTCTCTCCTTGGATCAGAGGATCTGGGATGTTTTAGAATCCAGAACTAATACCTTTGTCACCAGTGGTCTCACTCCCTGACACTGCCACCATACTCAGGTAACTGTCTTTCCACATTCATCGGTAGGCACTTCTGCTGGGGGATATGTCTGGACTGACAATCACTACTACTGTCTCCATTTGCCAGTTGGACTACTCGTAATTCTGATTGATCTCTCAAACTCAAATGGTCACTGGCAAGGGTGGAGAGAAGGGAGGGGGAATTTTCTCATCTCCTCAGGTAATTCCCTTTCAGGACTTGAGTGGATGGGTCTATGCTTGAATGAATGATTCAAAACTGGTTTTCTATTTATTCAGTTGTCCCATGGGGTGCTAACAACAGCAACTAGTATTTAAATAGCACCTACTATGTGCCAGGCACTGTGATAAAGGTAGTTTTACAAATATTGTCTCATTGGACCCTTACCACAACCCTGGAAGGTAGGTGCTGTTATCATAGTTGAGGAAACAGAGATAGACAATGGTTATGTGACTTGCCCGGAGTCGTACATCTAGTTAGTGCCCAAGGCAAGATTTGAATGGAGGTCTTCCTGACTCCAGGTCCAGTGTTTTCTATCCACCAGCCACCAGCAGCTAAGATATAACTGATTCTTATTAACCAAACAGAAGATATTCCCTAGGTGATGTCATCCACTTGTGTGCAATGATCTCAAACTCATGTCCTTTAAATTGATTCATACCATGTTTACTTTTAATTGGTTGATTCATTCATTCATTTGAGATGTCTGGGAATTCTGTGATTAATTGAGATGAGGGTGAACCCCCACATTTACATATGTTTGTTCAAAATAGGAAGAAATGAGTTTAAATCTGGCCTCAGACACTTCCTAGCTGTATGACCCTGGGCAAGTCACTTCATCTCTAAGCCTTAGTTTCCTCATCTATAATAGGGGAATTCTAAAAACACCTACACCACAGGGCTCTTGTGAGGATCAAAATAAGATAATCTTTGTAAAGTACTTAGAACAGTGCCTGACACGTCCGTACTAGTCAATATATAAATTATTGTTATTGTGAATATTTTTGTTAATTACTAATAGTATAAAATATATTGTCAATATAATAATTTGTTGTTGCTCTTGCTATATGCATTTGGGAGGCCCAAACAGCTAGATAGAGCAAGAAAGGTCTCCTATAGGAAGTATTACTTGAGGCAAGCTTTGAAATAACCTAGAGATTCTTAGAAATGTGGTGAAGAGAGAGGGCCTTCAAATACTTGGCATGTAGTGTCTTGGTCCTTTGTTGCTGAAGAAGATCATGCCATCAGAGAAATGATGACATGACTTGCACTTGAATTTGTTTTGAGTGAGGGAGGGCTGTGCAGGTCACCAGCCTCACTTCTCCTCCAGAGCCATCTGAGTCCAGTGACCAGATATTCATCAGGATGACTGGAGATGACCCAGGATGTGGCAATTGGGGTTAAGTGACTTGCCAAAGTCACACAGCTAGTGAGTGTCCGAGTGTCTGAGATGAGATTTGAACTCAGATCCTCCCGACTCCTGCACTGGTGCTCCATCCACTACACCACCTAGCTGCCCCTTGCACGTAGTAGGCATTTGAGCAATGCATGCTGATTGATGACTGTGGGGAAAGGCAAGGTATGCTGTATGTGGGAGTGTCCAGGGACCATTCATATGGACATTTCTCTGTAGCAGATTAGTGAAAACCCAAACAGGTCTGGAAGTGAGCTTCCTTCCAATGCTGCTTCTCAGTACAGGTAAGAATCTATTAGAATAACGTCAGATGAAGTGTTTGAGTTAAAGCTTCTGTAGGAAATAGTGGAAGTTTTCTAGCATCAGATGACTTGGGAAGTGTGATCAATTTCAAAGGTCTAGCCAGCCTTCAGAAGTCTCAAACCCTCATAGTTCATCATGTATCTGAGGGCAGCTGTCATTGATTAGTCAATTTAGAGGTGAAAGTGTCCTTTTTAAACATCTTGTCTGACCAAGAGCAGGTATTTTATTACAATGCCATATGTATTGTACTGATACCATAATATTGGTACATACAATCTCATACCAATACCATAGCATCATCAGACTTAGAATTGTAATTCACTTTCAAGGTCATCTTAGCCAAATGCTCCTTTGGGAGATGAAGATATTGGACTACAGATTGAGGGGAAATGACTGACTGAAGATCACACAGGCAGAAAACAGCTGAACTAGCACTGGAATCCAGATCCTTTGACTCCAAGTCTAGGGTTTTTTCCAGGATCTCATGATGCCTTATGCCTCTTTCACTCTGCGGATGAGGAAACTGAGTTCCAAAGGGATTATCGTGTAGAATCATAAATGGAAAGCTAAGAGATACCTCAGAGACTACCTAATTAAAGTCCTTTACAATGAAGGAAACTGAGGTCTAGAGGTGGTTAAGTGATTTGTCCAATAGGCCACAATGGTCAGAAAGATCAAAGGTGGGTTGGAATCCAGATTCTCAGAATCTAGAGCCAATATTCTTTCTAGCTGTTGAAAAACATAAAAAATCATGTCTCCTATTATTAAAGTTTCAGAAAACATTGATTAAAATTTTGTCATAAATTCATTATTTCTTCTTAAATGATAATGTTCTGGGGTCTAAAGAGCAGTTAATTTGTAACCAGATTTTGCCTTGCTGGACAATACATTGATTAAAATTTCTTGATAACTAATGAAGTTTTCTGTGCAATGATGGAAATTGCACCGAACAACTCTCTGCTGAATAGAAGTTTTTGCAGGAATTTTTTTCATTATTTCTGTGTTTATCATTCATTCCTACCTCCTTGTTGACTCTTATCTCATTCCTGTCTCAAACACATAGCATCTTCTTCATTTGGAATTAGACTAGGGAAGTCAGGGCCAAGTTAGAGTTATTGATGGATTCACATTCTGCCGCCAGTCAATTAGCCATGCTGCCCACTGATGAATTAGTTCTTCTCAAGGTGGCTAATGGCTTGGTTTTGCCTTGTGAGTCACATTAAACAGAGGGATTCCTCCAAGATGGAGAGCAGAGCAGCAGGGGATGAGGGATGAAGGATATCAGACTTGGAATACATATTAAAATCAAATATACATATATGTAAATATATGCATGTATTCAGATATAAATATTTAAGTGTATGTTCCCATTCGACATAGCACATTAAGGTAGAAGGACAATTATCACTTAGGAAAATCCTGTGCCGATGATCAAGGCAGAAAGTATTTTCTATCATACATCTATGGTTCCCAAAGAAATTATTATAGAGTGAACAACACACATGCATATACATATATACACATCTTATATATAAGTATATATACATATATGTATATATATAGTTCATGGTATTTATACCATAGTTGCTTTTTCAACAACTGAAAATGTACAGATAGCTGTGTTTTGACTGTCTATCTTTAGCTTCAGCTGTTGCTGTCACGATTCAGAGTTCTGGAACCCTGCCTTAAGAGGAACATTAACTTTACTTTCAATCCATTGAATCTGTAATGATAATCACAAAGATGTGTGTGTGTGTGTGTGTGTGTGTGCGTGCGTGTGTGTGTGCGTGTGTGTGTGCATGTGTGTGTGCATGTGTGTGTGTAGAATTTAAATCTTCTGAGGAAAGAAGAAGATAGAATGGTAAAACTGGCAGGGATCTTGGGACATGGAGTTATAGGACATTGAATTCAGAGTGTCAGAACCAGAAGGAGGTTCTTGGAACATAGACTGCTAGAGCAGAGGATGCTTGAGGAGAGAAGGGTCTTAATCTTAATTTAGTCTCAGTTATGATTTTATAGATGAACATGGTGAGCCTGAGAATGATAAAGTAATTTGACCAGAGATAGAAAACTGGTTAGTTAGTGAAAAGACTAGCCCCAAGGCCAGTCTCCCAGATAACTACCCTTTCAGGTATACCTTATCATTTCTGAATTGGGGGCTTACCACCACCACCTCCACCTTTTTTTCTTTTCCTTGTCTTTTGTGTTCTTAGTCTACACAATTTTGAGTTTGAGGATATGCATTTTAAAATCAAATTATGATACACCCCTTCCTTTTCCATGTTAGAAGAAAATGCCATCTCATTGGTTTGTGAATTAAAACCCTTTACTATTTATCTGTGGCTCACCTTTGGAGGCTTATTTCACTTTGTCCACCCTTCTATACTCTTGGATCCGGTCAAACTGGTAAACTGTGCATGACTGCAAAGCATTTCATCCACCTTCTCCTTCTCTGTCTTTGTATGGGCTGCCTGAAATACTCTTGCTCCTTACCTTTGCTCATTGGAATCTCTATTTGCATTTAAGGATTACTTTGAGTGTTTTTTCTTTCATGATACCTTCCCCAATCCCCCAACATTAGGAGATTCACTCCCTCAAAATGTATTTATTTTAACTGAGTGGATCTCAGATTTCATTGGAAAACTAAATTATATTCTTCATTGGCTACCAGTGAAATAAATTATCATGTATATATTTTCAGTATGAATATATATATATATATATATATATATATATATATATATATATATACATAATCTGAACATATGCATATATCCTCTTCCCATCCCCAGTCCCATCTAGGCTCCTGGAGACAGGGTCTGTTTTTGCTTTGCCTTGTTTCCCCATCACCTAGCACAGTACTTGGGCCATAGTATGTGCTTAATAAAGTTTATTGAGTAGAATTTAATAGAGTTTAATGGAACTAAATTGAATTACAGAGCTGAAAATTCAGGAGATTTTATAGAGGTCATTACAAGGACACAAAAAAGAAAATTTAATGAATGACACAGGTTTCTTTTTGAAATAGCTTCCAGAAGTGGAGGAGAGACAGGTATTAAGAGCATAAAGACTAACATCTTTAAATAGCTCATACATTTAGCTCTCACCTATTGCTACCCCCATCTCCAGAACAGGGAAAAGAAGGTAAACATTTTTTGTACAGAAAGTACAACATGATGAAAGCACCATTTGTAAAAAGCCTCACCTGGAACCTGATGAATCAGGTGAGATTCCGTCCCATAACACTGCTCCTAGTAACAGTAACCAAGAGAACTGGCTTCTGAACCCAGAGCATCTATCTTAGAGTGTGCTTCATAATGACTAAATTCGTGCTGGGATTAGAACACACAATAGAAATTTCTATCTTATACATTTTGGACTTGAGTGAAAATTAGGTGAACAGAGAATTTACCTGCATATTTTCTGCAGAACAGTCTTTTAGGCATACATGAAAATTTAAGCGTATTCTGTTTTGAGTTGAAATAATAACTCAAATTTATATATCATTTCAAGGTTTATCCAAAATAACCTTTCTCCGCCAATGTCAGTTTATTGTTACACATACATATCGTTGACTGATGAAATCTACAAATATTGGTACATATAATCATGAAAGGTGTCAAAGATTGGAGCTTGGTAAAGAGTGTCTTTCCTTTTATAAAGGAAAGACAGTGGAGTCTCTAAGAATAAGCTAACAAGCTTGAGTTTGAGTCATAGCAAAATTCTAGACATTCATAAAAGGGGTACTTTGTGAGCATTTAGAAAGAAAAAAACAGCGATCCCTGACAGCCTGCCTTGGTTTATCAAGGTCATGGTAGGCTGTTCTTTTTCCCCCTTTTTTGATAAGGTTGCTGATTCATGGGCTACTCTCAAGGCAATTAATAGTTTTGCCTTCTATGCTAGAGTGCACAGGGCCAAAAAGACTGCTGTAGGTATAGTATATTTAGATTTCAGGAAGGAATTTCACATTGCGTCTCATGATATCTTTGTAGACAAGAATGACTATAAGATAGTAAGTACAGTGAGGTGGAGTGGAAAGGGCTTTAATTGCTGAACCAAGCATCTTTGATGGAGCCCCTCGATGATCTGCTTGTGATTAAGTGTTGTTCAATATTTTAATCAAAGATTTAAGTAAAACACAGATGACATGCTTTTGAAGATAACACAAAACTGAAAGGAAAAGCTAATAGATTGAATGGTGGAGTCAGGATTAAAAAAAAAAGTTGGGCAAAAATTGGGCATAGACCAATATCTTAGATCAGTTACCAAGATAAGATAAAGATGGATACAATTTTTTTCTCTATGTGATGGATACAAGAGATCATAAAAGAAAATGTGAAGAACATGGAAATTTTTATTCATCAGACTTATGGATAGATGAGCAATTTATGAATAAACAAGGGATAGAGAGCAGGGTGAGGTTTAAATGGATAATTTTGATTATATTAAATTACCAAAGTTTTGTACAAATAAAACATGTAAACAAGATAAAGACAGCAGAAAATTGGCCAGGGAAGGTGGGGTGAGTGTGGGGATTGTACAGACAGTTTACCAAATAAAGGTCTTATATCTCAAATACATACAGAACCTTGTCAAATCTATAAGAATATGACACATTCTTTGATAAATGGTCAAAGGACATGAACAGGCAGTTTTTAGATAAAGAAATCAAAACAGTTTATAGCCATATGTAAAAGATGCTCTAAATAATATTGGTTATAGAAATGAAATGGAAATTAAAACCACCTTTCGATGTCATTTTACACCTATCAGATTGACTAAAATGATTGAAAGGGAAAGTGACAGATGTTGGAGAGGATGTGGAAAAATTAGGATACTAATTCACTGTTGGTGGAATTGTGAACTGATCTAACCTTTTTGGAAAGCAATCTGGAATTATAACCAAAGAGATATTTAACTGCCTGTACCCTTTGACTCAGCAACACCACTACTAGTTTTGTTTCCAAGATGATTAAGGGAGAAGAAAAAAAATAACCTATCTATTGTAAAATGTTTGTGGCAGCCCTGTTTGTGGTGGTAAAGAATAGGAAGCTAAGGAGATACTCATCAATCGGGGAATGGCTGGACAAGTTGTTGAACAAGTTGTGATTGTGATGGAAATGTTCTATTAGAAATAATAAGATTAATGATCTTAGAAAAAAACATGAATTGACTTGGATGAAATAATGAAAAGTGAAATGCACAGAACCAAGAGAACATTACCAATAATATTATTTTAAGAACAACTTTGAATGAATAAGTCATTTTCACTATTATAAATGCCCAACTTAATTTCGAAGGACATGTAAAGGAAGATGCTATCTGCATCCAGAGAAAGAACTGGTAAATAAAAATTTATATGAAATGGTTTTACACACACATATGTATATGCATATATGTATGCACGTATGCATGTGTACACACATATCCGTGCGTAATAGTAGCCATCTCTAGGGAGTGAGGGGTAGAAGACAAAAGAAAAAATAATTTACATGATACTTTTATTATATATTTTAAAAGAATAGCAAGCTGTCCATAATAGCTTTATAGCTTCATGTACACATATTTTTTTATTATATTATGAAAATGCTTATTTTATTTTTTAAGTTCAGGATATATTTTTACATAATAGAATTTGTTGAATATAATAAAATCCAATCCTTTCTTGAGTGGGCAGTGAGGGGAAGAGAGAGACAGAGACAGAAATAGAGAAAGAGAGAGTGTGTGAGAATGCCAGGCTTATCTCCAGGCTTTCCTTTGTCTTTCTCCATAGCGTGATCCATTCCTTTTTAGCAAACACTCACTCAGAATGCAATAAAAATCATCTTATCTTTATTTGGAGGCAAAACCCATTATAGAAGCACAGACAACAAATAAACCAGATGTAAGGGTAAGTGCCACTAATTCACTAGGCAGCAGTGGGGCAGAAGAGGGAGAAGAGGAAGAGTCATGAATTCACCTGGTCTCAGTGTGGCAGCGACTTCTGTCCATGTCACTCCTTAATTGCATCAGTGAGCTGGCCAATGTTATAAGTGTTCATGGTTTTATTTTATATTCCATTTGAGGTAATGGTGTCCTTCCCTTACAACCAGCTAGCTGCTGGTACTGGAGCAAGTCTGCCCACACGATAGACTCTGCCTGTGTGGGGCTCACCATTTCCCATCCCAGTGTGCCTTCTTAATCATTCAGTTCTTTTGTTCAACTGAGAAAAACTGTTTTCCATCCACCCCCTTACCAATATATGAGATAACCCCCTTGCAAGATCACCTTATTTAGGTTTTAAAAAATCCATAACGTACAAGTAGCATGGATAGACAGTAGCTCATGTGAGAATTTGAGGGGGTAAAACTTCAGATGGTGTGGAAGTGAAAAGGGATATGTAGTCTTAGACTCCATTAAAATCATCGTGTCAATATGTCTGATTTTTACCAAGTAGGTTGACCTCAGTGACTTGAATGTCTTTGTTTCTGCTGATCTTGTCAGAATCTCAGAGATAGCAGTCATTGTGTAGTGGAAAGATCACTGAAGAACCCAGTGCCTGTCCCATAGTAGGTGTTTAATAAATACTCAATGACTTTGAGTTAATGAAGCTGGTTAGAAATGTATCTACTATAGTCTACATGTGCGACTTTGGGCAAGTCACCTTGACCGCTCTGAGCCTGAATTTCTTCCTCAATATAATAAAAATTAACGAAATGTCTATAATGTTTTCAGCTTGGCATAGTTTTTAACAAAAAAATGATCTCATTCAATTATCATCAATCATGTAAAATACGTGTTTCCAGTATTGTCTTCATTTTAAAAAGGAAAAACCTGAGGTTCATGGAAGTGAAATAACTTGCTTGTGACCACATCCAATTAATGAAGGTGCAAGGTGAGATTTGGACTCAGGTCTTTCATGGTTCCAAGTTCAGAACTCTTTCCATGACACAATTCAGTCTTGATGTTTCATATAGGAGGAAACTGAGATCAAGAAGCATGGACAGGCAGAATTAATTCATGCCAAAACAGGGCTGGGATCTAATAGACCTGCCTTCTAGTTGTTCGGTATGTAAGCACCACAATGGACAGAACACTGAGCATGGAGTTAGGAAGACCTGAGTTCAAATACCTCAACTACCCTCATCAGCTGTGTGAGCCTGGCCCTGTCAACCAGTTTCTGTGGGTCTCAGCTTTCTTATCTGTAAAATGGGCATATAACAACACACCCCCCCGCCTCATGGTTTTTGTGAAGTCCGAAGAGACAATGATTGTAAAGTGTTCAGCACAGTGCCGGGCATAATGTAGGTGCTATATAAATGTTCATTGTTATGATTAATTGTGTGGTTTTATTATTTCTGGCATTGGCCCTCAAGTCTTGTAATGTTG
The DNA here is from genome assembly GCA_028658325.1 of Potorous gilbertii. Lineage (NCBI taxonomy): Eukaryota > Metazoa > Chordata > Mammalia > Diprotodontia > Potoroidae > Potorous > Potorous gilbertii. The sequence continues at coordinate 685,598,522 of CM053770.1, forward strand.
GGCAAAATCCTTCACGCTCTCTGGCTCTCAGTCATTTTGTGTGAGGAGTGATGGGTGAGGCTGAATAAATTCTGTTGTTCTCTTAGCTTCCAAATTTTTTGCCTCTGAGATTAAAATTATACTGAATCCATGGTAAAAGCAGAGTTAGACCCAGAGGGTCCTGACTCCCAATTTTGGTGTTCTTTACAGTACATGTAAGAGATTAGGACTGGAAACTGACATTTGGGAGTTACCCACTTAGCCATTATCCATTCACAGTAGCATCTTCCCCCCTCTCCCATTTCCATCTAAGGATTTCATGTTCTCCTATTATTGACTACTCAATGGTAATGCTCCTACTGACATGGAGGACTTATTACAGGTAGAAAAGAGTGCAGGCCTTGAGAATTATGGGAAATATGGCCCCAGACAAAAGCCTTAGCTCAAGAAAGAGCAGATCATGCACACGCAAAACTTGTCATGAATGATTACAGTAACATGGCAAAAAAAGTGAAGCATGGAATTCAGTGGACTGAGAAATTTCAAAATTATTTTAACTCATTGCAAAGTTTCTATTTGGTACATGGGATGGTGAAAATTGATACCTTGCTTTTATCAGCCTCTGCCTCTGCCTGAGCTCAGCATAGTGACAAGCAAGTCACTTAATTCTCTCATCTTTGCATATATCATTGTTGAAATGTTTTTAGCATTGTGACATCTTTGTGTGAAGCAAAGCCAGACAGAGTCATCATTCTGCGGCCTCTGCCTTCTTAGTCTTGGAGGAGAAGCTTCTTTTTTTTAGGACCATTCAAACTGAGTGAAATATCTCTGGTCCAGAGGCATCTTGGTTTCAGAAGTGTTTGAGATAAAAATCAACATGAGAAATTTCAGATAAACAAACATTATTTAGATGAAATGGGCCATTGCACCCTTGCCTTGTAGTTAAGAAGCTTTTGTCCTATAGGTAGGATACGGATAAACTAGCATTTATACAGATTTTTGAAGTGCTTTACATTTGTCATCTCATTTAGTCCTCATAAAAATACTGAAATGTATGTGTTCTTGTTGTAATCTCCCTTTAATAATTGAGGAAACTGACACTGACAGAGGTTAAATGATTTGCCCATAGTCACACAGCCTGTAGATATCTGAGGAAGGATCTGAACCCAGGTCTTCCTTAGGACTAATCCAGTTCTCTCTCTGCTGTGAAAGCCAAGAATACATTCTCTGTCCCTTTCAGCACATATAATTTAGGAGAGAATTCCCATTAGTATGAAATAGCTCAAGAAGTATATTTTAAATATAGGACTTCATCTAGCAATTCTATTCACTTTCTTTGGAGAGTCATTCGAGTGGATATGATTTAATTTTAGGGTACTCCATAATCTTCGTAGGATCACTGTGGTATCCTAGTTTATTGTACTTAAATATGGATTATGTATATTTACTTCATTTTATTTAATCTTTAACCATGAGGCTTAAACAGATTTAATCTGAATATATGTGCATTATGGATATACATGCATTCCTGTATACACATAGATATGTAGGAATTTATGTTTTAGACTCCATCTTCCATCCTGTATATTGGCACTGGCTTTCCCCCATGCCCAGACTGCATTCCCTCCTCATGTTTTCCTCATAAAATCCCCATTTTTCCTTCAAGATACAACTCAAACATCATATACATCGATGAAGTCTTTTCCCCTTCTTTGGCAGCTACTCCCTTCCTTCTTCCATCTCTTCCTATGTATTCTCTTTATATTTTATAAACTCCTTCCAAACTGGGATCGTCATTCTTTGTACTTATGTTCCATTGTCTGGTACTTGGAGACCCTTAATAGAGCAGTTGGAGGCACTAGGTTCCAAGCCCTATTCCATTGTTTCCTGCTTATGTGACCTTCAATAAATCATTGAAGTTCTCTGGCTCCCAGTTTTCTCCTATTTAAGAAGAGTGTTGGATTAAATTGTCTTAAAATCCCTCCCAAATTTCAATCTATGCATCATTTTAGAGAAATAGATTTTCTGCATTTAATTTTTAATCATACATATCAATAATATATTATTCACTTAAAAAAACCCTTGTTCAGTAATTTGCCAGAAAGTTTACATCGTGCCAAGTGACTGGAATATCCTCTTTGAATATAGATTTTTTAAACCTTTGCTAGGGGCAGTTTTTCCCTTTCTTTTGGGGCTCTGACTCATTCGTGGTACTATTTCTTGATGTTAACAATGACCCAGGAGACAAAGAGGAGAGCTTTCTTATGATTTTCATCTAAATAATGAACTTGCTCAGAGTGTGCCTTGTGGAAAAATCATCTAATTACCTTGCCAGAGTCAGATATCTTTGTGAGGAGACAGCATCAAAAGCACAACACCATCTCTCATACCCACTTTAGAGGAGTTTATAAATGCAGCCTTCAGGGCCTTTATTGATGCTGTTTTGATCTGGTTCTCCTCAGTGAGTATGGACATATCACCTCCCCATTTCATAAGAAGCAAAGATGTTAGAGTTGCAAAGGTAAACATGAGCAAATTACCATGATATGGGGCGGTTCCCTCACTAGTGGTTTGTAAATTAGGGTACAGTACATAAGATGATAGACTAGAAACCCATGCAAAAAAGCCAGGGGCCCTGGGTGTGGAGCCCCCTCTAATTCTGGCTTCTGTTAATGACTTAAAAGGTTTATTTTTTTTAACTTTTAAGGAGGATATAAATTTCCACTATTATTATTAGTAGTTGAATCATTTTCTGACCTGATGTGATCAGTCCATTAACAAACATTTATCATTAATTACTCTGGGGATACAAAGAAGGAAGCAATTCCTATTCGCAAGGACCATACATTCAAGTGGAGAAAAAGTAGTCACATAAATAATTTTATGTAGCATAAATACAATGCTTTGTCCCAAATAGAGTGAATACAATAAAATGTCCCAAAAGCCTTAGGACAGTTTTAGATTCTAATACTGTCCCAAAAACCACAATGCAATTTTAGACTCCAATAGTTATTGTAGAGAAAATAGGTATAAATATTTACCAAGTAATTAAATATATGGTAGTTTGGGAGGGAGGACAGGTACTAGCAGTTACGGGGATCAGGAAAAGTTGTATTTCAAAGGTGGTTCCTGAACAGAATTTACTTTGTGAAATGTATTTATTTTATAAATATTTATTATCTCTCTCCTTCTGTTGTCATTCTCCTTCATGGGACAGTTTTTTAATGAAAAAGAAGGGGACTTCCAAGGCCAAGATGGTGGAGTATGGCAAGAACTTACCTGAACTCTTCCAAATTCCCTTCCAGATGACTTTAAAATAAAGTTTCATGTGTAATCACCTTTTTATTTTCCTATACTATGTTATAGAAATGCTTGTTTTATTCCATAAATTAAAATAAAATTTAATGTTAAAAAAAACACTTTAATTCTCAAAATGCATTCTGGGGTGGCAGAACCAACAGTAGATTGGAGTGAAACAATTTTCCAACCTAGAACAACTTAGGTCAATAGAAAAAGTCATTCTCACTTTAGTGAGATTGGGGTGCACTCTAGCTCAGTTATCTCAAGCAACCAAAAAATAGATTGTACCCTAAGAATCCAGTGGAGGCCTTTGAGGCAACTTAATCAGCAACAGTGACCCCAGGAACTCTCAGCCCACATATGGAGATGATGCTTAGGGGGGTAGGCAACTGGTCAGAAGATTACAAAGGACAGTTTGCTGGCACTGGGTGCAGGACTCTGTTGTGTTGCCCAGAAGGAGATCTGGTGCAAAGACTGGAATCACAATCGCACAATGAGAAGGAGAACTAGCACACTAGATCATGTGAATGCATGGGAGGGTGAATTTTTTCACATGCCCAAAAAAAGAATTCCCAGAATATCTCAAAAAAGAATTTTAAAAAAAACAAATAAGTAGAAGAAAAATTGAGAAAGGAAATGAGAGTGATGCAAAGGAATAATTTTTAAAAAAGATTAAAAGCTTAGTCAAGGAAACATCAAAATGTAGAAAAAATGTACAAAAATTAGTTGAAGAAAACTACTGCTTAAAAATAGAATTGGCCAAATGGAAATGGAGGTAACAAAGCTGAGTGAAGAAAATAATTCCTTAAAAATTAGAATTGGGCAAACAGACACTAATGACTCAATGAGACATCAAGAAAAAATAAAACAGAAGGGAAGCAAGATGGTGGAGTAAAGGCAGGGACTTACCTGAGCAAATACCTTTATAACACTTCAAATACCTTTTCAGATGACTCTAAACAAATTCTAGAGCAGCAGAACACATAAAATGATGGAATGAAACAAATTTCAAGCTCAGGACAACTTATAAGATCAGCATGAACAATCTATTACCCCAGGCTGAGAGAGGAGTACAGTCTAGCCCAGGCTGCACTAATATAACTGGGCCCCAGAGAGCCTGGAGTAGACCTTGGGGTGACTAAATTGCTGGCAGCTGTGGCAGTTTCTGGATCTGTCAGTCCATAATCACCAGGGACAACTTAGAAGGTCAGCAGAAAGGGTCTATTGCACAGGATAGGAGTGGAGCACAGTCCAGCACAAGCCCTGCCAGCACAGTCCAGGCATTGCAGGTTAGGACCAGTACTTGGAAGTGACTGAATCAGCAGTAGCCGTGTCAGTAGATACTTTTGGGTCTCCCAGTCCACAGTTGGTAAGGGGGTAAACAACTGGTCAGAAGGAAATTATATGGGGTCTCTTTGCTAATACTGAGATAGGACTCTTGCTTTGCACATACTGAGGTCTGGGTCCTGGTACTGGATGGAAGTCTCAGGGTGAGGAGGAGTGCTAGCATAACAGAGCTTGTGGCAGCAGTGTTGGGGAGACTCCTCTTACAGTTTCAGGGCAGAAAAGAGTGCTTGTGGTCACTCACAGACCAGAGCACAGGCCACAAGAGTAGAAAACACTTCTCCTTGGATCATACTACATTGGAAGAATTAGAAACTTACAGGTCCCTAGAAATATCTCTGAAAATAGCTGCACAAAACCCGTGAACCTTGGTACAGTGTGTCCTCCACTCGAAGCAGAAGCCTATTTTAACAAACAGAAATTAAGTAGTAGGCTGAGGAAATGAGGAAATATCAGAAAAAAATGATTATAGAAAGTTATTATGGTGACAAGCAAGGTCAAAGGACACACTCAGAAAATAAAAAAGTCTAAACTCTTACATCCAAATCTTCCAAGAAAAGTATGAATTGGCTTCAGACCCTAGAAGAGCCCAAAAATGATTGTGAAAATCAAGTAAGAGAGGTAGAGCAAAAATTTAGAAGATAAATGAGAGTGATGCATGAAAATCATGAAAAACAAGTTAACAGCTTGCCAAAGAAGACCCCCCCCCGCCAAAATACTGAAGAAAATAACACCTTAAAAATCAGACTAGGCCAAATGGAAAAAGAGGTCCAAAAGCTCACTGAGGAAAAGAATTGTTTAAAAATTAGAATAGAGCAAAAGAAAGCTAATAACTTTTAGAGTAACCAAGGAGCAATAAAACAAAGTCAAAGGAATGAAAAAAAATGAAACAATGTGAAATAGCTCATTGGAAAAAAAACTAATCAGGAAAATAGATCTAGGAAGATCATTTAAAAATCACTGGATTACCTGAAATCCATGATCAGAAAAAGAGCCTAGACATCATCTTTCAAGAAATTATCAGGGAAAATTGCCTCAACATTTCAGAACCAGAGGGGAAAGTAGAAATTGAAAGAATCCACTGATCACCTAACCCTGAACCCTAAATCCTGCATAAAATCTCAAAATGAAAACTGCCAGGAATATTATAGCATAACAAGAGTTCCCAGGTCAAGGAGAAAATATTGCATCCAGAAAGAAATAGTTCGTGGAGCCATAATCAAGATAAGAAAAATATTTGCACCTTCTATATCAAATGATCTGAGAGCTTGGAAAATGATATTCCAGAGGGCAAAGGAGCTAGGATTACAACCAAGAATCACCTACCCAGAAAAAATGAGTATAATCCTTCTGAGGAAAAATGGACGTTCAATGAGATAGAGGATTTTCAAGCATTCTTGTTGAAAAGATCAGAGCTGAATAGAAAATGTGACTTTCAAATACAAGACTCATGAGAAGCATAAAAAGGGTAAATAAGAAAGGGATTTAATAAGGTTTAAAAGTAGTATCTTTTGAAAACCATCATTAGGCATTATCTGTAATGGGGATAAGCTAGAAGCCTTCCCAATAAAATCAGGATGAAGCAAGAATGCCCATATCACACCTATTATTCAATATTGTACTAGAAATGCTGGGTGTAGCATTGAGAAGAAAAAGAAATGGAAAGAATTAGAACAGGCAATGAGGAAACAAATATATCACTCTTTGCAGATGATACAATGGCATACTTCAGAATCTTAGAGAAATAATGAAAAAACTAGTTGAAATAATTAACAACTTTAGCAAAGTTGCAGAATCTAAAGTAAACACACATAAATCATCAGTATTTCTATATATTACCAACAAAGCTCAGCAGCAAGAGATAGAAAGAGAAATTCCACTTAAAATAATGGTAGACAATATAAAGTACTTTGGAGTCTACCTGCCAAGACAAACCCCAAACAAAATTACAAAACACGTTTTACACAAATAAAATCAGATCTAAACAACTGGAAAAATATTAATTGCTCATTGGTAGGCTGAGACAATATAATAAAAGTAAAAATTCTACCAAAATTAATTTACTTACTCAGAACTGTAATTAAGTACCAAAAATATAATATAGAACTAGAAAAAATAATTAACAAAATTAATCTGGAAGAACAAAAGGTTAAGTATATCAATGGAGTTAATGAAAAAAATGTGAAGGAAGGTGGTCCAGCTGTCCCAGATCTCAAACCATAGTATAAAAAAGTAATCATCAAAACAATGTGCTGCTGTTTAAGAAATAGAGTGGTGAATCAGTGGAATAGATGAGGTACGCACACACAGTACAGAGTAATACGTAGCTATAATAATCGAGTATTTGATAAACTTAAAGATTCAAGCTTTGGGACAAGAATTCAATATTTGAAAAAAAATGAGAAAACTAGAAAACTGTATGACAGAAATTAGGTATAAACAAATATCTCATACCATATACAAATATAAGGTCAAAATGAATACATTATTGAGACATAAAGGGTGATACTATAAGCAAATTAGGGGAGCATGGAATAGTTTTCCTTTTATGGATAAGGGAAGAATTTATGAGAGCATTACAAGATGTAAAATGGATAATTTTTAGTATATTAAACTTGAACAGTTTTGCAAAAATAAAATCTATGTAGTAACAACAATATTGTTTTAAGAACAGCTTTGAGTGGATAAGTCATTTTGACTAATATAAATATCCAGATTAACTTCAAAGGATACATGAAGGAGGATGCTATCTATATCCAGAGAGAGAATTGATAAATAGAAGTATGAATAGAATAGTTTTGCATATATAAATATTTGTGCATAATGATAGCCATCTCTAGGGTGGGATGGGGGTGGGGAAGGAAGATAAAAAGGCAAAAAGCTAGTTCATGATGGCTTTATTATATATTTAAAGAGAATTGCACATTGTACATAATACAGTTTCATGCACAATCATCTTTTTTTCTATTTTACTATTTTTGGAAATGCTTGTTTTATTTAAGTTCAGAATAAAACAAAATTTAAACAAAATAAAACTTTATTGTGTGATGGAAAAAAGAAGAAAAGCAAAGCTGCATTTTTTTTATTGTAAGTATTTCTGATAAAGATCTCTGAAAACTGAGTCAAATTTAGAAGAATACAATTTATTCCCTGATTGTTAAATGGTTAATGGATACAAATAGTTTTCATATGAAGAAATCAAAGCTATCTATAGGCAAAAGGGAAAAAAAAGTTCTAAATAACTATTAATTAGTTAAATGCAAATTAAAACAGCTCTGAGGTACCACCTCATATCTATCATATTGGTTAATATGAGAGAAAAGGAAAATGATAAATGTTGGAGAGGATTTGGGAAATTGGGACACTGACACATTGTTGGTGGAGCTGTGAACTGATCCAATCATTGTGGAGAACAAATTGCAACTATGCTTGAAGGGTAATAAAACTGCACATACTTTTGGACACAGAATTACCATGACTAAATCTGTATCCCAAAGAGATTTAAAGGTATGGGGAGGGGGCTATTTGTACAAAAATATTTATAGCAGCTCTTTTTGTGGTGGCTAAGAATTGGAAATCGAGGGAATGTTCATCAGTTGGGGAATGACTGAACAAGTTGTGGTATATGATTGTGATGAAGTGATATTGTGAGCAAGATGATTTCAGAAAAAAACCTAGAAAGATTTACATGAACTGATGCAAGGTAAAGTGAGCAGAACCAGGAGAACATTGTACACAGTCATAGCAACATTGTAACAATGATCAACTATGAATGACTTAGATGCTCTCAGTAACACAATGTTCCAAAGCACTCAAGATGAAAAATGCTAAAGTCCTTGCTCTTCAGAAACTTAAATCCTATTGTCAGAGACACGTTTGCTCATAGAGAGTTAACAGCTAGCATTTTATAGCAGTTACTATGCACCAGTCACTTTAGGACATAGATGCTGTTATTATTTCGATTTTTTACAGTTGAAGATACTGAGTCAAACAGAAGTTCCATGACTTGCACTCACCCTGTGAGGAAGTGCCTGAGACTGGATTTGAATTTAGGTCTTCTGGACTCTAATGCTCTATCCCTTGCACCACCTAGCTACTTCTCTATACTTGAGGATAAAGAGAAAACAAAATTACTTTTGGTAGAAAGTATAACTAGGCTTTGGAGACACAAAATGAAACAGTCCTACCCTCAAAGAGCTTATATTCTGTTAGAAAAGTGTATTTCACAAGAGTTTTCCCAGCGGCTCTGACGCTGTAAGCCTCTTGAGAGCAAGGACTAGCTTTGTCTTTATTTCACAGCCCTCTCACTGAGCACAACGCAATAGGTTCTTAATCGATGTTTGGTGATTGGCTGCCCCTTTGATCTTCCCCGTTCAAGGACAGTAGTTTACACTTAATAGGAGCATGGCAAAAACTCCCCCACCTAAGTATCATATCCATGTGTTTGGGGAAACATTAGGATTCAGCTGTCCTAACTGCTTTCTCCTAAATCATATACCCGTGCTCTCTTCCAACTCAGTCCAATGGCTCTGTTAGCACTTTCACTCAGTTCAATGCTTCCTTTGCAAGGATCATGAATTGAAGACTCCTTTATTTTATAGAAGAGGCTGAAACCCCTCTAGCCCTAAAGTTAGAAAGGCTAATTAACGTACTTAAAATCACACATCAAATTATCATCAAAGGTAGGATTGGAAGCCCAGGGTTTTCCAACTGCTAGTTTGGAATTCTTCCCTCCAGATTGTGTTCTCCTTCAAAAGCATTATAATTCATCTTAAAAACAGCAACTTTCATTTACATAGCACTTCGTATTATACTCATTATACAGCTGAGGAAATTGAGGCACATTTATATTCAGTGACTTTATCAAGGTTCTATAGCTAGTAAAAACTAGAAAAGGGACAGTTGACCTTTCTAGTATGCTTTAATGTGTGTAAAGCTCCTTACATCTCTTACTCATGAGATCCTTACAATGCTATGATGTTATTAACCCTTTGGCAAAGGGAGGTGTTGTACCTGGGTTTTCATGGGTGTGGGGAATTCCCAGGTATGGATATTCCAGCCCCTGGGGCTAGGTGACAGCTCTTTTGTAACTCAATCTTGGGGAGTTGTTTGGGAGCACTTAGAAGTAAAGTGACTTTCCTAGGGCCATACAGTCAAGATTTGTCAGAGGCAGACCTGTGAACCAGATCTTTCTAAATCTCAACTTGACGCTGTATACACTCTGCCTCTGGAAGTCAGTATGACAGGCATTATTAGCCATATGTGACCCACTCCAGTCATTTTCATGTCTGCCTCCTCTGAACCAGACCATGACCAGGAGGACTTAACCCTCTCAGGTCTGGAACTCTTGCACTTGGGCCCTTACTCTTTTGATTTGTGAGTATTTCTCATGACCCACAATGTTAGCCAGTTAATGAACATTTTTAAGGGCTTACTATGTGCCGGACTGTGCCAGTGCTGATGTATACAGTCCCAGCAATGCTTGACTTTACATTCTGGCCAATATCTTGCCATCCATCCTACCTCCAAGGCCCACCCCTGCTCTTTCTATGTGTAAAAGCACAATCAAATATTGCTGTTTTTCCTGGAAAGGGTATGCCATCTCCCCAGGGCTCCATTTCTGTGACTTCCTAAAGCAAAACATCTTTCTCTGACCACCACTCCCAAGTTATCTCTTCCTATGGCAATGTATGGTCCCTGAGCCAGGGACTGTCTCCCTCTTGTCTCCTTCCACAGGCTTGCTCAATGCTGAATACATAGTAAGCAATTAGTAAATGCATTTTCATTCATTCATTCATCAATTCATTTATTATTCATGATGAAACTGAATCTCAGGTTAAATCTCAGGTCTATGGTTTCTTGGTACCACAACTAGCTAGAGATTGTGCTTGGCCTAGATTCCAGCACTTCTTACCAGGAGACCCAGCTGCCTTGGTTAATCACCTTTTCTCTGACTTCATTTTTTTAAAACCTGAAATAGCACATTGGGCAGGAGAGATAAGATGTACAAATATAAGTATATACAGGATATATTCTCGTTGTGATACAGTGATAAGAGTCCATGGCCTTAAATTCTAGCTCCAGTATTGGAGGAAGACTTTGACTTCTATGAAACTCTGTTTTCACATTTTTATCGTGTCTAAAATAGGTTTGCGCTTAACTTAAAATGATCTCTCATGTCTCTTTGAAGCCTTAACGTTGTGATCCAGGTATTTTGGTCTTATAGAGCACTGCTGTGTGCAACAAAGTTTTAGGCATTGTCTCGGCTGAAAAGAGACATCTCTACATAACACCTTTCGGGTAAATCACTTGGAATGTCAGGCAAATAGCAACCAATCAGAGAAGAGTTCTCCCTCCTGTCTTCAGCTGTGCTGGGATATGAAATGGAAAGAATATAATTATTCTGGTTTTTATCTTTTAAAAAGAATATAATTTACTTTTTTAGGAGGGGAAAGCTCTTTTGTTTGATCTGTTTTATTCAAAATACCACCAGTTTAATTTCCTCTCCTTTGGCAAGAAGTAGCTTGTCTTTCATAATAATCTAATGAGAGTCATCAGTGTTTTCACTTGTCCATCCTGCTTAGATCTTAGATTGATCTGGGAACTCATTGTTGTGGGCACTCTCGTCACTCATGCAGATCTCCACCCCTTCATGCATTCTCCTCCTCAGTATTTCTTTTCCATTTCTTTCAATAAATCTTCTAGAGAGGTTCTACCCAGAATGCTAGAGGTTTGCTTCTGTTCTAACATGTTTAGGTTATTAGTATTGATGAGATGAGAACAGTAGAATTTGTATCTGGCGTTTATATAATGCTGTATATACCTTATTATGCATTCTTCATGAGGATCCTGTGAGGCAGGTGCTGATAGTATTCTACTTTCCTCTAACTAAATCTTTGCTTTTGCTATGATAAATCTATTATTGATATGGCCCTATGAGGAAAGCATCCTTTACCAAGACTGGCTGGCAATGGCTCTCTAACTTTTAGTCCTAAGGAGTTAACTGGGGCACAAGAGAGGTTGGTACCTGAAATGTGTCAGAGGTGGGGACAAGACCCTGCTGCCTCTATCTCATTAAAAGAATGAGGACATTAAATCACAGACAGTGGATAACCCGTGGCCAGCTGGGTGGCACAGTGGATGGAGTGCAAGACTTGGAGTCAAGAAGACTCACCTTTCTGAGTTCAAATCTGACCTCAGACACTTACTAGTTATGTGAACCCCAGCAAGTCACTTAACCCTGTTTGCCTCAGTTTCCTCACCTGTAAAATAAGCTGGAGAAGAATGTTAAACTACTTTAAATCTTTACCAAGAAAATCCCAGATGAGATCACAGTGACTCAGACATGACTGAAAATCACTCAGCAACAAAAACAACACAAAGGTTATAATTTGTACCGCCTTCCTGGCTGCAAGTCTAGCACTGTATCTCCTGCCCACTTAGGCCAGCCTCCTCTGGTCCATCATTGCTGCTAAATGGACAGCTTAGCTCTTTCTCTACTAGCTCATATCCTTCATTTGTGTTGTGTATGTCCTTCATGTAGCCATTATAACAGCAGCTAGGTGGCCTCCTGGTCTTGGAGTCAGGAAAATACAAGCCCAAATCCTGATGGTTACTCACCTCCTGTGTGACCAGGGCAAGTCACTTCAACTCTAAACCTCAGTTTACTCATTTGTAAAATGGGAACAAATATAGTATCTACCTCCCAAGGTTGTTGTAAAGAGAAAACATATCTAAGGTACTTTGCAAACCTTAAAGTGCTTTATAAATGCTAGCTGTTAATGGATAATTGGTTGTGAATCTCCATGCTTACTTATTCAAATCACAGTGATGTTTTATTCGCTGTTATTAATTATTTACCTTAAATAATAGGATATGTGGCTAGGGAGTTCTGTTATTGAAAACTGAGCTTTAGACTTCTGATGGGAATGCCCCGAGTGCACCATGACTATGTGAAACCTGAGTTTCATCCTAGTATTAACCTCGCCACGCATCTTGGTGTCTACTAGGAGCCCTTATCCCCAAGCGCTATGGAGCATTCACTGCCTCGTGAAGCCTTTAAATAGCTGTCTGCCAGTTACTCTGTGAGACGGAGGAGTTGAATTAATTTTCATTCTTCTTGGCTACCTGTAAAACAACAGAAACCTTCTGCCAACAGATCACCTTTGAATAACTGTAGTTTTCCTTGGCACAATTGAAAAGAATTGATGTGAGACCTGTTTCCTGGACCCTACTAGGCTTCTTTTAATTTCACTATGATACCATCATTTGATTCTAGCTTCCTAATATAGTATTTGTGTCCCCCGCACCCATTTGACACAGTATGAATTTCTATCTATGTCTTAAAATGAGTCTCTGTCCTTCTTCCTCTCCTTGTCCCTTTTCCCAGTCCTCCCTAGTCCTCTCCTTGTCTCTGTCCTTGTCTCTGTCCCTCGTCTTGCTCATAATTCCACATCTTGGACTTTACTTTCAGTCACAGAAAATTTCCCACAAGTCATTTTTTGACGCAATCCCCGCATTGAGGGATTTCTATGCGATCTACAAATTTTGGCTCATGTCTAGGTCTCTACAGAGAAAATCAAAGGTCCTTCAGCATTCCATACACACATTGAGACTGATAACATTTATCAAATGCAGAGCAGTCTTTATTTTATCCCTTCTGAAAACTGCAAAACAAAACAAAAATGAAAGATCCCATCAATAATGAAAATTTTCTTAACTCTGGAGAGCCCCATATTTGTGCAGCTTACATAATCCACAGTCTGTCTGTGCCAAAGGGAAATTCTCTTGAGTTTGAACTCTCATCCTCTGTTGAACCCCACCTCCTTGTAGGGGCTGCCATTAGCACTCAGATTTCAGATGCCCCTGTGCTTAAATCCACTCCCTGTATGAGTTGACATCACTTATGATGTCATTGATCCTCTTCCAAAATGAAGGATGAATTACAAAAAGAAAGGGAAATACATTTGGCAAGGCTCTCTCCTGTTGAACCTACTAGATCCCCATAACTCAGGATGATAGTGAAGGACAAAGCCCTGCTTTCCTCCTCCTCCTTAAGGATGATTGCAGTAATTGATGACATTTGCATAGGACTTGAAGAGCTGAAGAGGATGTGCATGTACATTACCTCATCTGATCATCACAGTATTTCTCATGGTAAATAGCACAGGTGTGGTTGTCCTCATTTTACGGATAAACTAAGGCCCTGAGGGATTAGGTTAAGGAATTTGGACATCAGGCACAACTCGTAAATGGGAAACCAATGCAGATCCTGGAGAACAGTGAATAAAAGACCCTTCCATCACTCCAGAGAAGTGGATGACTGTAGGGACAGAATATTATGCACACTGCCAGATGTGGTCACCATACTGGATTTATTGTTATCCTTCATCACAAGGGAGAGTTGAGTCTGGGATATGTCATCAATGCAAAAGACACTGATACTACCCACTGGAAAAACTGATGTAAAACAAGGGACTCAAGGTAATTTTTCTTGGTGTTCCAATTTTTGCTGAGTAGGAAACTAAGTTCATTTTTAATTCAACTTACCAAGTATATATAGGAAGCTCAGTGGTTCAGTAGATAGAATTATGGGTGTATAATCAGGTAGACCTGAGTTCAAATCCAGTTTCAAACACTTACTAGCGGTATGATCCTGGACATATCATTTAACCTTTGTCTACCTTAGTTTCCTCATCTGTAAAATGGGGACATTAGCACCTACATCCCAGGGTTATTATGAATATCAAAGTAAATGGTATTTATAAAGTATATTATGGCCCTAGAGTTCTACATGTGTTAGTAAAAATAGTAATAGCTAACATTTATCTAGTGCTTACCAGGGGCTAGTCACTATGCTAAGCACTTCATCTTCTCATTTGATCCTTATAGCCCTGGGAGATAAATGCTTTCATTCGCCCTGTTTTAGAGAAAAGAAAGCTGAAACAAACATGTCTATGGATGTGCCTAGGGTCAGACGGCTGGTGTCTGAAACTGATTAAGGCCCAATGCTCTGTGGATTATGGTTCTCCTTACCTGCCTTCTGATACTGCTAAGCCCCTAATATGTGCCAGGCCTTGTGCTGGATTCTGGAGATATAAAGAAGCAGCCATGCCCTCAAGAAGCTTATATTCTATCATGGGCGTAGGGGTGAGTAGCCAGAGAACACGGAAATAGATGGGCAAATATGAAAAAGTCCTCAAAGGAAGTACCAAGTAATTCATTTAGGGTCTAGGGGTCACTAACAACTGGGGAATCACAAAGAACTCTGTATGTATCAGAAGTGGCACCTGAACTCAGGTCTGAAAGAAGGTAGGGATTCCAAGAGGTAGAATTGAGGAGAGAGCATGTTCTAGGTATAGAGTGGGAGAGATGGAAGATGGGGAGAGGCCAGAGAGTACAAGTACTCTAGTTTGGCTATAAGGCAGAGTGAATGAGGGAGAGTTGTGTTAATCATTCAGGGAACACAGATTAGAACATGAATGTGAACAGTTTTAAATGCCAAGAAGGATTTTGGATTTTATCCAGTATACGATTAAAAAACAAATCCAAAACTTGAAGCTTCCTGAGCCAAGGAGAAAGAATGACTGTGTCTGGAATGGTCAGACCTGGGCTTTACAAATATCTGTTTTCCAGCTGCCTGGAAAATGGATTAGAGTTGTGGAGAATGGTAAGGAGGCTATGGTGGTAGCCTGAAAAGAACTGGTAAAGACCTGAACCAGGGTAGTGGCTACATAAATGGAGAGAAGGGGGATGGATGCATGAGATTAGGTCATCAGTTTAGAGCAGAAAAGGCCCTTGGAGTCAGGCATAGGGTCCAGCCCCCTCATTTAATAGATGAGAAAATTAAGGCTCTGGGAGGTTAGGAGATTTACCCTACACACAGTTCTTGAGGCAGGATTGAAACTCAGGTATTCCCAATCTCAAGAACAACACTGTCTCCATTATGCCATCTTGTTGATGTTGTAGAAATAAAGTGGAAAAGATTTGGCAACTTTATTGGACATTTAGGGTAGGGTCTCTTTCATTCATCAATGGGTAAATGAGAGAGGAGTTGAAAATAACTCCTTTCCAAAATGGGTAACTGGAAGAATTCTGGTATCTTTGAGGAAGGATTTTGGGGAAAGAAAATGAGTTCTGTTCAGAACAGGTTGAGTTTGAGATATTGATGGCATATCCAAGTGGCAATATCCTGCAGGTAGCATGAGACTGAAACTCAGGAAGGATGTGAGGGCTGAAGTGATATATCATGGTCATGTATATGGATATGAGTTTTGAAGCTCTAGTTGCTGATGAGATCTGCAAGAGAGAAAGTTGTCAGGGCAGAAAGAAAGAATGCCCTGGATCTCCATCCACTGAGGGATGTGAGATAAGGATGGTGATCCAGGAAGGAAAACTGAGAACAAGTTATTGCTTGAAGTATGGAGGTTGTAGATGCTGTGGGAATCGAGAGAGAAAAAGAAAGGATCGGGAAAGTCTCTATAGTTAACAAAAGAAGAAATCAATGAACCCAATAAAAATATTGCAACATGCATTGAGAATTCTGCTACCCTTATGCCACAAGAAATAGGGTGAAAATAGTTGAAAGATTCCCACATCAGAAGTCAGTAGACCTCTCTGACCAAGTCCCTGCTCTCCTCCTGACCTTCCCAGTGTAACTTGATCACATTCCTGACCCTCTCATTGGACTCAGTGACCTCCAGGAAATATTCTTGCCCTGACTTTTCATGATTTTGAGAATCAACTTCCTGTAAGGCTTTTTGTAAACATATTCCTCAGTCAGAGTCACCAGCTGAATCCTATTAATTTGCCTTCCATTACTTCTCATCATAGGCAGTGTCAAGAGTGACGCCAAATGTCCCAGCCTGATACAGGCTTGACAGTAGAGTCAGTGGGTAATTATAACTGCACAATTCCTGGAGCCTTAAGAAGATTTTGTCGAAGTGTTCTTATCTGAGCTCCAGCTTCTTATCTATCCAAAGGAATTTAACAACTCCATAGCCTTCCTCCACCCACCCACCCCTTTTTAACAAGTATTTTGGAGGTATTTTTGTACACTGTCATCACTTCCTATGGTCCCCTACCCCTGCAATAAATCACTCCTTCATAAGTAAAGAGATCTAACCAACTAAGTGGCCCTGCCTACTGGGAGGAGGGAGGTGTGTACTTCACTCCTTTGAACTCAAAATGGGTCCTGGAATTGATCATACAGTAGTTTTTCTCTTTTTCCAATGTTTTCTTGGACATTTTCTTTTGGCCATTCATCCTAGGAGCATAGAGTTGTAGTAGAAAGGGACCTTGGAGGTCCCCAATTTCAACTGCCTCATTTTGGAGATGAGAAAACTGAGGCCTAGTACAGTAAACTGATTTTCCAAGTATCACATAACCTGTCAGATGAGGATTTGAACTCAGGTCTTTCTGACTCCAAGTCATTCGCTCGTTGAGGAGAAGAAACCGATGTTGGTAACCTTGTACAGCCCTCCCTCACTTAGATCAAAGTCAACTGCAAGTCATGTCATCATCTTGATGTCATGGTCCTGTTTGAGAATGAAGGACAAACACAACATTCCCTCTTCACTACACACTGCTACTTCTTATGCAGATTTCTTTCTTGATTCCCTCCCTCCCAAGTTTCTCTTATTGCTTCACATTCAATTATTCAATTATATAATTGCTCAATAATTATTCAATTATATAATAATTTATTCAGTCATTCTTCAAGTGCTGGTCACACAGAGTAGCATAAGGTTAGAAACCAAGAGTCAGAAGAGACCTCAGAATCCAGTGAGTCCAACCTTATTAGGCACAGAGGTTTGAGGCAAGATTTGAACCCAGGTCTCCAATTCCTGGGGCCCATCCATGACACCACACTGTCTTTGACTACATGGATGTCAGTACTTTGCTATCACAAGAACTTTTGTACTTATCTCAGGGTCAAAGGCTATAATACATTTTAATGCATCTGGTGAATTTGGTACAAAAATTACTTAGGGGAGGAAAAAATGTTTCCCAAAATGATGATTTTTGATAGCTTTCATTGGGAGCATGGGGGAAAAAGAAACTTTATTCTCTAAAATTCTCCTATATTTATCATCTCTTCAACATGGACATTCTCTCCAGTAATATAAATTTTAGCCCATCCTGGGCAACTCTTGTCCATGTTCTCTCCAAAATTCTCAGCACAGAATCCACCCACATGTTGAAGGATTTCCTTGAGTCTCTTCATATTGTATAGCTATCAGAGGAGCAGCCAGCAGATGCAACTCTCTGTCCCCCACTACATCACTAGCCCATCCTTTTCTCCTTGCCATACCTTTCTGTGATAAAATTTTCAAGGTCCTTCCTCCTGAAGATTTTCTTACTAATAATGAGTTATAGCCAAATGATTCTCATATGCATCTCCCCATGTTCCTCTGGGTCATCTTCAATTAAGCTCTTTCATTGTGTTCTATGGCCCCAGACATGAAAACAATATTGGTCTTAAAAAGATGATCCTTTGCTTCTGAGGGAAACAGGATAATTAAAAGAATAACATTGTCCCAAGGCAACTTCTTCTGTCCTCATCTTATTTTTTTTTTAAATTCTGAGCCTAGCTTCTTGTCTTTTTGTCATGTCTGACCCAAATAAATGTAAATAGGTCCAGCTCTATACTTTTCCATCCTCCTCTGTATTGTAGTGCAGACAACAGAGGTATTCTTCATCTAATTGGTTTTTCCCATATAGATTCCCATATGGGCCAAACTCTTTTGAGCGATTATGTATCTTATTTAGGAGGTTTTCCAGAATTTCAGGGCTTGGTGAAGTCAACACAGTATCATCCACAAACCTAAGTATTTAAAGCACTTTAGTACTTTAGAATTTTTACTTTAGGAAAATTAAAAAAAAAAAAACTTGGGGACCTTGGCAGAATCTTACATCTTGTCTCTCAATTGTAAATCAAGTAGGCATAATATTCTCCATCCAACACTATTTCATCTTCTGCCTCCATGACTTTGAATCAATCATCCCTCATGCCTGGAATACTCTTCCTCCTCACTTTTGCCGCTTGAAATCCCTAGTTCTTTTCAAAGTTCCTTTCTGACATAGTGTGTCATGGTGAAGAGGACTCAAAGTTTCCTGGGCTCCATCCATATATATTGTTGTTGGATGAAAAGATCACAACCTTGTTCACATATGAGTGACAACCCTAAGAAGTGACACTGATGTTGAAATTAACCATACCTTTTATTAGGGATCTTTCTTAAGCTTTTGCTTTATTGATAACAATCTTATCAACTGGAACCATACTATTTCCCCAAAATGGATAAGAGGGAAAAAGTCTGGGGCTAGGGAGAAGTAAGTTCCCATCTTCCTCCCCAGTTCCTGAGTAGTTTTTAGATTAAGATGGCACCAAGGGTTAGCTCACTGTGACTTGTGATATACAAAGTTATCACTTCCAAATTCCTAAATATTCTTTTACCAAGATAGAATATTCCCATTTCCAGGGTATTTATGTGTCCCTCTGATGATTCTGTAACTGTTGATGAAGGAAAATCTCAACTTGCTGGCAAAAAGAATGCTTACTATCGGCACTGAAGTTCTTATTATGCCATCACTGAGTTATATAAACAAGGCTGTGTTCTTCTATCAGCAGTAATACACGCAGATTCTCCATCTCATCCCCCTGGCAAATATTGTTACCAATAAATTTATATCATTGTTATGGTTAACAATAATTATTCCAGATGATTATTTTATAGTTTTATAAATGGTATTGTTATAAATTTATCATCTTATAACAATGATGATGATAAACCTAGATTTGCAAAACACTTATATATCCCATCTAGTTTGATCCTCACAAGAACCCTTTGAGGTGGGTACTTTAATTGTTGACACTTTACAGATGAGGAACCTGAAATTGTGAGAGATAAAACAACGTGCCTCTGGCCACAAAGTTAGGAAGTGTTTAGGGTAGGATTGGAACTCGACTCTTTCCTTCTCCATATTCAGTGCTCTCTCCACTGAGCTCTCTAACCATATTAAGACAGCTTAAACACACTTGATAAGTGTGATGCTTATACTTGGTAAGTAATCACTACAATAAGAGAGAGTGACTCAATGACCTCTAAGATCCTTTCCAGCTTCAGGCCTATGTATGACCATTCTTGGCAATTTTATTGACTTCTAATGAGCAGTTTCTCCTGGTTCCTCTCTCTGGGAGAAATACAAGTCGAAATCTGCTTATAGATGAGATCTAGGATGATTATGTTCCCTAAGAAAAGGGCAGGAACAAAAGACTTTCAGGAGGAAAAAAAAGTTCTCCACATCATCCCAAGTCTTAGTGTGAATTCTCTCTCTACCGTCATTGTAGCTGGGTAGCTGG
>CM053770.1:685618608-685789270 GCA_028658325.1 Potorous gilbertii
GGGGGGGGGTTTGGGGGGGCGGAATTGATTCTGGACTTTCCTTCACTTTCCCCCTTCATATCCCTGCTTCATCCCACCCTGAAATTCCTGTGTTTAGATCCACGTTTGAAATGCTTGGTTTGGGGAAAGAAAAGAATTAAAAAATAGAATTAAAGAACTCAACCCACCTCAGGATCTTATCCGATTTCAAATTTGGGGAGCTTTGGACAAATCAGGTGGTGACCTTCATTCTGATCAGTAGTGGCTATTCTGGGTCATGTCTGAGCAATTTGAACAAAGAAGGAGAGTGAGCAGGAATAGCTTTCTTAGCCACAAATGCGAGGTTTTACTTTCCCAGGGAGTAGGCACCAAATTTCCCGTTGCCTTACTGATTGGCGTTTGGGGGGATGGTGCTGTTTGGCTCGTGGGAGGGCGAGGCAAGTCATTCACATCCCCGGTATTTGTTCTGAGAGGCACTTTGTGAGGATTCTAAGACTGAGCTAGGACTGTTGTGGGCTGAAAAGGCTCCGCTGTCATAGGACTGCAGGGCGCTCGCACAATTTCGTGCCAGCCCGAGTCATGGAGGAGAGAATCCCTTTTGCAGAAGGGTGAATTGAGTCCAGTTGTCTAAAGAAATTGGAGCCAATGAGCCTGGAGCGGGCGGGGCTCCAGTCAGTACGTTACATGGCCAGATATAATTTTGAATGAAGGTTTTTAAAAATCCGAGGTGCCCTTTGCTGCATGACTGACTCCAGGTCTGCTCTCTTGATCCAAGGAGGAGCGCCTCTCCTGTGAGCAGCATCCATGAAGCGGCTGTAGTTTGATGAGGTTCTCCAGCCAGGCGCATGGAAGGGCTTATGAGGAGCCCTTATGAATATTTCATGAGTAGGTCTCTCCAGCTGAATGAATTCAGTGAGTGGCAGTGTGTAGCTTGCAGACAAGCTATCTCCACAAGGAGGCTACAGACAGCAAACACTAGGGTGCTGTTTTCCGAGGGAGAACCGGGACTGAGCGAGCTGCTGGGGACGGTCGGGAGCAAAGCTTGCTAGAGCATGCGACGCACCCTCTGGGTACCATTAGCATCCTTAGCACTTCAGCGCCAGGACCTGCCCAGGGTGAGCCGCTCGGAGCTCTGATTTGCAAGTGGGCTTTTCTGCTTATGCTCTGGCTTTTCCCTCGGTGTCCGTGACAGCTTACACACTGCCACCCCAGACATGACAGCCAAGGAGTCTTCCAAGGAGCTGGGAACTCTTGAGAGCGAGGTGCGCATCCGGACTTTCAAGGAGCAGATGCACTTGGAGCTGGAGCTGCCAAGGCTGTCAGGAAACAGACCGACTTCTCCCAAGATTTCCCCTCGCAGCTCGCCCAGAAACTCCCCGTGCTTCTTCAGAAAGTTGCTGGTCAATAAAAGCATCCGGCAGCGACGCCGATTTACTGTGGCACATACGTGGTAAGACGGGCTTTCTGTCTCTTGTTCTTTCCACCCTGGTGCTGGGAGAGCATGGAATTTCTATAGCAAATGGAAATAAAACAAAACCCGGTTTCATTCACAGTACGTGCGGCAAGTGTGAGCGGAATGGGGTGAGAGGCAGCTGGGAGGATTTCTAGAGCCCTGCGGGGGAAATCGGCCTCTTGCTTCTCCTTGTTTTCCAGATTAAATCAATAAACCTCAGAATAGGTAGGGTGGCTCATCTGGATTGGGGAAGCGGAGAAAGGGGCCAGGTGTGCTATGATGCTCATGATTGAAGGGAAGGTCCCGGGATTGCTTTAAGAAAATGTCTCTCAGGGACCGGTGCCTACTTGTTCCAGGCACAATTATGTTCAATGGGGTATTTCTCCTTTGCTGTTTTGGAACTGAAGGATGAGCTGATGCTGAGATGTTTCCCCTTTCTCGGCCATGCCGTGATTTTCCCAGTTCACTTAAAAATATATTAACTAGCTATAGATGAGGTTTTAAAAGTAGGGTTGCAGTTTTAGTGGTCCTTGTTTCTCTCGCCCCCCTCCCCAGTAAATTTCGATGGAAACCACATTTCTCATTGTGGATAAATCAAGTCACAAAGGGCAAATATTGTTTGTGCTTGTTGAGTTGGTAGATATTCTCCTTTCATTCTAGAAGGAGAAAAACTAAAACAGCTCTTTTTATTCCTGAAAATACTGTAAAGTTCCTAGCTTGACTGGGGCTATAATCCTATTTCTATATTCCACAAATTGTATGCACCCTCTGATGATTTAGCCCCCAATTTTCTAAGAAAAGGGGGACAGAGTTGGCAAAGGGGACTTCCTCCTGAGGAACCTAGCACTCTCTGGGACAATCAGTTCTAGGTGAAGATGCCCCACTGTGGCTATTTGATGGAAGAATGTTGGGTTTCTTTTGGTCGTTGTTATTTCATTGTGTTTCACCTATGGATCTGTGACTTAAATAGTGTGGGGAAAGCCTAGTGTGAAATTGCCCACCACTGATGTAGATTAGTAACTCTTCCCTAGTCTCAAAGAACTATCTGGGATACTTCCTGACAGGTTAGGTGACTTGTCCTTGTATTACAGGCTAGACTTGAACCTGGGTGTTTCAACTTCTAGACTGACCATCTAATGACTTCATGGAAATACCTTTTGTTCAACTCATAGAAACTTAAAATTCTAAAATACCTTAGAAAAGCAGAAATTCACTCAGCTTCTATATAGTGGAGTGGAAAGAAAGTTGGGTTTGGAGTCAGACAATCAAGGTTTGAACCCAACTCTGTCACTTGATACCTTGAGCATGTCAGCTAATCTCTGAGTCTCAATTCTGTAAATGTTTGCTGACTTGATTGTAAAATGAGGAAGTCTCATGCCCCTCTATGGCCCCTCTGGGTCGAAGTCTATGATCCTATGAGAGAAAGAATTGGACCTGTCTTCGTTAGTTTGTACACCAAGATCTCTCAAGTAGATGCAATTCTTTCTCTGGCTTAGTTGTGAAATCCCAGAAACAGCACAGCATTTATTTAGTCAGCTTCAAATAAAAATGCAAGGGCATCAGTTCATTTGCTTTTTTTAGTAGATTTTTTTCTTTTTAATGATGGTACTATTCAAAATTAGATTCTCCTGCTCTTGGAAATTTTTTGTCATTTAATAGGGGGAGACATGGAGAATAAGAGGGGAGCTAGCATTTCCTGAGAGTCATTTCAACAACACAGTTTGGAAAGAATGTATTTCTGCAGAGATCATCATCCTACCCTGGCATCTGGACAGTGATGTTTAGAGTCGTAAGAATGAATATTGACTCTAATTCATGGGATTTTAACCTTTTGGGGGTTTTGGACCCCTTTGGCAGCCTGGGGAAACTTACGGATTTTTTTTCAGAAGAATATTTTGGGCTTTCTATAATTCATAATGGAAGAATATGGTAAAATTCAGTTAGAAGTTAGTGAAAGATAAAGATGTATTTTTCCTTCCAATTTCATGAATCTTTTGAAATATACCCACAAACTCCAGTGGACCCCAGGTTAAGAACTCCTGCTCTGATTATATTTTCTCATTGCCTCTTGATGTTCGAACATTAACCCTGCAAAGTTTCAGCTTGCTCCTGCTCAAGACTCACTCTGTGTTGTTGTTACCCAAGTCATACCAAGTGTGGTTAAATAAGCAGGCTAACTTTTAACTCATTCTAGGTAAAACTGTATGTATGATGGAAGATTGGAACTTTCCACATTGTTCAGTTAGTTACAGTACTGTCTTCCTACTTTTTAAGATCCTGTAATGCTGACATTTTTAGCAGAAGGTTTCCCTAGAAGAACCTTTCTGGGCCCCTCCCTCTCTTCTTATAACATGTGGAAGTGTTTATGCAAATGTTTCACTAAATTATGTGACTATAGAAAATAGCTGAATGAGTTATTAATTATGCTAAAAGAGAAAGTAAAATAAAATGTTGTGATTTGCATACAAATGCATTTGACCTAGAGATACATTAAAATATATACTCACCTGCACTGGTAGGGGGAGTTTCCTCATGTGAATTCAAAGGTCTGTTCCCTATTCTTATGTATTGATGTATATGTGTGTATCACCCTCATTCATACAGGTTCATACATGCATGCACATATATGCCAATATGTGTGCATACATATTCCTACCTGTAGTCAAAACAGGCTGTAATTTTTTTAGCAGAAGCAAATCTAATTAGAGCTTTTAGTAAGCGCATTTTCAGATAATGATAAATCCAATTAAAGCCCAGATATGCCTCCCATATGACAATGATTTTGGCTACACAAATTCATGACTTTTCTCCTTGGGACAAATTTGATGCAGTGCTATAAATATGGATTAGATTATTCTCCAAGTAGTCAAACAATATTTTGGAATAACTTTTAATTTTATTCATATGTTGTCTCCTTAATGTACACAGTAAGTTGAGGAAAAGAAATTTTATGCCATGAGCTCGAGATCATGGTAGATGACCAACTTCCTTAGTCAAGGGAATTCTTTTTTTCCTAAATCACTCATGAGAAAAATACCATGAAGGCAATGTGGTCTGTTGATGCAACTTGAAAATAAAAAGACCTGCTTCACATCTGCCTGCTACACGAATTGACTGAGTGGACAAATCATTTAACTTCTTTAAACCTCATTTTCCTCATCCATAAAAGCATGATAATTATACCTATCATGTCTACCTTGTGAAGTTGTTTGTAGAGGCATAGATACCTATTCTAAACTAATCTCCTCATTTTACATATGAGAAAAAAAATCAAGAAAAGAGAAATGTTAGGTGTTACCCAAGGTCACACAGGTAGTAAGTGAAAAGTTCAGGATCTCAACTTAGGTCCTAGAATGTTCCCACTGTCTCCTTTTGCCTGAGATACATACAAGGGAAGTAACTTCTTCTCTCCTTACCGCCCCAACTGGAAATTATCAAAAGTGGGGTGTGAAGTCATGTCTTCCTGATTCTAAAGCCATTACTGTACATACTACAATATAGTAAATTTCTACATCTTGCTTCTGATGCAGCTAAATAGCACCACAGTGGATGGAGCACTGAACCTAGAGTTAGGAAGATTCATCTTTATGAGTTCAAATCTGTCCTCTGACATTTGCTAGTTGGGTGACCCTGGACAAGTCACTTAGCTCTGTTTGCTTCAATTTCCTTACATGTAAAATGAGCTGGAGAAGAAAATGGCAAGCCACTCTAGTGTCTTTGCCAAGAAAACCCCAAACAGGACCACAAAGAGTCAGACACAACTGAAATGATAGAACAGCATGTCTTGCTTATGTTTTAAAAACAAATAAAAGTATTTCATGTCTTCTTATTAAGATATAATATGGTTTGCTCTGATCAGCTTGTCATGACAAAAGCCTAGCATCCCTTTCTGCCAGCATTTTCAAAACCTTGAATTTAAATAGGAAATACAAAATATGCTCTTAGAAATGGGTAAAAACAAGGCATTACTTTTCACTGGATGGGAGGCTTCAAATGGTTTTGATTTCCAGGCTGAAATTAAAGAAATTCTCAAGGAAATCATTCATAGGAGAATGTTTGGATTCAAACCCCCTGAACAGATTCTTGCATCTTTTGTTATTTATGAGATCAGGTTCGTTTTGATGAACTTGTAGGGCTATTTTTTTTTCTTTTCATTTTTTTTTTGTGGAAGTCATTGGGAAATGGAGTAGTAGGGGAGATTAAATGTTGTCATCCTAAGACTTCCTTGTGAAATCAGGATCCTGACTGGAAATGTGGTCAAAGTGTTAGCTCTAAGTAGGACCACCATCAAATCTTTCTGTTGGGCATGCCCCCTGCCACATCATCCAGTTTAACCTTCAATGTCAGGCAAGATTATTTAATCCTCCTAGACATAGCTCTGAAACTGTCCCCTTTCTAAGATCTCCAGAGAAAGGGTCTAGACCTTTCTTCGTGCAAAATTTAATCATTTCAAGACCGATACTATTACCACATTCTTACCTCACCCAGTCAATAAGCATTTGTTAAACACCTACTGTGTGCCAGCCACTGTGCTAAGTGCAGAGGATAAGAAGAAAGACAAAACAAAGACCCTGCCCTAGAGGACCACACAATCTAATGGGGGAGACAAGAAACTGACAACTATATTCAAACAAGCTACATACAGGATAAATCGGATATAAGTAAAAGGGACTGAGCATTGGTGTTGAGGAGAATTGGGAATCACTTCTTGTCAAAAGTGGGATTTTATATGGAACTTAAAGGAAGCCAGGGAATACAAGAGGCAGAGATGATGAGAGAGAGCATGCCAGGCATGGGGAACAGCCAGGGAAAATGCCCAGAGTCCAGAGATACCTACATCTAACCCAACCTCTCATGCAGAGATTTACGATGGATCCCGATTTGGATATGGGCAAGTGACTTTCCTGTCTTTCCTGTAAGATACCATGACCACAGGATCAGAAATCAAAAAGTGGAAGGGACCTTAGAGTCCTCTTAATTGATCCTTTTCATTTACATATGAGCAAAATGAGACCCAAGAAGATGAAGAGACTTAAGGCAGCTGGTGGTGCAATGAACAGAGCACTGGACCTGGAGTCAGGAAGACCTGAATTCAAATATGGCCTCAGAAATTGACTAGCCATGTGAACCTTAGCAAGTCATTGAACTTGACTCAGTTTCCTCATCTGTAAAGGGGAAAATAATAGCACTTGCTTCCTGGGGTTGGCATGAGAATTAAATAAAACAATGATTGCCAAGTTTTTGTAAATCTTAAAGTACTCTATCAATAGCATGAAATTAAATAGTATGAAATTAAATGGTCATACCTGGGTTTCAATCTCTAATCCTCTGATTCCAAGTTCAGCTCCCTTCATGAATCTGGAATTATCCTTGAATGAATTTCAGTGACATTGAAAATTGCCTCGCAGCCTTCTCTTCTCTAGGCTGAATAATCTCAGTTGTTTTTAGCTTTCATCAACTAATTTTCCACTCTCTTAGTCATCTCTGAGATTCTTCTCTGAACCTTCTCCAAATTTCCTAATTGCTTTTCAGTTCCAGAATTCAGAATTAGACACCCAGCTCCAGGAAGGATGGAATCAGGTCTGAGAGTGGGAACTTCTGCCACAGTGCTGACTGCTGACCAGTGGCCACTCTTTGCCTGGGAGATGGCAGCCCTGGCTATCTACTGGTATTCCAGATGGCATCCCAGTTTTCAGCTTACTCTTAGATACCACCCTTGTGTCCCTCCTTTTCCCAACCTTTTCTACATTCATTCCGATAATTGTTTCTCTAGGGCTCTCTCTCGCCTAACCTTTTTGTCAGTCCCGAAGGGTGTATTAGAGTGAATTGTTTGAAGGAAAGAACTTCTGTTGGTCCAATCTGTGCCGTGGGCCCATTACTTCTCATCTCCCTCGTACACTCTCCTCTTGGACTTACAAGCCAGAGAAAAACATTTTGAGGTGTCTTCTCCTAGATATGCTTCCCCTCCCCATCTTTCTGTAGAGGAAGCCTTAGTTTATTTCATTAACAAGAGTAAAAATCTTAATGCCTCTCCATGTCTCCTCAACATGGTATAATGCAGTGTGCTAGCTCTGAAATCGTAGGTCCAGAGTTCAAATTCCTCCTTTAACCATTATTAGATTATTAGCTGTATTATGTAGGGGCTTAGTTGTTCCATCCTTGAAACTGAGGGAGGCAGGCCCATGCGTTTCCAAGTATGTCACCCAGTCGTCACTTAACCTCCCTTTGCATCAGTTTCCTAAGCATAACGTAGGGCTCATAATACCACCTACCTCCACAGGTAGTTTGAGAATCTAATGAGATAGTATTTGAAACATGCTTAACACAGTGCCTGACACATTTGTTATTGTTGGTGGGTCATGTCCAACTCTTCATGACCCCATGGACCGTAACACACCAGGTTCCTCTATGCTTCATTCTCTCTTTCTCTCTCCTCTCTCTTTTTCTCTCTCCTCTCTCTCTTTCTCTGTCTCTTTCTCTCTCTGTCTTTTTCTCTCCTCTCCCCCCTTTCTCTCTCTTTCTCTTCCTTTCTCTCTTTCTCTCCCTCCCTGTCTCTTTCTCTCTCTTTTCTCTTTCTCTCTTTCCTCCCTCCCCCCTCTAAATCTGTCCAAGCTCATGTTCATGGTTTCCCCAATACTATCTATCCATGCCATTCTCTGCCACCCCCTTTTCCTTTCGATTTTGATCTTTCCCAATATCAGGTTGGTTTTTTTTTCTTTTTCTCAATGTGTCATGTTCTCTTCTTATGTGGCCAAAATATTTAAATTTTGATATTCAACCTTCCTGTGATTGGTCTGAATGAATTTAAGTATTGACTGATTTCATCTCCAGGCTGTCCATGGAACTCTCAAAAGTCTTTGCCCGCACCACAGTTCAAAATCATTGATTCTGCAACTCCCAACTTTTCTTATAGTTCAGCTCTCACAGCCTTGCATTACTACTTGAAAAACAGTAACTTTGACTACATAGACCTTTGTTGGCAAGGTGACATCTCTGTTTTTTAGTATGCTGTCCGGATTTGCCAGAGCTTTCTTACCAGGGAGAAAGTGTCTTCATTTCATGACTGTAGTCACTGTCTGCAGTGATTTTTTTTTAAGACCAAGAGCATAAAATCTGACACTGTTTCCATTTCTTCTTCCTCTATTTGCTAGGAAGTGATGAGATTAGTTGCCAAGATCTTAGGTTTTTTTTTTCTTTAATGTTAAGCTTCAAGTGAGCTTTTATATTCTCTTCTTTTACTGTCATCGAAGCTTCTTACTTCTTCTTCACTTTCTGCTACAAAAGTGGCATTATCTGCATATCTGAGATGGTTGATATTTCTCCCAGCAACCTTAATTCCAGCTTTGATTCATTCAGCCTGGCATTTTGCATGGTGTACTCTGCATATAAATTAAATAAATAAGGTGAGAATATACAGCCTTCTCATATTCCTTTTCTAATCTTAAACCAATTAGTTGTTCCATGTTTGGTCCTAACTGTTGCTTCTTGGCCTGAATACAGCTTCCTCCGGAGATAAGTAAGAGGATCTGGCCCTCCCATCTCTTTCATATCTTTCTCATATAATTATTATATATTCTTGTCATGCCTTCTTAATCTCTTCTACTTCTATTAAGTCCCTACCATTTTTGTCTTTCATTGTACCCATTTTTGCATGAAATATTACCTTGCTATCTCTCATTTTCTTTTTTTAACTTTTTTTAGACTCAAACACCAAAACACAAATACACACAGAGAAAATAAACAAAAAACAAATCACAAACGAATACCAAGTAAGAAAGGGAAAAAAATACGTCTTGTGCATA
The DNA here is from genome assembly GCA_028658325.1 of Potorous gilbertii. Lineage (NCBI taxonomy): Eukaryota > Metazoa > Chordata > Mammalia > Diprotodontia > Potoroidae > Potorous > Potorous gilbertii. The sequence continues at coordinate 685,627,843 of CM053770.1, forward strand.
GCACAACATGAGAGGATTCAAAATAGGTAACAATAGTTTTTGTTTCAAGAAAGCTTGTACGATAAATACTACAAGTTGTGTTGAGAGTTGTCGATCTTTTCTGTTTCCTTGTGAGTTTTCTTTTTTCTCTGTTGTGCGCTTTTCTACTTTGTTCTTTTTTCCTTCCCCCTCCCCCAAGGCTACAATTAAGTGCAGATATATTTCTGTATAGCTATAGATAGATAGATGGATGGATGGATGGGTGGATGGATGGATAGGTAGGTAGATAGATGGAGAGGGAGAGAGAGAGAGAGAGAGAGAGAGAGAGAGAGAGAGAGAGAGAGACCCATATACTTTCCCAAACATATTCTACTCCTCATCGTAGTTTTTCCTCATTTCCTTAAGGAGATCTCTTGTCTTTCCCATTCTGTTGTTTTCTTCTTGAACTTTGCATTGATCATTTCAGAAAACCTCATCTCCTTGCTATTCTCTGGAATTCTGCTGTCAGTTTGGTAGATCTTTCCCTTTTGCTTTCCTCCTCCTTTCAGCTCTTTGTTCAACCTTGTCAGATGCCACCTTACTTTCTTGCTCTTTTTTTTCTTTGGAATTTGTGTTGTTGTGATGATTTTCCTCCTGTACAATATTGAGAACTTCTGTCCATGGTTCTTTAGTCACTGGACCTACCAGATCTCATCTCTTACATCTATTCATCACCTCCACTTTCTATTCATAAAGGATGTTCATTAGGTCATACCTATATCATCTGATGGTTTTCCCTACTTCAGTTTAAGCCTGAGTATTGCAACCAGAAGCTCATGATTGTAACCAGAGTCCGCTCCAGGTCTTGTTTTAACTGACTGTACAGAGTTTTTCTGCCTTTGACTGAAAACTATATAATCAATCTGATTTCTATTTTGACCATATCTGTTGATGTCCATGTGTAGAGTCATCTTTTGGGTTGCTGAAAAAAATCTTTGCCATGACCAGTGAGCTATCTTGACACAACTCTATATTCTCTGACCTGCTTCATTTTGTACTCCAGTACCAACTTGCCTGTTGTTCCAACTGTCTTTTGATTTTCTTCTTTAGCATTCCAATCCTCTATGATGAATGTGATTATCTCTTTTGTTTTGATGTTATTTCTAGAAGATGTTGTAGATCTTCATGGAACTGATTAACTTTGGCCTCTTTGGCATTGATGGTTGGAGCATAGACTTGTACTTCTGTAATGCTGAATGGTTTACTTTGAATTCAAATAGATACCATTCAGTCCTTTTTGAGATTATACCCCAGTGTTACTTTTCACACCATGCTATGAAGGTTGCTCCATTTCTTCTAAAGGAATCTTGCTCACCGTAGCATATGTAATGATCCCCTGAATTAAATTTACCCATTCCCACCCATTTAAGTGCACTGACACCAAAGATGTTGACATTTAATCTTTCCATCTCCTTTTACATCACATTCAGCTTATCTGGGTTTATAAAGTTAACATTCCAGATTCATGAGCGTTGCCTTCCCCCTTCTCCCTCCCTTCCAGTTTTAGATTTATGGTCCTAGGATCTATTTTTCAAAGGTCAATTCTTCCTCTGTTTCTCTTCTAGCCTGCATGTGTCAAACATTTAACGAATAGGTATTTATCGAGTACAGTTCACTAAGTAATATACTATGGATGATCATACTGGTGTAAAGACAAAGATCTTACATTTAAGGAATTTTCCACCTAGTTGGGGATAAAATATACATTAAAGAAACAATTATTTCTTTCAATCCTGGCGACCCTTACTGAACTTCAAAATGGAGCATGATGGAGATGATGAGATGGAGACCAAGAGAGGTTAAAAGACTTACTCATTGTCCTATACCTGGTAGACATCAGTGTGATTTGAACCCAGTACTGCTTTGATTCCAAGTTTAATGCTTCTATTTCATCATTAAACTAAATTAATACTCACCTTTAATTTCATAAGATAGGAGAGGCATGACCGGATAGTACTTGATCTGAGGTGGACTCCAAGATTGATAGCAGCCAACAATTTGATAGGATGCCAAAAAGTCTTGAACTCTTTCTTTTTAAAATAAAAGGTCTGTATTTTAGGAACAAGGACTGATAGTCCTGCACTGTCCTGTCCTGTTCACACCAACTCAAGTCAAGTTAAGGACTATACTTTATTTGCTTACTAAATGCAATGTTGTGTTTGAATATTGGGTACCATAGTTTCTGAAAGATTTTGGTAAGGCAAAGAGCTTCTAGAGAATGACAACCAATACCATGAAGAGCCTCAACGTCAGGCTGTATGACAATCAGTTGAAGTAGGTCAAGATTCTCAGCCTGTAGAAGAAAAATCTCAAAGTGCATTAGTAGTGATAAGATGAATATTTGAAGGGTTGTCATAAAGAATGGCTGAGCCTAGTTACGTCTGGCTCCAGGGAAGAAAGCAAAGAATGAGTTGAGGTTGGAGAGAGGTGCATTCAAGTTTAATGTCACTGGACTGATGACTTCCTAATAATGAGAACTGATCCTAAGAGCAATGGGTTGCATCAGAAGACCCTGAGTCTGATCTCTTTGAAGATCTTTAAGAACAGGATGGATAGACACTTATTGGGGAGGTAGTCTGGGGAGTGTGTTGCTGAATTATAGATGGTGGGTTGAAATGTTAGGTCAACTAATGAATTTATGATTCCAAAATTCTGTGTTTGTAAAATTATCTTAACATTTTCACTCTTGAATAAAGTTGGAAGTATCTTGAGGAAAGGGATTAAATCTTTTTTTTCTTTCCTCTACATAGAACCTATACCTTGGTAGGGGCTTATACAATACTTAATAATTTGAATTGATAAAGTATCATGTATGCAGGTACTGCTTAGTTAACTTTAACTTCTTCTTAGACTAAGCACAATTCTATAGTATAATCATGATAATATAGTTGATATGGCTTTCCCCAAAATGACCATAAATAGCAAAACAGAACTGGTCAGACTTCACTTGGAAGTCTAACTAACTTTGACTAAAATCTGGGGACCACATTTTATCAAGACCTTAGCAACGTAGGGTATATCCAGAGGGGAGGGGCAGAATGGGCAAAGGATTGATGAGTCTGAAGTCTGAGGATGGGGACTGAAGGCACCGGGACTATGTGATGTGGACAGAAGAAAATAGGTGATATGATAGCTGTTTTTGAAATCCCACCATAGAGAACAAGGCTTTGATGCGTGATGATTGTCCCTGGGACAAAGGCTATGGTAGGGAAGTTGCAGAGAAATAAATTTGGGTTCCACCTCAAGAAAAAAAATACGTCCTAAAACTAAAGCTATGCAGAAGTAGATTAAACCACTTTGAAAAGTGATGATTCCCATAAATTTAGCTTCTTCCAGCAGGGCTGGACAGACACTCAGCATGTACATGGGAAAAGAGCTAGCATTAAACATGTAGACTCTCTAAGATTCCTCTCCTCACAATGAGATTCTATGGGTTTGGAAGAATGGAGAACTGAATGGATTTGTAGGGCGATGGCTGCACAATTCCAATTCACCTGAAAATTACTCAAGTGTTTGCTCTGTTTGGAGTATGGAGATATGGCCATACAAGAATGATGAGAACTTTTCTTCTCATCTGGAGGCTTACACAAACCAATGCAGCACAGTTTTTGTCTGAGCCTATAATTATAGCTTGAGTTTTATCCATCATGGAAGACTAAGTGTTGTCTTTATGGTCCCTTGGAGTCTTTAACTCTTCCATATATTGGATTATTTGTGTGTGTGTGTGTTTGAGATGTGACATGCTAATCACTCGGTGAAATGCAGTTTCCAAGCCCCAGCCCAGAATCCTAACAGTATCATGTGGGACATCATCATCTTTGCCTTATTTCCCCTCTCCCTGCTAAGAAGACATCCCTCCTTCTCGAGTTTTCTATACCCTCAGTTTTCTGTTGTTTATCTGTAATTCCATTACATTCCATTCCATTATTCCAATCACTACACAGGCTACACGGCCGTCGTGCTGAAGACTTTAAGTGATGTTTGTGTCTGGAATGTGCCATGATGCTCCCTCCCTCCCCTGCACACACACACACACACACACACACACACACACACACACACACTTCTCATCTAATAACCCCCTCTTTCTCCTTTTCACCCCCATCCAGTAATTGTCAGCTCCTTGCTTTCTCTTCCCTGCTGAAGTGCTATAAGTAAGAGCGATGGAGGCAACTCTAACAGGTCAATTCTCAGGTAACCAATAATCCCAGATCCAAGCCCAAGTACCAATTCCTATAGCAGTCTTAATGGGCTCATGTCATGTTCCAAGCTCATCCCCCTAACCAACAACAAGACCGAGTGAATCATCTCAGAGTTCTTTAATCTCCTTAAATAGACACAGACAAGTTTGGTTCTTAAAAGCTGAGATGTTCACTTTTGTTCTCATAGTATCCTGAGTGTCTAGTGCATCTAGACACTTAATAGATACTGAAGGATTGAGTGGTTGTGATTCCTGTCTTATGGGAAGAGCACACAGGACTCATGCAAACTCATACATGAAACAGGAATGAATAGGAAGCCAGTAGTTCTGTAGATATTGTTCTGGACCCATGCCATGGTTGTTTTTCAGTTATTTCCTTCACATCTGATCTTTTGTGACCCTATTTGGGGATTTCTAAGCAAAGATACAGGAGTAATTGGCCATTTCCTTCCTCCCAAGACCCAGTCTCAATTTGCCATCTTTGAGGCAATCTTCAAGAGGGCTCTGGCTTTCTCAGGACAGTGTGGTCAGTCCAAGCAAGCAGTAGCACTAGTCATTACCTGCTGTAGTTTCATATCCATTATTGTCAATGACTACAAGGGTCTGATTGAATCTGGCTGCTTGAGCCATTGTGAATTCCACATTGAATTCAGAATTGCTCAGGGTTACTCCTCCAGGCTTTTCATGTACTTCTGTATACCTGTATTTGTGACAGCAATGGTCACAACCTTCCTGGCAGACCTCACATAGTGCTCAGGCTTGTAACTCTAACACACTTACAATACCATAATGTATATTACACCCATCAGTATTGGCGTCTTATCTTCATCTTGAGTGCATGCTCCTTGATACAGAGACTGTCTAGCCTAAAATCTGTGACTCTTCGTGCACCCCCACAATAAATTTTACGACCCATATAACTTTGGGCAAATCACTTAATCTCCCTGAGGCTCAGTTTCCTTTTCTATCAAATGAGGAGATTGGACTCCTTGGTTTCTGAGGTTTCTTCTGGCTCTAACGTAAACATTTAAGAAATATTTGTTGTATTGTAGTGAAAAGAGAATGGCTATGGTTACTCTAAAGAACAATTATTAATGTTTCTACATTGGGAAATGAAGAACTAGATGCAAGTCTATTAATTAGTTAATTAAATGTATTTATTTTAAGGTTTGGATCTTTCTCTTTCATCTAAGCTGGAAACTCAGGCACTTCTCATGGACAGATCCCACTACCGATGGGAATCTTGACCTGAGAAGGGGAGGGAAGGAAATAAACATCTCTCTAGTACCTGCTGTATGTTAGTCATTGTGCCAAGCACTTTTTACAAATATTTTCTCATTTGATCCTCAAAACAGCCCTGTGAAGTAGTCCCATTTTATAGCTGAGAAAACAGGCGGAGGTTAAGTGACTTGGACAGGGTCATAGAGATAGTAAGTATCTGAGCTAGAGTTGAATTCAGGTTTTCCTGAATCCAGGCCAGGCACTCTATCTACTGCTCCAACAATTGCCTCTAAATCTGTGCTGATTCACCTTTCCTTAGGTAACCTGGTAGCTTCCTGTTTCCAGTACAGACCCTCCCCTTCCCCATCCCATGGGCATTTTTCACCTCAGAAAACTCAGAAATCCTGAGCTCAAGAGATCCAACAGCCTCTGTCTCCCCAGTAGCAGAGACTGCAGACAAATACCTTTACACTTAACTGAAAACATATATAGTAAGCACTTACCATGTCCCCAGCACTATGCTACATACAGAAGAACCAAATACAAAAGCCAAGACAGTTCCTGTCCTCAGCTTACCTTCTAATGGTGGAGCCAATGCACAGAAGGAAGTGATTCCGTTGGAGCAGCATGCTTAACATGTAATGTAGCCTCCTTTAAGAAGACTCGATAAGGCACTGTGTAATTCTACCAATTTAAGCTTTTAATTGGATACCTTGAGGTAATTTAGTGAATTTCCTAATTCTGTGAGGACATTTTCGTTAATGATCCTCATATTTTGAAAAAGTTGTACTCTAATGCTGCTTCAAGTTTGTCAAAGTCTCTGCCAATGGAAAGGAAGTTTTGGCAGATAGTTGCAAATTTTAAAGAAATGATGATGGGCCCAGTTAAGGACTATGTTATACATGTTTGCTATCCAAGAACCCTCCTAGTTAAGATGATAGAAGCTTCCTATCAGTTTGGTTGAAGGATGATTCTCTTTATTTTTCTTTCAGACACTGCAAATCTCCAAGAAAGCTCTTTGTAACTCTTATCTGATTTTATCTTAACAACCATGGAAAGTAGATTCTCTGATTATCTCCATTTTAGAGACAGAGAAACTAGGCTCAGAGGAATTAATCCATTTCACAGCTAATGTCTAAGGCAGAATTTGAACTCACTGGGGCTCTGATGATCTCATTCCTACACTCCCATCACTTCCCCACTTAGCTGCCACAGGAGGTAAAAATAGCAATAAACTGAACTCAGATCCCCCATCCCTTCAGCCTGTCTTCCTTGGGGTAAGCATTGCCATCAAGAAGGGTGTGAGGGAGCTGAGAATCCCACTTACTCCCTGTGTGTTCTACGCTAGTCAGAAAACATCTGGAGCAGCAGTTCTAGGCAACAGAATGACATTTACCAGTTGTGGAACATTTGAAAAAAGGAATCCAGGTTAGTAAAGGACCTCAAGTTCCTGTTAAATGAAGCTGATTGAAGGACCGATAATTGTTTGCTTGTTATATTTGCCCTTCATTTCTGAAGAAGACCATGACATTGGAGAAATGATGATATGACTTGCACTTGACTTTGTTTTGAGTGAGGGAGGGCTGTGCACGTCACCAGCCTCACTTCTCCTCCAGAGCCATCTGGATCCAGTGACCAGATATTCATCTCCCATTGTATGCTGGGCCATCTCCAGCTGGGATGGCCCAGCATACAATGGGAGACCTTGGTCTCCTTGTCCTATTCAGGTCCTCACTTAGGGTGAGGTAAGGTCCATGCGGTGAATAGGTCTGTGTAAGAAGTAGTCAGGGAGTGGTCCCTTTAATGAGCAAAAGAAACTAAATCCGGCTATAACCACTCTTTAGCCGGGAGAGGTCCAAGCAGCCCAATGTTTAGTCTGGGGAAGAAGTGGTAGCCTTCGAAATAAAGAGATTAGACTTGGCCTGTTTGGCCCTGGGGGCAGAACCCAGAGGCCCAGATTTAGACCTGACATAGAGAATGATCCCAGGCAGCTAGGGCTACCCAAATGTGGATTGAGCTGCCTGGGCACGATGCTGGCTCCTCACTCCACAGAAGGGCAGAGGCAGGCTAGCCCCTGTAGCTTGTTTTGTAGGGGGAATCCTTTTTCAGGTAGGTTTAATGAGATGACCTTAGAGGTCCTTCCAGCTCTGAGCTTCTATAATTCCTTCCATTCTCTAACCTTTCCTAGAGCAGATGGAAACAGCCCCTGTCAGACACAGCAATTTGCTTGGCAAAGAAATGTTTGGGTCCTGCTGTGTGCAAAATAAAAAAGGGGGGCAGGGATATCATTTGTTGACATTCTCAGGTAGCTTCCTGCTGTATGATCTTACTGTGAGGGAAAAGAATTTCTACTATGCTTTAGATGAATCAGTAAAAGAGAACAGCAGGCAAATGAGGGCTCATCCAATTGATGGATTTAGTGGGCTTCCCCTGCCCCCACCTCTAGAACAGATTCTTACTACACTTAATTTTAGGTAGAGTGACTTTTCAAAATGTAGTTGAGTAACCTTAGTGCTCCTGGGAAGATTACCAGGGGTTCCTTGGAAGAAATTCTGCTCTATCATATCCGGGCATTGCCACAACATCATCCAAAGGGGCTATCTAGACATTAGAACATGGTGGATACAAAGAGTTCTGTTGGGGCTCAGTCGTATCTGACTCTGTGACCTCATTTGGATTTTTCTTGGCAAAGATGCTAAAGCAGTTTCGCCATTTCCTTCTCCAGCTCATTTTACACTTGAGGAAACTTGAGGCAAATAGGGTCAAGTGACTTGCCCAGGGTCACACAGCTGACACAGAATTTGAACTCTGGTCTTCTTGATCCCTGACTGTTCTACCCGCTGCACAATCTAGCTGCCCACAAAGGGTTCTAACAGTCACCAAGTTAGAAAGTTAGAAAGAGGTTTATGATAAAGAAGAGAACACAGAAACAGGGTAATCAATCAATAAACAGACATTAGTTAAGCACTTACACTGAGTACAATGGAAGGCAAAAACAATTCCTGCTCTCAAGGAGCTTACATTAAAGTGGGTGTGACAACAAGCATATAAGTAGGTAAAGATAGAGTAACCAAAGTGGGGAAAGTTCAAGTGGATGGTGAGGGAGGAGGAAAACCAGTAAAAATCTTCAGGAAGAGGGGCCATTTGAGCTGAATTTGTAAGGAACCCGGGGCTGTTGTAGACAGAGGTGAGGAGGAAGGGCATGTGGGGATAGCCAATACAAAGGTGGAGTCAGAAGGTGGAGGACTGTCTTCCAAAAAGGGCAAGATGACTAGTATTGCTGGATGGTAGAGAGGAGTGAGGCCTGAGAAGGATGCAAAGTAGGAAGGGGCCAGTAAAAATCCTTAAATGCCAAACATTAGACTTTATATTTAATTCTAGAGGTAATAAGATAGCTTCAGAGAACTGAGATGTGAAGAGAGCTCATGGGAAATCATCTGTTTTCCTGGTGTAATAATTTTCCAGAGTTGAAAGGCTGGGTAGGTGTATTACTATGGGGGGGGGGGGCAGCTTTAAGAAAGACCAGAAAGTCTATTGGAAGAGCCGTACTGGTGGAATTAAATCTATTATAAGAGATCCAAAACAATTAATTGCCTTGCTGCTGTGAGAGCCCAGTTGAGATAGATAAAAATTAATTTGTAGTGGACCCAGTCAGCCTAGTTTTGTAATTTCCTCCAGCAATGTTCAGCATCACTTGAAAAGGAGCAAAGGAGACAAATGATGAGCTTAAACAAGGTTGAAATTTGGTAAGTCAATGGAAAGAAAAAGGCTGCTTGCTATATAGATATATTGATAGAGGTGACAAAGCTACTCAAGAGTTAAATGCATTTTAGCAAATATTTTCAGTGCCTTGAGACAGAATCAAGTAAAGTAAGAGGAGCTAGAGCCTCTTCAGAGAGCTTTTTGCAGGGGATGAGGTCTGCTTATTAGTGGAAGTCTCATCCTGAGATTGAATGGTTTAGGAAATTGAAGAAGATATGTGGATGGTAGATATGGCAAGAAATAAGAAGGGAAAGTAACAATTACATGTCTATCTGTCTAGGCTTCTTTCTTATTTCAAGCCCTAATATGTTGATATTTTTATCAAATGATTAATAAAAAAGACTTGCAGCCTCTTTTTGTCTTAACTGAACCATACAAGTTTAAGAGTTAGGGACTGAAAGGATCTAATATCACACTAGGAGATTTTCCTGGTAAGAAGTTATTAGCCGTGGGTAGGTCCCACCAAATATATTTTCAGTGCATGTCAGTATACTGTGTCATTGCTATGGGATTCAAGATCTCCGACTACAAATAGAAATGCTATTTCTTTTGCAAGAATTATCCAAAATAGAAGACACATATGAAATTTTCTGTAGTTTCAGAATGTTTTCCATAGGCTTTTTTTAGGTTTGTTTTGGAGTTTGGGTGGTAGCTTGAATTGCGTTATGCAACTTTTATTTGTATTTTAAGGCTGAACTTGGAGTCAAGTATTGGGTTCTCTCTCTGAATAGACCACTGCCTTGCAAAAATCTTAGATTAGTTATTTAACCATCTTGGCCTCAGTTTCCTCATCTGTAAAATTAAAGGAATAAAAATAAGGGCTGACATCCCAGCTTGGGAGGTAAGTTCTGCTTTAGAGTCCAAAGATTCCCCTTTTGAGAGAAACTAGAAAAAGCTGTTTACCTGTGCTGCCTTGGCTTCCTCTCTTCCCACTTGTCACCCCTTCATAGTCTAGCTTCCAGCATGATTACTCAACTGAAATGGCTGTCTCCAAAGTTACCAGTGATCTGATGGTCTTTTTTCAGTCCTCATCCTTTTTTGTTGTCTCTTCTCCATTTGATCCCATCGACTACTCTCTCCTACATACTGTCTCTGGTCAGAATTTTCCTGTCTCCTTCTCCTCCTCCCTGTCTAGCCATGCCTTCTCACTCTCTTTTACTGGTCCATTATCACATCATGCCTCCATATCTGTCCATGTTCCCCAAGATTCTTCTCTCTCTCTACATTCTCCATCTTATAAAACTGGCCACCTCCTGTGTATTTAATTAACATCCCTATGTCAGTGGCTTCCATGTCTCTATATCCAACTACATTCTCTCCCTTAACCTTCCTTCTTCATTACTAACTTCCTATTAGACCTTTCAAACTCAGTGTCCATTAATCATTCAGACCTTTCCCAAACTCACTTCTTGTCCAGACTTTTGGATTTCCATCCAAGGCATCATCTTTCTTCCAATATCCCAGGTTTGTAACAATGATGTTATCCTTAACCCTTCATTTTCCTTTACCAAACACATCTGGTTCACTGATAAATCCTGCCATTTGTACCTCTGCATCATCTCTCATATCCAACCTCTTCTCTCTATCCATATAGCCACCTCCTTAGTTCAAGACTCTGTTGGCTTCACCTACATTATTACAGCACCCTCCAAATGAGTCTCTCTCCCTCAGATCTCTTCAGGTTATAGTGTTGCTGAAGTAAATTTCCTTAAGTACAGATCTGAATACACAGCTTCTCTATTCAGTCACTGCAGTGGTTTCCTATTGCCTCTAGGATAATCTTTATCCTCCTCTGTCTTGTTTTGAATTCACTTTATAACTTGCCTCCAATTTATTTTTCTCTTTTCATTACATGTTATTCCCTTCCTGCCCCCCACTAAATTCACACATATCCTTTCATCTCTGTGCCTTGGCACTCCCTGTTCCCCATGCCTGGAATGCACTGCCTCCTTACATCTGCCATGTAAAATCCCACTCCTAGTTTAAGATTCAGCACCTTGTTCAAGCTTTTCCTTATTTCTGCCCATCCCATCCTGGCACTTTCACCCCCGACTGCTCTGGTGCCCTCCCTCCCAAAACCAACTGGTATTTAACTTCTTTGTTTTTATCTTTATTTCATTTAATCTTTTTTATATTTATTCTGTATACATTCATCCATGTCCTTATTGTGTCCACTTTCAGAATCAATCTTTTTTTGGGTAGAGATGTGAGGTTTTCATCACCAACACCTACTGTGACACATATTAGGTGCTTAGTAATGCCTTTTAGACTTGGGTAATTGATTCAACTCCTCATAGCTAACTGTGAGCCCAAGTCTTCAATGAGTCACAATTTCATTGTCTGTGAAATGGTGATAGTGACACTCACATCTACATCATAAGGTTATTTTGAATTTCAAAGTAGGTAATAAATGACTTATAGTCAGTCATTTGATAAGCACTTATTAAGCACCTACTACGTGCCAGTCACTGTGCTAATCAACAAGGATATAAAGAAAGGCCTGGTAAATGTTAGGCATTATATTGCTTATCACTAACTGTTACTATTTGCAAAACACTTTGCTTACTTTATATCACTTGACATTTTTGACCACCAGGTAAAGTAGGTGCCATTTGTTCTATGAAGTTTGGATTCAGTCATAGGGCTGCACTTGAAGATGTAGAGGGCTGCATGTAACCTCAAGGTCACAGGTTCCCCACCCCTGATAAACTATGGATTTTATTTTCACCATTTTACAGATGAGGAAATAGTGTCAGAGAATGGAAGTGACTCAAATAAGGTAACACTGCTAGTGTTGAAATCCAGGTCTTCCTTGCCTCCAAGATTAATTTTATTTTTACTTTTTAAAAATTAATTTATTCATTTTCAGTTTTTTTACAGTCACTTCCATAAGTCTTAGATTCTCTCCCCCTCCATCCCTGAGATGGCATGCAATCTTATATGGGTTCTACACATACATTCCTATTAACCACATTTTCACATTAGTCATGTTGCATCGAGGAATTAAAATGAATGGGAGAAATCATGAGAAAAAAACAAATCAAAGCAAAATATAACACAAGAGAAATATTCTGCTTCATTCTGTGTTCTGATTCCATAGTTCTTTCTCTGGATATGTATGGCATTTTCCCTCGAGTCCTTTGGGAGTGTTTTAGGTCCTTGCATTGCTGTGATGGGCTAGGCCTACCAGAAACAGTCCTCGCACACTGTGGCTGATTTGGTGTGCAATATTCTCCTGGTTCTGCTCATTTCACTCAGCATTAATTTATATAAGTCCTTCCAGCCCCCTCTGAAAGGTTAATTGGATTTTTTAACACCTGTAGGACCCATCAAACACTTCAGTAAAGGACATCCTCCTGTGTCATTTGATTATGATACCATAAAAGTATTTTTTCTATAATGTCAGAGACATGACAAAGTATAAAATATGTTACTTTAGAAGAAAGCCAAGGAGAACAAGGGTTTGAAGAGAGATTAGTTTACAATATTCATAGAATGATTCATTCATTAGCACTAAACTATGAGCTCTGTTTCTTCTAAGGTATCTTCTTTCATGCTGTAATATTCACACATTTGTGTATTATGGTGAATCCCACTTCAGTGGAGGAGGGGCTACATTACCCTGGATAAGTAGTACCCCTAGGAAATCCTCTAACACTCTTATGTTACAAGGCAAGTTGATCTGCATTGGAAGACAGTTTTCTTTCTGGGAGTTCCCTTACAGAAATGAAATCAGAAGTCTGACTTCCTGCCCCTTTCCCCCAGTTATACTTATACCCTGAGGAACTGAGCTCAAGTACACTTTAAATGCTATGTGAAATAATTTTGTTCATGCATTCACTCAAATACACATTTGTCAAGTTTGTACTTCATGTCAGCCATTGGAGATACAAGACAAAAATGAAACAACCCCTATCCTCAAGGGGCTTACCATAGGATTTTCATTCTTGTTTTTCACCAGATTTAAAGCAAACATCTATTTGTACCCATTGGGTTGGAAGGCAATGAAATAAAACGGTGTATAGTGGGCAGAGTACCATGCTTAGCGTAAAGAAGATGGAGTTTAAGACAAGAGGTTAACTCAGTACCAGCCAGTCCATGGAGCCTCAGTTTTCCCATTTGGAAAATAGGCTTAATAATAATGCCTGCTTCACAGCTGTTGTTAGGGTTGTGATTCAGAGGTACTCTAGACTCAGATGGAAGCAGTCAGGGGTGCCACATTGCATAGAGCACCAGACCTGGGGGTGGAAAGACCTGAGTTCAATTCCAGCCTCAGATATTTAGTGGCTGTATAACCCTGGTAAAGATTCTTCATTTCTGTCTGCCTCAGTTTCCTCATCTATAAAATGGGGATGAGAATATCACCCACCTCCCAGAATTATTTTGAGAATCAAATGATATTATAATTGTTCAGCACTTAGCACAGTGTGTGGCATCTAACAGTAGCTAGGTAAATGTTATCTATTGGAACAAGCTAGTATTGTCGTTGGCATTCGTCATCATCATCATCATTATTTTCCTACCTCTGATGCTAACTGATTCTCTTAGGCAAAGCATTTGGATTCTCTGGAGCTTTTTGTCCCTCATTTAGAAAATGGCAGGACTGGGTAGGACAAGAGGGTTACCCTCTGAGACCCTGATCTCTGTTCCTGTGAACTGCTTGTCCAACTTTACAACTTGGAGAGACTTCACATCTTATTAAACTAATTAAAATGTACAACATGGTGGCTTCTCTGTTTCATCCTTTTCACAAGGTTCTACTTGCAGTGAGTTACCCCAGGATTCAGCTGAGTTTTAGAAATATCACTTCCTTTTTTTCTCTGACCATCTCAGCACCGTTCTACTTCTCCTTCCCCCCTTTTTTAATGGCATTTCAGAAACCTGGCTTCCACGAACTAATTGCATCAAGTTACCCAGAGTTATAACCTATGTAGACTCTAAAGCCTTCAGATTTGAGTGCTCTTTCTCACCCCAGGATGAAAACTGGGATGGATGGATGAGAGGGAAGGAAGAAAAATAGGGCCCAGAGAAATTTTGAACTTCAATCAGACCCTAAAGGCATTTTCACATCCAGAGATGACTTTTGGAGAAGTAACTGCCTTCCGGGTGTCATTGTTGTCTTTGGCTTGAGGGTGATGGGAATGGCAGAATTTCCTGGTGGGCCTCTTGGAATCACTGGTTTCCATCAAACTCAGCTCAAGGGCTCCCTTCCACATCTGGTCTTTCCTGGTCCCCTAGACATCAGTATCTCCTTCTTCTGGGAATTGCTCCTCATTTTATTGTGTCTTCAGCTTTACTCAGATGATTTTATTTTTTATGTAACCCATACTTATTTGTGAAAATGGTGTCTCCCCAGCAGAAAGTAAGCCCTGCCTGTATACTTTATTTGTAATTCCAGTCACAGGGTACAGCTCCTGCCAGGTGATCAACAATACTTGTTGATTGACAGGTAGATTGCTTAGTCTTTGTACGTACTTCTCTGGTGATATTGGTCTCCTCCAGACAACAGGAATTGTCTTGTGTGTATGGACATATTTATGTGTATACATATATAAGCATGCATAATGTACACACATACATGTGTGTGTATATACATACACATACATTCATGTACATACACTTATGTATGGACATGTTACTTCCTGAGCAGAATACAATGTCCTTGAGGGAAGTGCCTTTTTTTGAGGAGGGGGTACTCCTTGTAGTCTCAGCACCTAGCAGAGTGCGTGACATAAAGGTCTTTAATAAAGGTTGGATTCAGTGATTTGCAGCCCCAGTATTTAGCTCAGTGCTTTGCACCTAAGACCTTCTTAATGAACAGTTGGTGAACTGAGGAAACCTTGCCCCTCCTTATCTATTTCCTCTTGCCAAGTGTGGGCTATCTCCAGAAATGCTACTCATAGTAGTCCTGGAGTCACTCAGATGAGATTTATAGATGTGCTTATATTATTGGCCTGACAAGATCTGAAGTGGCACTTCCATGATATTGAATGCCACTTGCACATTTAGTATCATTCATGAGAAACTCTTTCTGGAGTTTCTCACTGGAGTTTCTAACTGGAGCCATGGCCTTCTCAACTTGCTAATAAAAGTTTCCATAGGTCATTTCCTCTCTCCGGTGGAAAACAAAATTTGCCCAGCCTGGTAAGCACGCTGGTTTTCAGCTTTAGAATGGGCTTCTGGGGCGGAGAACATGGGATCTCAAAGGTACATGGGGCCTTCTAGTTCTTCACGTGTGGCCCTTTGACTGAATTCATAGAACCAAAGGATTTTTGTTTGAATTTCTGTGAATTCAGTCAAAGGACTGCACTTGAAGACCTAGAAGGCCCTAGGTAGCCTTGAGGCCCCTGAAGGACCTTGAGTCACTCTAGGTGGAAAACTAAATGAGAGGCCATCTTCCAGTCTCACCTTTCCTTGTGATTTGGTAAGTCATTCCCCAAACTGCCTGTTTGGAGTTCTTCCGGCCAGTGAATCTGAAATGGGAAGATGTTATAGTCAAGAAGTATTTCATTCAAAGATTTATGCAACCTTTTCCCAAATGTCTTTGCAACATTTAGATTAAGTTTCTCTTTCTTCTTTGGTTCCTTCCTTGGCTATTTAGAAATGGAAACAAAAGGAAATGTTATTGCTAGTCTACTGTCAAAGATTTTCCTTCTCCCATTATCATTGTTCAAACTCACATCATCTCTTGGCAACTTTCTCGCAATCAAATGGTCTTATCTTTTAGGACAAGGTGTTCTGTTCTAACGAACTGGCTTTTCATTGAAAATAATTATTTGGATGCACATATAGATACCCAGCATTGACAAAATGAAAAACCTGTAGATGCTCTAATTAGCATGTCCATCATATCAGGCTCTAGAACCCCTGAAATATGCAATATATACTAGACTTGTTGATAATTTAATCTGCTTAATTGTAGATTTAATAACTTCATTCGAATGAATAATCATGTTAACTATTGTTCGGCAGTAATTTCATTTGAATAAAAACTTATGAGATTAGGTCTTAAGGTAAAAACTTATCCAAAAAGAATACGGTGCTTGGTTGGGGTACTGGGACCCTGACGTTTGGTACCAGCTCTCTGGACATTCAGTGTGCTCTCTTGGAGTCAGAAGCTTTTGTATTCAAGCTGTGACTATGAGAGTTACTGGCTGTGGACTCGTGGAAAGTTACAGCCTCTTGAAACCTCACTGCGCTCATCTGTGATATGTCTTACAGAATTTGGCCTTTGGAGGACGTCCCAGTGGTTTTCTAGTTCCACTCACACACCAAAGGAGTCGCTATGATAATATAGCCAACGGGTTACCTAACTTCGTTTTGAAGACCTTCCATCATGGGACTTGAACCTGTAGCCTCTTAGGACAGACCATCGTACTTTTGGACAGCTCTAATTTTCATTACTATTGTTAATTATAGTAATAGCCCTTACGTAGCACTTTAGCTCCTACAAAGCACATTAGATATACATGTATGCATAAATGGATATGTGTGTATATTTATACATATATACATATTTGCATATAAATTTTATCCTCGGAACAACCCTGTGAGGAAGATACTATCTGTATTTTACCAATGAAGAAACTAAATCAGAAAATAGTTAAGTGACTTGCATTGAGATAGTATTTGGACTCAGTTCTTTCTCACTCCCAATTCAGTGCCCTAACTAATACACCACCCAGCCGCCATATTAGGAAGATTTCCTTCTTCCCCTAACTTCATGTCTTTGCTACCTTTTCCCATTTTTACAGATTTTACCCTCCAAGGCTAGAATTCACTATATACATTCTATTGCCTCTCACTATATACATTCTGTTGTCTCTCTAAATGAAATACTGTGCATCACATGAGACTTTTCAGGTCCCACAAAGTAGAGATTACAGTTTGGAGTCACCACCATGATTGTTCAGATGGTCAAATGGAGCTTGAAGTTTGAGCCCCTGCTGAATGTTTATTAACTGGATGATGTTGGACAGGACATTTAATCTCTCTGAGTCTCCGTTTATTTGTCTTTAAAATGAGAGGGTTGTATATGATGACCTCATGTCCTTTCTGTATCTAAATCTATGATCCTATGAGGTCATACAAGTAGTAGTCTATCTATATATGTATGTATATATGTATGTATGTATGTATGTATAGGAAGAATGAACAACTTGAAACATCTAGGTAGTGCACTGGATAGGGTGCCAGACTTGAGTTCAAATGTAGCCTCAGACACTTACTAGCTACATGATAGTGGACAAGTCACTTATACAATGTCTTTCTCAGGTTTCTCACCTATCAAATGGAGATCTATCAATCTATCAAAGAGCACTTACCTCCCAGAGTTGTGTAGACACAGTAAGACATTTGTTAAGCACTTAGCACAGTGCCTGTCACATAATATGTACTTAATAAATGCTTGCTTCCTTTCTCAAATGCCTCTTCCTATAACAGGGGTCTTTAACCTGGGGTCCCTAGAAAGGAGTCCATAGATAGAGTTCAGAAACTCCATGAACTTGTGAGAAAAAAAAATTATAGCTTTCATTAACCTCTGATTGAAGTTTACCATTTCCTTCAGCTAGAAATTTTAAAAAAATTATTCAACGTTCAATAGATGTTTGTTGATCGAAAAGTATTCTGAGAATTGGTCCATAACCTTCATCAGACTGCAAAGTGTTCCTTGTTACAAACAAATATATCGATAACATTTGTTCTACATGAAGTCTTTCCTGATCCTCTTAGCTACTAATGTTCTTCCCTCTGCAAAATAAAATAAAATAATTATTGTGTATTTACTCTGTATCTGTCTTCCCCAAAGAATGTCAATCTCTTGAGCACCAGGGCTGTTTCATTTTTGGTTTTGTACTCCTACTTCCTAGCATAATGTCTAGTATTTAGTAAGTGCTTAACAAATGCATGTTTTCCATTTGATTAAAACATCTATTATCACACAGGCTGCATGAGTAATCTAGGTGTAAAGCTGGCCCTCTGACTTCAGAGAGGTCTGTATAAATCATATGGAATAGAATGAGACATGCTCCCAAAGGCAGCAGTACTGATGTCATCCTGGAACATGGTTACATGACCAGGCCATTTCCATTTTGTCTGCATGTACCTGGCCTTGATAATGCTTTTTACAACCCTTCTCATGCTTAAGTCATCACGGGTAATATGCTGCCATCCACTTATACCAACCACAGCTTTTTCTATTGTTCCTTGAGCCACTTCCATTTTGATTCTTCTGGGATCAAGGGGTCACATGATTCATAGCCATCTAGAATTACTGGAAGAATAGAAGTGTTTCCAAAAAGGGCTTTTTGGGCAGCAGACAGCATGACATCATTGAAAGGTCTATGCAGTTTCCCCAGTGCCATTCAACATGATCTCCTTTTTCTACTCAACTCAAGATCCAGCTTATTGTCTGCCTGTAGTACCTGTTATACATATATGTACTGGTGGAGCAACTCGATGGGCTTCCCATCCAGCTGCAGGTTGGCTTCTTGGAAATATATTCTTCATTTGTCCATCAAGTGCATTGGGAGCTCAATTTCTCATAAATGACTGGAGATCTTGTTGAAGAAGTTTGATTGTGTCCCAGACTGGATGCCATTAGGTGAATTATCTGTGAATAATAATATTTGGGGAACTTCATCATGTATAGGTCTTCCACTTTTTTGGGGGACTCCAAATTGTATTTCTCCATGCAACTAACTTAGATGAGTCTCCAGCTCTGAATTTCATCTCTCCTAATGTTGGTATTGAGTAAATCAAAGTGTATATGTGATTGTATGTGTATATACATACACAAGTACATATATACATGTATACACACATATGTGCATATACATACATATATACAAATATACCTACATGTGTTTATGTGTATGACTGTTCCTGTCATTGAATAAAATGACTTAAAACAGATCTATATTATCTAAGCAGCATTGGGATACATAAAATATATTTTTTAAAAAAGAAGAAAATCTCCAATACATCAGGTATAATCTCTATGGAAGATTCATAGGAAGACATACACAAGAATCAAAGAGGAGAAGGCATTCATGGGTTCAAGAATTCAGTTCAATCAAACAGGCATTTATTAAGCCTCTTCTCCTTTCAAGGTGGTATGCTAGAGGTTCGGAGATACAAAGACCATGTAATTTCCTCATGGTATCTGTACTGCACTGGAGAGAGATACACAGATAAGTAAGTATAAAGAAATTTGCAGGTAGACAGAACTAATGGTGGAAATCATGAAAGGCTTCATGTAGAATACAGCATTTCATCTGAGCCTTGAAGGTAGGTAGGGATTCCAAGAAACAGTTTTTAAGAGAGTGCTCATTACAGCCAGGGGGAGTAACCTTGAAAAGAGTGGGAGATAGAATATTGGATGAGGAAAAATGGGGCTAGTAGACAAGTTTGGCTAGAATATGGAGTATATGATTAACTGTTTTAGAGCTACTGTGAGTCCTTTATGGGTTTTTAAAAAATTTTCTGTAGGTTGAAATAAAGGTTGTCCTCTACTTTGTGTATGCATTGTTACCTTGTGTGCCAGTATGGGATTTAAATATCCTCTCAACCATATCTGTGCGGAACTCATCATGAGCTTCATTCAGACTATGCTCGGGTTTCCCAGAAGTGACTCTGGTAAGAGTAGTGTGAGAGGAATGATTTGAGTGGGGCAATTCTTCATCAAAGAGGGAACTTGACGCATAAAAACTTATATTTGAGGAGTTCTGTGACATGGGTTACATATAATTGTATTGTCTTGTTGGGCACAGAATTCTGTGAGATATTTTAGTAAATATTCCATGTGTATCTTAGCCTCTCATTTGCCTCTGTGTCCTTGACTATCAGAAGGAGCCAAACACATATATTCAAATCATCACCTACAAGGGAAAATATTTATACTTATAAAAAAGAATCATTCTATGAAGAGAATAAAGGGGAGAAAGAGAAATTGAACAAATAAGTCTTCTCGATGATTAGTGTTTGATATAAATACCAGGAACTTTCACTCATGACAAAGCAGAGCAGACGACAACAGCTATAACGACTTCCTAATTTGTTTCGTTTTCAATTCCTCATTATGCTGATGATTGAAACATAGCATTTCGTTTTGTTTTTCATTTGTCTATATATCTGCACTTCAGCTTCAGTTTTCTCCTAACTTGTGCTCCCTAAGAGCCAAGAGT
The DNA here is from genome assembly GCA_028658325.1 of Potorous gilbertii. Classification (NCBI taxonomy): domain Eukaryota; kingdom Metazoa; phylum Chordata; class Mammalia; order Diprotodontia; family Potoroidae; genus Potorous; species Potorous gilbertii. The sequence continues at coordinate 685,648,228 of CM053770.1, forward strand.
AATATTAGGGCCAGATCTGCGCAACTTCAATGTCATTTTCCCCAAGCTTCAATGCAGCTTATTTGAGTCAAATTTCCATCCATTCAAGTGTCATTAGAGATGGTTATTATTCAGTGGAAGACAATGCTTCAGGGAGGTTAGCATCCAATGACTTTCAAGATTTGGAGTGGTCCACATCAGATACGATCACTCTCCCTATGAAAAATTCTTTAAAGAACAAAATTATCATTCTACTCATGTCCCTGCTTTGGTTGTGGAAATCATCATGTTACCAATGTTTCTACCTGTAGATTTTTTTAAGCTCAGAAATAAGCAATTTTAGTTCCTGGTGCATAGAAAGGAGGCCATCATGCTCCAATGCTGAACTTCCTTCTATACAGCAAGAGACTATCAGGCAACAGTAGTAACCTCATGGTGAGCTGCCAGCAAGCAAACCCAGCCTTTGCAGGAAGTCTTTCTTCAGCATCAGAGCAATCTGCTCTCAGGCACCACAGATGGAAGCAACATTGCTGGGGCAGTATCCTGTGACCCTCATTATTGAGAGCTGTGGCATTTAAAAAAGTCCAAGAGATATAATTTCTGGGTAATTTAACCATTTTGTTAATAATGCCGGCATTTTAATAGAAGACTGGCCATTTGACTGTCTCTCTCTCTTAGACCATCATGGCAGCAGGCTCACGGTCTATATGCCCTTCGATGGTAGATGTTCCCCAAGGTGGGAATCAAACCTGATAGCTTAGCATTTAATGAGAGAATGATTCTGTCATTTACTACTTAAGTTAACCAAAACCTTGGGCAATCTATTCTATGCCCCACACAAGCCTGAACAGAACACAGCCGCTAGGCCTTCTGGGTGGGATCTGAACGAGAAAGTTAGTCCAATCTAATTATCAGCAATGTCCTTTAAGAGACTGAACTTGAGGCTTAGATGCAATCCAGCTCAGACTCTGTCTAGCTGGGATTCTATCTGGCCTGCTTGTGAATACAAGCGTTACAAGTGCTTAGGCTCCTTAAGAGGCAACCCAATTAGGCAAATCTTTAATAAACTTTGTTTAAAAAAAAAAAAAAAGAGACTGAACTTGAAATAATCAGGACTTTAGAAAGAGGAGGCAGGGACTCTGCATCTCCCCAAATCATTGGTCATTAATAATATTTCTCTCAGAGTGAAAGTCTTATAAAGGGTTCTCGGAATAGTGAGACACCTGGGAATCTCTGGGAATGAGTGAAATCCAAGGCACAAGAAATGTGTCCGGCATCTAACACAAGACCTTGCTCGCAGTAAGTTTTTACTATATGTTAACGCATAGAGAAAAAGTCAGAGAGATACTATGGCTGCATGGATGTGGGCTCACATCCTACCTTCAACACTTACTAGAACTGCTTGAAGATAGGCAAATCAATTTCATAATCTGTAAAATGAAGGGCTTGGATCAAATGGCTTTTACCACCCCATCCAGTTCTAAATTCATGAGCATCTGAATTTGAACCTAGTCATTTAATCCTGAATAAACCATTTACTCTCTGGGTGTCTCAGAGAACTCCCTAGGACTTGAGAATTTCTTTTCATAAAGTATCTCATGCTGAAGCAGGATTTTTGAAGGAACAAGGTATGTGTAATCTACAGAAAAGAAAAGTCAGGGGAGTAATCATATAGTCTTTAAGGACTCAAAAGAATGTATTATGGGAGAAAGATTCATCATAACAGCAGAAACAGCAACAAGAGCATTTCTATAAGGCTTTAAAGTTTGCAGATTACTTTTTGGGTTATCTCATTTGATCTTGGCAATAATTCTGTATGGTAGATGCTATTAGTATCGCTACTTTACAGATGAAGAAATTGAGTTCTGTTTGCCCCCAGAGGCAGAACCAGAAATGATAAGGGAATGTTCCAGAGAAGCAGATTTATGCTTGAGATTAGGGGGAAAAACAAAGACAAAGCAAACAAACAAAAAATCCCACACTTTCCTAACAAACAGAACTTTCCCCAAGTAGGAAGGGATACTTTGGCGACCTGTAGGTTCTCCTCCATTGGAAGCCATCAAATAGAGGTTGGATAACCACTTGTTAGGTGAGTTGGAGAAGGATCATTGAAGGTGGGAATGCATGGTTGTACTAGATGGTTGAGAAGGGCCTTGACCATCCTGCATTTCTAGGATTCCATGGTTTCTGCTAAGTCTGAGAAGGGCTATGGTCTGTGCTGGCATAGGGCTTACACACTAAAAGTTCCCTATGTCAATGAAGTTATTTTTTTATTTCTGGACATTCAATGGTAGTAAGTTGTCCCAGCTGTAAAAAACTAGCCTTTTCACAACTAACAATTTTTTAGAAATATTATGAGACCATAGGAAAGGAATCCCAATATCAGGTGAAGCAGAAAGTTGTGGAGAGATATTAAAGGTATACATAAACTGTAGCATCTTACCAGGGAGATCACATGAAAGAACTGTGAGACACCATCAAAGATCTAGAAATGGAAGTGGACCATTCATATTGGAAGAGTGAGGGGTAGCTGTTGGACAGCACAAAGGCTACACTGATATCTATGAAAGAACTAGAAGAAGGGACTCAGCATGTTGCATGGATGTGTGGAGGTGAACGTGAGGAAGACAAAAGACAACAAGACACATCAGTATGAGAGGGCTTCAGTTTCCTCATTTGTAAAATGAGATGATTCAACGTCCTGGAAGCTACTTGTACTCCATGAGACTGTAATTCCAGGAACATTGAAAATACGCTTACCTCCTGAAAGTTCCTTAGTGTTATTTCTGAATATTGCTTCAAAAGCAAGGTCATTAACATTCCTAATGAATAAATTTAGTTGACTGACATAAAAGGAAGATGAAAGACAAATCATAGTTGTTCAATGTAATATTTCTACAAAGTGATGAAGAGGAGGTCGAACCTGGCTATCTAAAAATGGGCTTGCTATTTATAGAAGCAAATAATACCAGAATTTTGAGTTGGAAGGAAGCTCAGAGTCCACTTGAATCCAATCCATATGTGAACTAGGACCACTTCTGACAAGTGGTCATCCAGTCTTTGCTCGAAGACCTCCCATGTTGTAGAAACTTCTACATCACAAAATAACCTATTCCACTTTTGTATAGGTCTGATGATTCCATCTGGGGCAGCTAGGTGGTGCCGTAGTGGATATAGCACCAGGCTTGGAGTTGAGAAAACTCATTTTCATGAATTCAAACTTGACCTCAGACATTTACTAGCTGTATGACCCTGGGCAAGTCACTTAACTCTCTTTGTGTCAGTTTCCTCCTCTGTAAAGTAGGTTGGAGAAGGAAATGGCAAACCACTCCAGCGTCTCTGCCAAGAAAACTCCAAATAGGGTCACAAAGAGTCACATGTAATTAAGGAACAACGGAACATGATGATTCTTTCTAAGATTATCTCCAGTCTATCTTTTGTCAATATATGGTTGTTTACATATTGTCTCCTCATTCAACGGGGAGGTCCCCGAGGGCAGGGACAGGTTTCTTTTTTGTTTTCGTTTTGTTTTGTTTTATCATTCTTTAGATCTCTAGTGTCTGACAAATAGTAGGCATTTGTCAATTTGCTTGCCGATATGATTTGACTTAAAGAATTGTTATTTGGAAGTATTTTTCAAATCAAATTTTATTTTGTTTTCTCCTCTCCTCCAAGAAAACAAAGCCCCAATTTTGGACCAAGAGAGATCAAGCACAAGAAATTCCCACATTGGTCATGTTTAAAAGTATATCTCAACCTGCATTGTGAGTTCATCACGTCTCTCTTTTTCTGGAAGTAGGTAACATGTTTTATGATTAGTCCTTTGGAGATAGGATTGGCATTGAGAATTGAAGGATTGATTATCAAGATAGTGCAAAAGATACATAGTACGTGAGGAAAGAAAAGGAAAGGCTCTCTACAAAGAATGGATGATGGGAAGAATGCCAGACAGAATTCACATAGGAATGAAGTGTCATTAAAAAATAAAATACAGGATTTCCTAAAGGAAAGTTGAAATAGCCAAGTATTGTGAGAGACTACAACTAGACTTTCCTCATTTAACTTGTTAATTATAATAACATTCTTAAAACATCAAATTATAAATAGAGATTATAGACTATAAAAATCAAGGTCTTGTAGGTGTTTCTCATTGGTTTTGCCTGTTACTCAAAAGTCAATTAGTTTTGCGAGTAAAAATAATAGACATTTTATCCCTTTAAATGTGGGGATATGCACCTAGTGGGCAAAAAATAATCTGGTAGACAAATCCTCATTCAATAGTTTCTTTGGCTTGAATATTGAGGCGGTTGATTCAGTTATTTGGTTCATTTTTCCTGGATACAAGTAGGAAAACATTTTTTACTCTATTTTGTAAAAGTTCCCTGGCAGGCACTTCTAAACACCTATGACCATGTTCACTGATTGCTCAAGGCCAAGAAAGACCTCCAACCATCTGGACTTTAGGGTGAACTTAAGAATCAAGTAGTCAAAAATCCTTTGAGTTTATTTTTTATCATGAGATTTCTGCTATTTATCAATTTGCTTATTCGTTAGTTAGGACTGGGAATGACAAATAGGCATTGCATGTTCCAAGATTTACAAAAAGACTCCTGCCATATTGGATAGATCCCTGTTTAAGACTTGTTAGGATGTGTATGGTCTATGGTCTCTAAGGACAGAAAGACATTAGAAAGGTGACAGTATGCATCAATGGAGGAAGTACACTTGGGGAGACTCAACTTAAGCCAACAAAATTGGATTAAATGCTTTCTCTGCACCCAGCATTATTCTAGAGGTTGAGGATAAGAAGATAAAATTAAAGTAATCACTGCTTTTGAGGAGTTTAGAATGTTACATTAAAAAAATTTGCTTGGAACTTTTCTTTTTATATCATCCACATTTCCTAATATAATTCCCAGCTATCCATTCTAAGAAAGAATAAAAAGGGGAAAGGAGGTCAACTAAATGGCTTTAAGTCTCACAATAATATTCCATACTCATGGTACCCCCCCACCCCAACACATAAGAAAGAAGGAATAAGGTGATGGTGTTCTTGCTTGTATCTTTTCTTTGGAAGCGAACTTGGTCATTAAAATTTCACAGCATTTAGTTTTATCGTTTCATACATATTCTTTCCATTATGTTGCCATAGTCACATGTATTGTTTTCTTGTATGATACCAAATCATTGTCATCATCATTCTTATTAGGAACATTTATATAGTACTTGCTATGAAATAGGCATGTTACAAATATTATCTCACTTGATCCGTACAACAACCTGTTGTCATTCCCATTTCCAGAAACAGAGGCAAACAGGGGTCAAGTGACTTGACCAATTTCACACAGCTAGGGTCTGAGGCTGAACTTGAACACAAGTCTTCTGTTTCCAGGTCCAGCACTCTATTCACTATGCTACCCAGTGGCCTCATGATTCTTTCCATGCTTTTCTGTATTGGCCACCTTTGCAGTTTCTTATGCAGAGAGATATTTCTTTACCTTTAGGTATCACAATTTCTTTAGTCATCTCCTAATTGATGGCCGTCTTTTTCATTTCTCATTCTTTGCTACTACGAAATGTGCTGTTATAAATATCTTGGTATTTGTGGATTCTTTATTTTTGTCATTGACCTCAGTTACTTACGTTCTACAAATTCAAGAAAGTATTGCGATATGAAAGTCAATTAAATGTCACAATGTCATAGATCAGAAAGCATTGATTAAATGTGATCTTAAGTGAACGGATTATTTCACAAGAAGCTCTTAATTCTCTGATTCTTGTTGCTTTAAAAACAGCCCCAAAACATGTTTTGATGGTTTAAGATGTGGACGGCGCATATTATGCTGTAAAGGAAAATTGCTTGAAGTAGTTAACATGCCAGGTGCCTTGCAAAGAACACTCTGCCTGCAAATCTGAAAATGCTATTTCTTATTCTGGTTATTGGATGAAAGAGTAATTATGCTTGTAAATAAATGGCAGAAGTTACCACTCTCCATTTTCAGCTTTAAATGCATCCCTCGGTAATGACATGTCGCTTTGAGGGCTTTGGCTAATCTTCATGGAAACTTGGAATGGCTTTGCCGGGGGGCCAACACGATGCTGCCGATTTAATTTTGATTTTATTACACTAAGAAGCAGAAATGTATTTGAGTTCTCCCTGGGTTATGGAGCATTAAGTAAGGAACTAAGACCTAGTTTCTTTAAGATCATCTCTTAGTCAAATTTTGCAATTTGTCACAGGGCTTTTCAAGGAGGTTACAAAGCAGTTTGTATGAAATATTTTTCCAGGGCTCTAAAGACATCTTTTCTTGGAAGACTAATGCATGGTAAGATAAACACACACTATCATTATTTTTAGTAGATTGACCTTGGATAAGTCTTTTTACTTTATAGGAGTGTTTCTTCCTCTGTATAATGAGGGGATTGAACTAGATCAGACTGGGGGAGAGCATATGATCAATTTTAGGGGATATGTGAAGGTGGATGGGGAAAAATGCATCTTTATTTTCACTATAATTGGATTTCTTTGTGTTGGAATGCTTTGTCTTTTATTTTTTGTATATAAAGACATGATTCTGAGAAGAGTCCGTAGGTGTCACCAAACTGCTCAAAGGGTCAGGGAAACAAACAAAAATGGTTAAGAACCCCTGAACTAAATGATCTCACAGGGTCCTTCTAGTCCTAAAACCTGTGACCCTACAAACACACACACATCCATCTATCCATCCATCCATCCATAGGCACATATATGCCAACTCAGATATGCATAAATACTGGTGCTCACACAGACAGTGCTGTGCTGAACTCCCTTCACCACTATTCCCAGACCTTGGTTGGATAAGGATGACCTGAAACCCAGCTGTGCATGGGACAAAAGGCCTTCATTGTTCTGAGGGAATTAGCAATGTGGCTAATCTGCATCCCAAAATGAACTGAAATTCTGTTGGTGCGAAATCCTTGTCCTTGGTGCAGGGTATGATTCGTCTCCTAAGCTTAGGATGCCTCAATACAAGTAAGTCTTATATCTGAAAGGATAGTGGGTGCTGGTGATATCCAAGGAAACCCATGAGCTGAGAGTTATTGGAAGAGATCCCAGACATCATCTTGTCCAACTCCAACTTGAATAAGAGGCTATTCTGCCCTGTTCCCCAAGTGGTCACCCATGGAGTCTTTGCTCAAAAATCTTCCAACTCTACCTTCTCCCAAAGCAATCCAAGCTCCTTTTGAATACCTTGAATTTCTCATATGGAAAAAAAAGTATCATAGGATCATAGATTTGGGACTGGAAAAGCCAATCAGTCTAATCCACTGACTTTAGAGATGGGGAATGTAGATGCAGAGATTTTAGGTGAATGCCCTGGGGTCAAATGACTGGTAAGTGTTTGAGGTGGGATTTGAACTCGTAGAATGTTGGAGTGTGAAAAGAACATCAAAAAACATCCAGTTCAATCCACAGATGAAATATAATCCCATCCCCAACATTTCTGACAAGTAACCAGTGATCAGGCATCTGCTTGGAGTCTTTCAAATGCATTTGGCTTCCATATTACTGAAACATACATGAATAAATATTAAATGAAGAATCTATGATAAGAGGACATGCTCTTCCAAAAGAAAAGCTCAGATGAAGTCATGTCTTGGTTAGAAATATTTGTATTCCATACTTTGCAAATTCTCTATAGAAATCTCTTTCTCTTCTCCCCACTTCTGTCTTTTCTAGCACATTCTCCTTCTTCCTTTTATCCTATCACCCCATTCCCTTTTTAATCCTTGTGCCAGCTACCTCCCACTATCTGGCATTCTCCTGGGTGCTGCTCCCCACCACTCTACTGGTGTATGCAGAGGCAATGGAAACCAATTTTAATATTATGCCCAGGAAAGTGTAACTATGCCAGTAAATCATTTCTCCTCCTCCCTCCTTTCTTGCCTTCCATACCCCCCCACTCTCCCTCTCCTCTCTCTCTCTCTCTCTCTCCTCTTACAATATGTATATATTTATAATATGTAAAATAACATATTTGTATATGATTTATAGATTGTTTAGGCTATCGCCATCTCTCTCAATCATTTGGAATGACTGAGAGGTAGTTATACTTGTAAAAGATCTTAGAAAATGGAGAAATAAAGTAGAAAATGGTCAGGGTTAAGTCCAACCAAGTCTTGAACAAGGTATTGCCACAGTCCCCAAGTGATCATCTAGCTTTTGCTAAAAGACCCCTGTGGAAGAGGAAATCGATCACCTTCCAAGGCAGCCGTGGTAGTATTGAACAGACCTTTTCATACACAGTAATGTCAAAGGAACATAGAAGGGGAGCTGGACAAGTCTAACTTCATCATTTTGTTGATGGTGAAACTGAAGAACAAAAAGATGAAAATTCTTCTTCTAGTTATTTTATATGGGGATCTTAAGGTATTATTTTAACATTTTGACATTAATATTATTTAAGATTATCTTAGATTACTTTTCATTCAAGATGTCTACTATTTGTTGCAATTGGCTCCACAAAGATTTCATGAAATTTGAAAAATGTTCAGAATCATAGATGTATAATTGCATCTTTTTGCTGGAAATTTTCCTGCTTTGGGCCAATGATCAATACTTTTTAATACTTCTGTGTATCTGTGTTCACATCAATGGGACCATACTCTTTACTATTTCATATTTCAAGCCTTTTAAGGCTTCTAACCTATATATTCCACAGCCATATTATTCTACACATGCCCATAAATGATCTCCTCAGTACACAGGAACCTGCTTTTGGGTCAGTTAATCTCTTATAGTTAAAAATGTAGCTCTCACAATCTCAGTTCCCTTTGGAAAAGGAAGGTTTTGATGTTTTCTTTGCCTTCCAAGTCCCTCCCACTCTGTTGGGTCCATAGTCAGCTCTTAATAAATGATGGCTGATTGATTGATTTAGCTAACCTTGGCTTTTGCTGCATGACTACCCTTACTACCTGTTCTGGAGATGTAACAACAAATTTTCTTTGAGAGGGGCAAATTCTAGAATGAAAAATGTTAGTCAAATTTAATCTGCACTAAACATGATGTGTATTTTATCTTATCATAAATTTATTTGTAATCATAGAACTTAGTATCTTAATATGTGATCATCTGATCAATGGTTTTTAATCCACAGTCTGAACTTTTAAAAAATATTTTGTTGATTGCATTTCAATATAATTCGTTTTATTTCCAATCCTCCATATTTTATTTGATGCATTTAAAGACATAACTCTGAGAAAGAAGTCACTATGCATTGTCTATTACCCACCCCCTTCCCCATTAAGTATCTTTGATCTAATCAGTCTTCTTTGTAATTTATAAAGGGGGAAATGGAGACCAAAAGGTAAGGTGAATTCCCTAAAGTAATACAGTAAGTTAGTGGAAAATCTGGGACTAGATCTTGACTTCCATGGCTCTTGGTCCAATGGATTTTTAATTGTATGCTGCCTATTCTTTCAATTCTGATGAATTTGGAAGCTAAATAACATTGTGCTTTAATGCATACTATTTTTTACTTTTCTTCCTCCTCGAGTTTTCTTTCACAAAATGACTAGTGTGGAATTGTGTTTTATAGATTGTTCACATATAACCCATATCAAACTGCTTACCATCTCAGGGAGAGGAGAATGGAGGGAAGGAGAGAATTTGAAACTCAAAATTTTTTTTAAATGTTAAAAATTATTTTGTATGTAATTGGGGAAAAATAAAATATTTTTTAAAAGTATACTGGATATAGGATCAAAAGACTTGGGTTCAAATCCTACTTCTGAAATTTGCTATATGTGTGACCTTGGGAAAGTCACTTGATTCCCCTACCCCTACTTCAGTTTCTTTATCTGTGCAATGAAGAAGTTGGACTAGGTGACCTCTGAGGTTCCTTCAGGCTGTAGATATCTGATTTATGATATTATTGCATAAATGTTCTTATTTAAGCAAATTCACATTTTCCTGCAGAACATGTCCTCATCTGCCCCATTTTAGAGGCACTTCTCAGAAACACTTCTGCTTCTAGGTGCCCACTAATGCTATTAGACAAATCCTGAGGTTGGAAAATAAGTATATCACATTTCCCCCCTCTTCTCCTTGATTTGATAAAAATAACAGTTCTTCATAAGCTACTATAAGAATCACACTGGAGAAGGAAATGGCCAACCACTCCAGTGCCTTTGCCAAGAAAACCCCAAATAGGGTCCTGAAGAGTCAGAGGTGCCTGAAACAAGAGAACAGCAATGACGAGATGGCGGATGACGCACGGTTGGGTTGGCGGTGAATTTCCCTCTTCATCCTGGTTGATCCAGCTTACCCTTTGCCCCATGCTCTATAAAGTCATCACAGTTATCACTGGAGCTTAAGGGGGCTAGCCATACAACACTGAGATCCATTTGCGGCAGTTCATCTCATTGGCTGTTTTGGTTCCAGGACTCAAGTTCTCTCATTGATAACATGAGGAGTTTGCACCAGATTCATTTTAATTTAGTTAACATGAATTAAGTGCTTACTATGTGCCACACACAGATCTGAGCCCAGGAGATAGAAAATAAGGCAGATATCTCGATCTATGGTTCATTCTGTCAAGGAGCTCAAATTCTAATGTCTTGAGACAACATACAAATAACTATGTACATACAAAATACAGGGTTAATGGAAAGATTTCTCAGCAAGGAAGCACTCACAGAGGGATTTGGAAAGGCTTCTTACCATGGAAGTAATACACAGAGATTTGAAGAAGGAAAGGGGGCCAATGCCCCCATCAGGAGAAATATCATATAGAAATCTGTGTATATTTAGGAATTCTGAGAATAGGAAGGTGGCAATGTATATATATATATGTGTTTGGGTGGATGCCAAGTCTGATTTTGGTGATAAGAGAATGAAAAAGACATAGGAACATAGATTTGGAGGAAACCTTAGATTCCATTTAGTTTGGTTCCTTCAGTTTACAGATGGAGAAACTGAGGCACAAAGAGATATCATTAGATATCATTTTAGGAACCTTACAGGACACCCAGTCCAACCCTCCTTAAATGAGGCATTTGAGACCCAGAGAGTTTAAGTCATTTGTCCAAAGTCACATGGGTAGTAGGTAATGGAAATACAATTCAAACATTAGACTTCTTGGTTGCCTCTGAGGTTCTTTTGCATATACCCATCAATAGCTGTCTAGACATATTCCCATCAGTAGCTGTCTAGACGTATACCCATCGGTAGCTGTCTAGACGTATACCCATCGGTAGCTGTCTAGACGTATACCCATCGGTAGCTGTCTAGACGTATACCCATCGATAGCTGTCTAGACGTATACCCATCAATTGCTGTCCAGACATGTTACAGGAATACCCAGGAATCTGACTACTGCTCCGCCACTCAGCCCAGTTCCTGGTACATGGGAGGTGCTTAATAAATGTTTATCAATTCATTTTTACTAGAGACTTTGCTCATTCAAGGAAGCCTTCAAGGAATGCTTTGGTAAAGTGAAGAATTTGCTTATCATGGGAATGATTCTCTTAGCTTGTTAGATTTGTTTCTAGGGTGTTTTAAAGAGGCATATAATTGTATAATGAAAGAAATCTCTAAGAACCAAAGGATTTCAGAGTTCGGAAGGAACCTCAGTAGCCCTCCTCTGCCCGCATATGAATGAGATTCCTGAATAAGATGATCTGGCCTCTGGCTGATAGACTCTCTCTAACCAGTGGAGTCCAAGTCAGAAAGGAATCCATGGGGCCACAAATTAAAAAAAAACAACAAAACACACACCTCAAACTACAAATGAATGCTATCCATGTTTCATTGGATTTTTATTTATTTTATTAAATATTTTTCAATTACATTTTTCATATTGTTCAGTCCCAGAACAAACCTCTGCTCTAACCCATCTCTGACACAACTGCCTACATGGTTTTCCTAAACCTAACACTAAGCCGGCTCAATTAACTCTAGTGGTTCCCTATTGTCCCTAAGATCAAATAGAAGTGTGTGTTTCCTTTTAAAAGCCTTCAACTCCAACCACTCTTTCCTGTCTTATTATTAATTTTACCCCTTTTCACTACTTCAAGCCAAACTGACCTTCTAGCTATTTCTCACACATGGTCTGTTCTATTCCTTATCTCTGAGCAAATGTACTCCTACCACACCTCAGCCTCTCAAAATCCCTTGTTTCATTCAAAACTTTAAGTATCACCTTCTACCCAAACCTTCCCCTGCCTCCTCCCATAAATCACCTTTGCCTTAGTTTCTATATATTTTAAACATAATTATGTGTACCTGGTGTTTCCCTTAATAGAGTAAGGCTCCCTGAGGCAAGCAGATACTATTTGATCTTGGTGAATGTGTATCCATAATTTCTCTTCACAAGGTATCCACAGTGTCCACTCTGAAATTATGTGGTTCTGTATGTTTCCTCATTGTGCTCAATTCCTAGGCATAATGGATGTTCAATAAATATTGATTGATTGATTTAGGACCGACCTTCAAGGCTAGGAAAACCCATTCTTGCCAAAGGCAGTCCATTCCATTTTTTAATAACTCCAAGGGTGGGAAAGTTTTCCCTTCTGTCAAGTCTACATTTTCCTCTTCTATTTCCAAGTAATTCTTGTTTGACCCCTGTGGGGTTAACTAGAACCAGTCTGCCATGGATTGCTACCTTTTCAATTTTAATATATGTTTTACTTATCTTCCCAATACCATAGATTCAAATGAAATAGAATACTGAATAAAACAGGTGTTTGTTGTTGATCCTCCAGTTTTGAAGAAGACCAATGACCTCAGGAGGGTAATTTCTTGACTTGAAAATGAATTGGATTTAAGTGATACTGAGCTATGCAAAGTCATCAGCCTCACTCTCCCCCTCCAAAGTCATAGGACTTTGCCAGGGGCAAGACTTAGGTCAGGATGACTAGCAATGGCCCTGAATGTTGGATAAATGAGCTCATCAGGAAAGCCTGGATCTGGGTGATCTCAGCACTCAGGATGGTGATTGTATCAGGAAATATTCTTCTTGCGTCAAGGCTCTAGGCTCCTACTCTTGGCTCTGGACACTCATCTTGGTGTGAAGTGTAGGGAGGTTGGGTGGAGGATATTAATAGTTTAAATGATACCCTGCTGGCTAAGGAATTACAGCTTGGCTAGCTCTGAAAAGAGCTGTGCATGACTTCTGATAACTGTATTTAGTGCCATGGGGATTGCCCATTACCTTCTTTCCCCCCAACTAATTGGGTGGAAGTGATCCTAAAATGGTAGCCTTTGGAATTCTAAGGAAAGAATATGTCCAAATGGTTGAGATTAAGAAGAGAAAAAATGTGTATCAGGAAAATGGATTGCAACAGGCTTAGAGAAGTAGTGGCACACATGTCATAGTGAGCATGAGAAACATAAGGATTAGAAAAGTCCCTAGAAAGCATTTAGCCAAATTTTTACCCTGGAAAATCATCCCCTCTGTGATCCAGTGGAGTGCAAGAAATCAAGAGAGGCAGCTGGTGAGAAACTGGAAGAGAACCACTTTCTTTTTGGTATAGCAGCATTCCATCCATTCCAACAGACTTTATGCAACACCAACTACGTGTCAGGCACTGTGTTAGGCAGTGGATACAAAGACAGAAGCAAAACAGGCCCTGCCCTCAAGCAGCTTACATTCTACTGTCCCCTTACTATATCCACAGGATTCTTGATCAGCAGCCATTGAAAAGACCTTGTAACCACATAGTACATACACCTATATTATCCAGCACAGCAGTAAATGGGTCAAAAAAAAAAAAACCCAGCAAAATCTATCCCTAGTGAGAGGGTGTGGGGAAGAGTTTTTCATCACATACCAGGAAGCAGTGTTCCTCTTCCTCCAAGCTTCTCCATGCTGCCCTGGAATGCCTTGGAGGAGCCTCTTAAGGAGGACTCTAAGGGTGATCCCAGGTAGAGCATAAGCTTCTTCAGGACAGGAGCTATTTCTTTGTCTTTGTGTTTTCAGTGTCTGGCATACAGTAGGTTTTTAATAAATACTTGTTGATTAATAGGAGATCAGAGACTGGAGAAACTCCAGAGTATATCTGGGTTCAATAGATATTTAAAATGGAATGCCCTCTATAGCACCCCCAACAAGTGGCTATTCAGACTACTGCTTGAAGACCTCCATTAAGGGGAACCCTCAGCCTCCTAAGGCTACTTATTCTGCTTTGGGACTGTTCTAATTCTAAGAGGCAGCTAGGTGTCACAGTGGTTAGAGTTTGGGACTTGTAATCTGTGACTGTGAAAAACTCATTCAATGTACGTCAGCTTAGTTTCTTCTATAAAATGGAATCATAATAGGACCTTCCTCCATGGTTGGTTACACGCATCCAGTTAGATGCTATGGTTAAGGTACTTTACAAACCTTAACATGCTATAAATGCTGGCTATTGTTATTGTCATTGTATTTACATACATACATACATATATATATATGTATATATAGTTAGATTATGAAGAGGAGAAATATTAAAGAAGAGATCTTCCCTCTCTTTCTGTCTTGGAAAATAATGGCTTAAGGAGGGGGCTTCACTTGGTGGAAGTGAATGGGATCCTAAAAGGACAATCAAGTTGCTCTTTCTTTCAGGGCAATAAGGATGACCTTGAACATCTTTACATAAAACCTTTCCATCTGCCCTTTCTGGTACCCTCTGACCAGGTATTGTATCTATTGTATCCCCAGCACTTATCACAGTGCCTGTCATATAGTAGGTGCTTAATAGTGTCTGTTGCCTTGACTTGGCCTCATGCTTAAGGCTGCAAGAATAGTCTTTGGGATTTTTCAGATTTTTGCCCTTTGGTTTGATTCATTGTAGCTGGGAACCCCAGAGGATTATATTGCAGGAGTGTTTCTTTTATGTTTCAGAAGAGTCACTGATCAAGTCAGGATACATTTTCCTAAGACTCCTGTTGTCTAATGCCTAGAAACCTAATGCCTTGATGTTCACCTAACTCTTTGTGTGTCACAGTGTATATAACTCCATACCTACACCATAAGGCATGGAGCTGACTCATCATACTTTTCCAGGTTCCTGAGTTGCTAATGTCATGCTGTGCCCTGGCTGCTTCATTCTGACTTGGTTTCTGTTTCCTACTCTGTTCCCAAGTTTCTGGATCTTCTTGATTTTTTTCTGATGTTATAACTCCCTCATTAAAGATAGAAGTTATTTCCCTGAGTTTCATCTTCTCTCTATGGATTGTATCCACCAATGGCTTTTGTGAGAGGGACCTTCTGCTTAGTCATTATCCCTGCCAAACTGTGTCTCCCAGCTTCCTTCCCCTTCCCCTATCCCAAGTCCAAATACCTTTTCTGATGGTAACTTCCCATCTAGTAATGTCCTTTCACCAAAACAGAACAAAACAAAGAAACAAAAAAACAACATGTAGGGCCAAATACATCACTCTAGATAGGACGTATTTAGGATGAAAAGATCAAAATATTCGTAATTGTTCATGCTGTGACTTTCTTATTACAAGCTAATATCACATTAGCTTGGCTGCCGTTTGTAAATGGAGGGAACACATTGAGGTGATAGTTCTTTAAAATGCCTAAGCTTTTCCAAATGCCCAAGCCTTTTCTGGGTGGGCAGCTATGTCTGGCAATGTCTAGCTACACTTCCCCCATCTTGTACTTGGGAAATTGATTTTTGGAATCCAAATGCAAAATTGCACATTTATTGCTATTCAATTTCAGAGGGCTAAGGGGAAGGTAGACCTTATTGGGTTTTGCCAGGTGAAAAACCACTTCCTAATGACAAGAGAATTGTGCATGAAGTCACAACAAACCGACCAATATTTTCTCAGTTGTCATCATAGAAATAGAAACTGAATTTTTAGCAGTTATGTGTAATTCATATTTTAATGTGACACATATATAGTTGGCGTCATGGATCTCCATACCCTGCAAACAAATTAGAGAATGGTTGTTTTGGTTATTAATTATTGATTGGCCATCTGTAAAGTTTATTTTTCATTAAATTGGAAGTGGAATTGTCGGTGTGTGTGTGTGTGTGTGTGTGTGTGTGTGTGTGTGTGTGTGTGTGTTCCTGGTTGTATTTGTTCCCAGTAAACTCCATATGGTCTTAGTTCTCAAAGCTGTTCAATAATGCAGAATCATGACAGACCATTTTTTAAAAAGTCTAGTAATATAGATGATAGTAAGGTAGCATCATGTGGTACCCACTGGAGGGATCATTCTAATATGTATTTCAATGTGCAGCATGCTTTCTTTCCATCGCATTTACCATGTACCAGAACTACTAGAAATATAAAGAAAAAGGAATAAAATCCCTGCCCTTGAGGAGCTTACTTAGATTCTACTAGGGAGATACAGTGTTCCCAAGTAAGTAAATAAGGGACTTAGGCAACATAGACCGTGATTTGGAGAGAAGCCTTAACTACGGAGGAAATCAGAGAGTTCTTGAAAGAAACAGCCCTTGACCTGCATCTTGAAGGCAGGTAGGGTTTATGAGGGACATAGAGGTGAGGAGGCAGAGTGTTCAAGGCCCATGAACCAGAGTAGACAAAGGAATGGATGTGGGAAATGGAAGGTGCGGAATGGGAAGCTAGTTTGACTACAGCAAAGAATCTTAAGGAGAATCATTTTGTATTTAAAAATACAAACTGAAACCAGATTGTGAAGGTCTTTTATAGCAAACAGAGGAGTTTACATATTATCCTAATGTCCATGAGTAGCCATTGAAACTCCTCACGCAGAGGAATGTCCTAGTCTGACCTGTGCCATAAGAATACCAGCTTGGTAGCACTATCCCTGGGATGAATTTAGAGAGAGGAGAAACAGGATTTGGGGGGGGGGGGTCAACCATAGGGCCCTTGAAATAGTCCTGGCCTATGACAATTTTAATATGAATAGGGACAAAAAGATAGATGTTAAAGATATTTAGGAAGCAGAATTCACAAAGAGTTGTCAAGAATTGAATTTGTGGAGTGAATGAAAGGTAAGAATGGAGAATTGTCCCTTCTCAGGTTGTAAACCTGAGTGAATTAAATGATGCTGTTGCCCTTGACACATATAGTGAAGTTAAGAAGAAATGTGGGTTTCGGAAGATTTATGAATTTTATTTTAGAACTGAAGCTCAGGAGAGAGATGAAGGCTGGATCTGGATATCTGTATGGAGATGATAGTGGAATACATGAAAATTGATATGGAGAGAGAGAGACAGAGACACAGAGAGAGAGAGAGACAGACAGACAGAGAGTGACAGAGAGAGAGAAGGGGGGTTGAATTGGATATTCAGTGCAGAGGTGGTGGTCAGTGGGTGGCAAGAGAGCTAGTCAGAAGATGGTGAGGTGTAAAGTGAAGTTTGACTAGCATTCACCAAGGACAATGGAGCTTCAAGTCAGGAGTTTCAGAGCGAAAAGAGTTAAGTCCTCCTGGGCAAGACCTCTGGTGGTCAGGGAGTAAAGGATTCTCCCCATTAGAAGCAAATATCTCTCACAGTTTGAATGATACCCAAGTGGAATGGGAAGGGCTCACAAGGCAATGTACCCTGTGTTCTTATCATTAACAGGTCTTGGTAGGAACCTAGATGTCCATATGTAAAGGGACTTTTGCTGAAAAATAGGGTTAATTCTATATTTATTTTACACTTGGAAAATAATGAGTGCAATAAATAATATTTCCCCATAATTGCCCAATGAAAATCAGTGGCTAAGCTGAGCCTGATATTTTTTCCATTTGTTGTTTAGCAACATTCCTTTTTGTTCATAGAAGCAAATGCCCTGATTCCCCCTTGGAGGCCATTCTAGTTCCTGAGTCAGGATTCTTTGGAAATCAATGAGTATTTCAAGTGACAGTGCCTTATTTGTAGTAGATTCAAAGCTAGAAGGGACCTGAGGGTCATGTAAATCAAAGATGGTGACCCTGGAGAGTCTGGAATGAGGATGCTGTGGAGAGCCGTCATTGCCATAAACGGAGAGTCGTGAGAAATGTTGTTAAATAAAGTCCACAACCACTTTTTTTAAAATGCTACAAAATCCAGGGAGATAAAATTATTCAGGAAGGGCCTGGCTTTTAAGTGGCTCACTTACAGGGAGAAATTGACCATAGCATGTTTTAGGAATTTAAAATCAATGCCTATTAGTGTTTCCTTTAAAAGAGAATTATTCAAGTTAATTATATTCAAACCCCTTGAAAGAACAGCCTTGGTTGGTATTTTTGGCATCCCCACTGGGGGTTGTGACCTTAGATTGCAAAGGGAGAACATTTTGATGTAAGAGACTGATTGCCTTTTCAAGCTGTGTTATTGATGTTGGTTCATCAGATCGAGGGCTGAGCGATCAGAGTGAACAAGATTGCTGTCACTTCAATTCATAAGACCATAATTTTCACAGGATCAGAGATTTAGAAGTAGAAGGGACCTCAGAGACCATCTAATCCAAGCTTTTCATTTTACAAGTGAGAAAACTGCACCTCAAGAAAGTGAAGTGACCCAAGGAAGGCCATCCTTGGTAACCATCAGAGAGGGCTTTAAAGTCAGATCCTCTGACTCCAGAGACACGACTCATTTCATTGTACTCCACTGCCTCAATCCCACAAGCATTTATCCAGGACCTGCTATGTACCAGGCATATCTCTGGGTGCTGGAGATACAAAGGCAAAAGTGGAATAGATCTCATTTGTATACAGGCAGCTATCTTCAAGTATTTGAAGGATTGTCCAATGGGATCCATTCTATGATGAGATGCTTTTTAAGTATTTACTATGTACCACTGACTGTGCTGGGGCTGGACATACAAAGACAAAAGTAGTATTATCCCTCAAGGAGCTTATTGTCTATCAGGGAGAACACTCTACACACACATGAGTAAATGAAAATGAACTTCAACATGATACAAGGGAACAGGGAGAAGCAGTTGGGGGATATGAAGCGGGCTCATCTGGCAGGAGGCATTTGGACTGAGCTTGGAAGGAAGCTAAGGATTGAGAGGCAGAAATTATGTAGGTGTCATGTACATATGGCCAGAAATGTATAAGAAGCCTGGAAACATAGGTTTGGAACTAGATTGTGATGGGCCTTAAATGCCCTAGGAAAATGGGACCCGACTTTCACCCTTGAGGAAACAAGAAGGTTTTGTTGTTTGTCAGTTGCATCCTATTCTAAGTGACCTCATTTAGAGTTTTCTTGATGAAGATACTGGAGTGGTTTTTCATTGCCCTATCCAGCTCATTTTACAGGTGAAGAAATTGAGGAAAAGAAGGTTAAATGACTTGCTCCAAGTTACACTGCAAGGCAGTATCTGAGACAGGCGTTGATCTCAGGTCCTTCTGAGTCCAGGCTTGGCATTCTATCCACTATGCCACCAAGCTGCCACTAACAAGAAGTTACTAGAATTTTTTGAGCAGAGGGATGACATAAACAGACTTGTGCTTTAAGAATATCCCTTAAGTAGCCTTTGTGGAAAAGAGTTTAAGTAACTGGTGAGGTTGGAAGACAGATTAAAAGGGGATTTAGGATTGGGAGGAAGTAGAAGAAATGGATAGAATGGCTGGATTAATCTTCTGTTTAATGGTGTCATTCCTTTGGAATTTGACTGTGAAAGGAAGGAGAGATAAAGATTGATAGTTTGAGGGAAGGATGGGGTCAAATAATGATGGAGAGACCTAGGAGGGTTTGTAGGCACACAAGGAGGAGAAGGTTGACGTAAAGAAATTGAAAACTGGAAAGAACGAGAGACAGAGAGTCAGAGAGAGAGAGAGAGTCAGAGGGATAGACAAACAGAAAGAATGAGGCAGTTAGAAAGACACAGAGAGAGAAAGAGAAGATGACTGTGGGTGATTTAGTGAAGGGTATTGGAGGAGGTATCAGGGGTGCAAATAGAGGGACTGGCTGTGACAAGGAGACAGGCTATGTCTTCATCAAAGATTGGAATGAGGGATGAGATCATGAGAATGATACCAAGCGGTTTCAGATTTTCTGTAGAGAAGAGGGAGCTCATGGCCAATGACCTTCCCTTTTTCAATAAAGGTCCTCTGTAGACTGTAGTCAAGATCTGAGGAGGGAAAAGGAAATTTGGATCAGTCCTTGTGATGAATTAGAAAATGTATTCAATGCTTCAGCTTTGCCTCATGAGAAAAGAACTAGAGACAGTTGGGTGGAAGTTATTGAGAGGAAGATTTAGTTTTGATGCCAACAGAGTTCTCTAAAAGTGCAATGGGTTGCCTTGGGAAATAGTGATCTCTAGCACTGGAAATCCTCAAGCAAATATCAGCAATGACTAATGATAGCTGTCAGGTATCTTAGAGAGTGAATTTTTCAATCAGATTTAAGTTGGATGATGTGCTTGTCTCAAATCCTGTGATTCTGTTTGTGGCTCAGGAACTGTGGATGCTTGTGTGAGCTCATCTTTTCCCATGGTTATTTTCTGACTTTGCAGTGGGCATGAGTTGCTCCAGGATGATCAAACATCTGATGTGATT
The DNA here is from genome assembly GCA_028658325.1 of Potorous gilbertii. Classification (NCBI taxonomy): domain Eukaryota; kingdom Metazoa; phylum Chordata; class Mammalia; order Diprotodontia; family Potoroidae; genus Potorous; species Potorous gilbertii. The sequence continues at coordinate 685,668,645 of CM053770.1, forward strand.
TGTGTGTGCGGGAACATGAATAGTACATTAAGGAGGAAGTCTGAGAATGAAATGAGCAAAGCTGATGAATTTCTCTAGTGAGAGGACCTGATCAGTTTAGCAGGCGCAAAGGAAATGAAAGGGGAGCGCATTTTATTTTTTTGGCAAAATAATGCAGTGACAAAGTAGAACGACATACATGAGAAAATCCATCCGCTGCATCTATCCCCGCCTCCAAGGTATATGTCATTAACGCTTCAACCTAAACTTGAGTCACAAATCATGTCAAAAATCATAGATCTGGGGCTGGAAGAGAGATTAGAGGCCCTCTAGTCTGACTGCCTTCATTTTCCAGAGTAGAAACCTAAGACCTAGGGAAAATAAATAACTTGCCCAAGTTTATCCACCTCAGAGATAGGATCTGAACCCAGGTCTTTCAGCCCTAGAGCCAGAGATCACAACCAGTCTCAAGAGAGAATGACCTTTCCCATGGAAGTTTCCCTAGTCCCTGATTATTCGGAAGGACAAGCCCCCTTTTAAAGAAGGGCAAACCTCAAGTATGAGTGTCAATGGATAGCTTCATGGTTTCTGTTTCTGTAGTTTGTATGTGAAAGCTGAAGGGAGATGCAGCAACAAAACCCAACTATTGTGTGGCCTTGGTTTAACGGTTATTTCAGGAGACAAGGTTTCATCTTCCACTGAGGCCAAAGAAAAGTATTGGTAACCAACAAAAGGCAGCTTTCCTAGATCAAATAAAACTGTGAAAAATCAATTGAATTAAAAGTCAGAATCCAGAAGAGGAAAATTTGTTTTAATCTCCTCCCTTGAGAGAGATGCTTATGTGAGACTGGTTCAGGTGGAAGGTAGACTAGGAAGAGCTCGAATGCAGAAATCTGAACCAAACCAGCTAGACTGGCAGCAGTTTGACATTCTGCCATGAAACAGAGATGACACAAATATTTTTGTTTTGAAATATTCCAGAGGTTCAAATAAGACAGTTGAATAGGACATTTCAAAGTAAATCGCCAAAGCAGGGAGCATGTGACAGGATACAGTCTGAAAATGCAAAACCAAAAAAAATGACACCCCTCTCTCCCAAAATATGCAAACACCATTCCAACCCCCCACCCCACATGCCTGCATACAGAATAACAATCTTAACTGAAATTTGCAGGGCTCTTTGTAGAGTGCAAAGTACTTTAGATAGGTTATCTTACATGGATTTCTCCATAATCCATTAGATTATAAACTCCTTGAGGGAGGACTGTCTTTTACTTTTGTGTTTCCCCTAGCACACAGAAGGCGCATAATATATGCTTAATGACTGAATCCTGTGAGGTAGGTAATTCATAAATTATTTCCCCAATTTCACAGATGAGGAAACTGTGGTTCATAGAGATTAAAATAAGGTGGAAAGAGTTCTGGGTTTGGATGAAGAGGACCTGAATCCAAAAACCACTTAAAATATGTGTGACCTTGAGCCCATCCTAACATCTCCGGGGAACCTAGCTTTCTCACTGGCAAAATGAGGGAGCTGAGCTAGCGCTGGCTGATATCTGAGGTCCTTTTGGTCTTTTGCATCTTAACCCTCTGCGGTGACTCATCCAGGGGCACAGATTGAATAAGTTTTTGAGGCAGTTTGTACTTGAGTCTTCCAGACTCCTGCTAACACCCTACATCTACCCCATTACTTTGCCTTCTGTGTCTCTGCAAGGGCTCTGTCCAGTAGGAGGGCTTTCTCAGTCCCCACCGGTGCTAGTGCCTTCCCCAGTAAGATTACCTTTCATCGCCTCTCGATGTATCTTGTATGTTTCTACTTAGAAAAATATTGGTATGAGCTCCTTTAGAATAGCAACTTTTCTTTCCACATAGTAAATCCTTAATAATAAATATTGTTTAGGTGATTGATTAATTGATCTCAGAGCTGCAACGAGCCCAAGAGACCAATTAGTCTAACTTATGCCTAACTAGAAATCCCTTCAAAAATCACATAAAATAGTTCTTTACCCTTAGAAGTATTTATAAATAATATTTCAAAAAGTTGATTGCCAGTGATATTTGAAACATACTTAAGAAAGTTGCCATTTAAACCAACCCAATAGCTGCCTAAAAGTAAATAATTGGACCTTGCTTCTCTGTGTGTGTGTGTGTGTGTGTGTGTGTGTGCGTGTGTGTGTGTGCATGCGTGTGAGTGAATCTAACAGTTCATAAATGTGCTTTGTTTAAAGCAGAGGAAGATGCACGTATCCTGAACCTATCCTAGGCAGATGCTGATGCAGTGGATTGAATGTTGGACCTGAAGAAATGAGTACAAATCTACCCTTAAATACTTACTAACTGTGTGACCCTGGGCAAGTCACTTACCCTTTGTTCACCTCAGTTTCCTCATCTGTAAAATGGAGATAATGATGGCATTTAACTTACAGGGTTGTTGCAGGAATTAAATGAGGTAATAATTGTGAAGTATTTAGCCCAGTCCCTGGTACACGGTAAGTTCTGTATAAATGTTTAATAATAATGAAGAAGAAGAAGAAGAAGAAGCTCCCTAGAGTGAACCCTTACAGCCATGAAGTTCATCCCCCTCATTCTCTATATTAGGAAACAGACAGAGAGAAACTGAGTGATTTGATGGAGGTGTCAAGGCTTCTTAGGTGGGATTTGAACCCAGATATTCTTAACTCCCAATCCCATGCCTTATCCATTCTTCTATGTTGTCTGTCCCTCTTCCCATGGCTCTATTGTCTTTATTTTAAACTCGTTATCCCGTGCATCAGGGCTTTGTCCCAGATCTATGCTCTTCCCAATTCACTACTGTGCATGAACAGTTCAGCCAGAATCATTTCCTGCTTTTTGTCAGACTTTCTTCATGTTCCAGAACCCACACATCACGTCTGACATTTTATAATCCACACTAGTGCATGTGACTATCTGTGCTGTCTCTCCTTAGTGCCCCAGTCTATTGTGCACAGAGCAAATCTCATTTCCTGCCTGGTCACTTTGATGTACTTAAAAATTCTAATTAGTATCCTGAGCATGCTTCTCCACAGTCCAATGTCTGTGAGAAAAGATACATAGGTATATATTTTAAAAGGCCATTTTCAACATTTAAATTCACAGATTTAGTGGTAGAAGGAACTGCTGAGGCCTTTCTGTCTAACCTCATCTTGTTACAAGGTCTAGAGGGGCTCAAGAAGGTAGTGAGCAACAGGACCAAGATTGGAACCCAGTTCCTTTGACCCCAAATTCCATCCTCTTTCCATGGTTGCACACTTTGCTAAGGCTATATTAACGCAGATGACACAATAGTGCTTGTTACACTTTTTGACCTTTACATTCTTAAAAATTATTGCAGCTATTCTACTAAGAGCTTTTGTTTCTAGGGGTTACATCTAGCAGTATTTACTGTATTAGACATTACAATGTCTTAGTATTGTTATGAAAATGGTTTCGACTTTGTAAATCCTTAGAAAGGGTGTCAGGAAGCTCTCAAGAGTCCCCCAACCACAACTGGAGAGCTGCTAATCTATACCATCTTGCTTGTGTGCTTCATACAGTGCCAGGCACATAGTAGGCACTTAATAAATATCAATCGATTGATCACAAATGCTTCAGAGACAAGATTCCTCCCTCAGCACATGGAGATGTGAAATTCTAAAAAAGAGGTCTCAAAAAAGTCTTGTCAAGTTATTTATTTCAATAATCTCAAAGACAACAGCTCTGATGTTTGACTTTGCACCCAGAAAATTGGCAAGGCTGATGAAACAGATAAATTTTCAGTGTTAGAAGCACTCCAGGAAAACAGGCACACAGAAACATTATTAGTGGAATGATGGCCAGTCAAACTCTTCTTAAAGGTCTTTGGAATTATGGTAAAGCATTGATGACAACATCTATACTCTTAGACCAAGAGATTGTAGGAAGAAAATATACCTATAAGATCAAAGGCAGAAAGATCACTTGTCTTTGGGCACCAAAATATTCATAGCAGTGCTGTGTATGTTATCAAAGAATTGGAAACAAAGATGCTGCCTCTTACTTGTGGAATGATTAAGCAAATTGTGGAGCATAAATGTGATGGGCTATTATTGAAGTATAAGAAATAGAGATGAAGGATTCAGAGAAGCGACAGAAGACTTGCATGAACTGATGCAGAGTAAAGTAAGTACAGCCAGTAAACTAACATAGGGACAATATTAATGTCATTGTAAAAAACACCAATGAGAACAGCTCTGAAGTGGACTCTGCATAATCAGAAATTTGCCTTGGAGAAGAGATGAAAAACATGCCACTCCCTCTCTTCTGTACAGATGTGGAATGGAGATGTATGAAGAGCTTTAAACGACAAGGACTTTTTACTTGATGCTGGAAGCAATGGGGAGCCTCTGAAATTTATTGCCTGTGTATGAAAGGGGTGATGTGCGACATGATCAGACTTATGCTGTAGGAAAAGGGGTTAGATGATGAGCCGGAGAGAAAGAACTAAGAACAGTGGATAGATTAATGTTTACTACAAAGGAAAGTTCCTAGTCATTAATTGGAATGGGATGACTCTTGAAGTCAGAGGTTTTCCCTCGCTGGAGATTGATCACTTTTCCAGGGTAGTGGAGGAAAGTTTCCTAGTGACCCATTAGAGTAGCAGCAATTACAATGGCTGTAATCAGAGAACCTTTAGGTCCAAATCCCACCACTGACTTTCATTACCTATTTGTCTTGGATAAACCATACATATTTTCCATTCCTCCATTTCTTTATCTAAAAAATAAGGAGGTAATAGTCTTTGAGGAACTTTCCCAGCAAAGATCTTTTCTAGAATAGAATAACAATAACTGTTATCATGTAATGTTTTGAGGTTTATAAATAATTTTACAAATAATATATAATAATCACTAGCATGTATACAGCACCTACCATATGCCAGACACTGTGCTAATTTTTTTTATATTTCCTCCTTTTACCTTCCCCAAAATCATGTGAGATAAGAGCTATTATTACTTCTATTTTGCAAATGAAGAGACTAAGGCAAATGCATATGTGTCTATGGCTTCCCTTCCCCTTTTTAACATGGACTACCTTGAAGTTTTTACAAAAAATAATGGTTCTATATTCTCAAGAAGTATTAACCTTGTTGCTTCCAATTCAGAATGATTAGTAGAGTAGATAAAAGAGAAAGCTGATAGCTCATACACACATAGTTTTAGAGAGACTCTTTGGAAAGGAATTTTATCCCCTTTTCCCCCAGCATTTCTTGTGTTTTTTTTCTTCTTTTTATTTTTAAACTTGCTAGACAAAATACCCCAAAGTTTTTATTACATGAAATTCAAACACAGCTGTTCCATTGTCACCCTTAAAACCTAGAAAATGGAAACATTTTATAATGAGTCCACATGGATAAATGGCTTTGATCACAGACTTTCTTTTCATGTTCAGTTGGAGTTCCGGATCCAGCAACAGCAAAGCAAATTCTTTGTATCTCTTTGTCTCTTTTTCTCGTCTTTCTTCCTCTTCTCTCTTTTCCTTCCTTCCTTTCTTTCCTTCTTTCCCTTTTTCTTTCTCTCTCTCTTTTTTTCTTTCTCTCTCTTTCTTTCTTTCTCTCTCTCTCTCTCTTTCTTTCTTTCTCTCTCTCTTTCTTTCTTTCTTTCTGTCTTTCTCCTTCCATAGCATCACATCTATCTCCCCAATCCTCAGGATCTAGATCATCCAGACCCTTCCCCTTTATATATTGCCTAGCTTATCCTTGGACTCCTTAAGATTCCATGAATCCTACATTTATAAAGCCCCTATCCTGTAGTTATCTTTTGGAAACCTGGAACAAATTAATAAATGAAATAAAACACATTTCATTAGAACTTATTATGTGTAAGACCTATGCTAAGCTAGGATAACCAATATAAAATCACTGGTCTCAATCACCATCCTTAAGGAACTTATATTCTACTTGGATAAAACGATTAGGGGACTGGTAGAAATTTTGGCCCATAAAATCTCAGGGGTGATGCATTAATCCATAAGGGGAGAAGGGGAAAGGAATAAACATTTATATAGTACCACTGTGTACCAGGTACTGTGCTAAAGTCTTTACAAATATTATCTCATTTGATTGAGACACAAAGTTAGTACTGGTTTAATTACTGTGCCCAAAGCAAGAGATGGAAAGACAGAGATTAGAGTTGGCAGGGTTTATGATAAAATCACCATGGTGGACAGATGGAGCAAGCAGGACATGTGGCCTGGTCTGAGGCTAGCCAGATCTTATGGGTCAAGTAGTTCCTACTCATTTACTAATTTTGAGAGCTTGGGCCCCAGAAGAGGGAGTTCCAAACATGAATGAACTAATTATGTCCCAGGTACTGAGGGCTAAGTAGTAGAGGTCTAATAGAGAAGGTCATATTCCGGGCATGTAGAAAAAGGACATTGAAGGGGTCAGTGATGAAATTATAAGGATAGATAACTGGATGGGATGTGAAGCAAGGGAATTCACAGATTCCTGGGATCATGGAATCTGAGTTGAATGAGACCTCAGGGGCCATCGGTACAACTGAGATCTAAACAATAATTCATCCTAAATCATCCCTGACAAGTGGTCACTTAGCTTTTGCTAAGAAACCTTCTATCCTCCCATGCTGCTCAATATCTAACTCCCTTCTCTTTTCTGAGCACTGACCCCACCCTGGTGCAGACCCTCATAATCACAGTTGAACGATTGCAATGGTTTCTGGGGTCAGGGAAGGGTCTGCCTGCTCCAAGTCTGTCCCCACTCCAATCTATTCTCTAAAGAGTTACAAAGTGATTTTCCTAAAGAGTAGGTCCAATCATGTTAGCCCCACTCAGTAAACTAAAGGAGTTCTTTATCATCTCCAAGATCAAATACAAAATGCATTGTTTGGCATTCAGTGTCCTTTATTATCTATCCTTCTCCTACCTTTCCTGTCTTCTTATGCCTTACTTCCTAACACATACTCTGATCCAGTGATACTGGCCTCCAGTCTGTTCCTTCCTTCTCAGCTCTGGGCACTCTCTGGCTGTCCCACATGCCTACAACACTCTCCCTCTTATGCTCCAACTACTGATATCCCTGTCTTGCTTTAAATCCCAACTAAAATGCTACCTTCCACAGAAAGCCTTCCTCAACCCTCTTAATCCTCATGCCTACCTTCTGTGAATTATTTCCTATTTATCCTACATATAGCTTGCCTTGTAGATGTTTGTTTGCATGTTGTCTCCCCCATTAGATAGAAAGCTCATTGAGGGCAGGGACTATCTTTTACCTCTTTTTGTATCCCTGGTATTTAACACAGTGTCTGGCACATAGTAGGAGCTTTATAAATATTTATTGATTGGTCCCAAGGCAGACTGATATTCTTTTGAACAGCTACAACCAATAGGGAGTTGTTTTTTTTCATTCCGTGAAGCCTAAATCTGCTTTGCTGTTCCTGGTTATGCCCACGAGAGCCAATCAGAAGCAGAACATAGTTTTCCTAGAACACATTTTTAAAATTACTGTTTTGAGCTTGGGGCTTATATGTTCCTATGTGTTCCAAACAATCATCACTTAAAATCTCTTTGCAAGAGTGTGTGTTGGGGAGAAAGGAGCCTTTCTTTAAAAGAAAAGAAAACATTTTCCAAACAGTGGTCATTCTAATTTCCCAGAGGACCTTCGCTACTGCTGCTGAGGGTGACCAGTGGGTGGGAACCTATCTGAGAAAAATAATTGCCAAGGGCTCTACACATCCTTTTCAGAGGTTGTAGAAATGCTACTTTTTGATCTTCAGCGGCGGCCTTTGCTTGCAGAACATGATGGTCTTAGTAATTCACCCTCTTTTTCTAGTCTCCCCAACATCATGATTGGAAAAGGTCCTTCCTCTACCCTCCACCCTAGTATTATTAATCACTAATTGCTTCATGATGTTTGGTTCTGGCTCCTGTGGTTTTCCAGCACTGTGGGTTGTATGTCCAGATTTAACATTATCCTTTAGTGTTTGTAGAACATCGATGATCTAGGAAGCAGACAGAAAAGAGGGGGGAGGATGGTCAAAGGACTCAAATTTGGAGAGTTATTGTGGTATAAGTGAAAGGACTTGGACTGGTTCAATGAGAGGGCTAGGATAGATGGCTTAAGATGTTCCATCTATCTTCATATCTGTGATCCTATAAGGTCATACCTTGTGAGAATTGGTTGAAGTTACTCTTATGTATCCTGAAAAAGAGAGGAGTTGGTAGATATGATGGCTGTCTTTTGGTATTTGAAGGGCTATCATAGGAAAAGTGAATTAATTATCCTTGTCTTTTTTTGGGCCCAGAGGAAGAACTAGGAATAATAAAGGAAGTTGTGAAGGAGCTAATTTAGGCTTGATGTAATGGAAAATTTCCTAACTCTCAGAGCTATCCCACAATAGATTGAGACACTTCAGGAGTCAGATGGAAACCTTCGAGCAAAGGCTACTTGACAATTTGTTGGATTGTAGTGGAGGAAGGGCTCCCCCCCCACCCCCAACTCGGGGATTCTCCAATTCCTTCCCCATGCCAGACCCTGGCTCCAGAGGGTCCCTTGTACAACAGCTGCTTGTGTAGCTCACTGAGCTCCAATCTTGTCTGAAACCTTGACCTTTTGCTTACTCTAGCTCCAGATTTACTGGGCACTTCCACTTTATTACCCAGGGGTCACCTCAAAAGCTTAATTTCCAGAGCTGAACTTCTTGTCTTCCCAGATCATCTCCCTCTCCCTCCCCAACTTTTCTGTCTCTGTCAGTGACATCACTATGTTCCTAATCATCCAGTCTTGCCATCCCAGGATTGTCTTTGTTTCACCTTTGATATCTAGTCAATCACCAAGTCCTTTTAATTTAATTTAATTCCCTCTTAAATAGGGGCCCTCTTTCTCACTGATATCCTTCTTGTACTTTAAACTATATTATTTGATTCATAAATGGGTACAACTTGTAGAGGCAGAAGGGACTGCTGGAGCCATCTGGTCAACCCTTTCATTATACAAGTGAGGAAAATCAATCCAATGGAAGTTAAGTGACAAGTCCCAGGTCACACAGATCCAAAGTATCATAAGAAAGACTTGAACCCAAGACCGATAATTCTAGAGACAGTACTGTTTCGTTGCACTACCTACCCTAGGAAGTGAATTGACTTGACCAAGGTCACAATGATGGTAAATATATGACACAGGGATTGAAACCCAGGGTCCTCTGATTTCAAGGCCAGTTTTTCTCCCAGAATACTATACTGACTTCCTATATTGGAGGAAGGAGAGTGGTTGAGAACACTTATGGTCATTGAGGAAGAAAACCGTAATAGAACAAAGTACTGTGAATTATGAAAAGGAACAGAAAGAATTCCCCCTTGATGAGCTCAGCCTTCTTTGTGAGGTACGTAAGCTTCTGCACTGAATGTGGGAACTGGGGGCAGGGTTTAAAGGGAGGGAAGTGGGTAGCATCACTGTCCAAAGAGGGCTTTCTTTTCTAAGCATTTCAGAAGCATCAGCACACTCAGTTCTCCAGTCCTTCTTACCTCTACGTTCCTCTAACAGGGCTATCTTTTCCCTTCTTCTCCTTCCGTGTCCTCCTTGTCCAATCCATACTCTCTATATTTAAGGTCTGTCTCCTCCCAAAGGCCTGCACTGGTGACTGTGAGCATCCCAGGCCACAGATCTAATGTGGCCCTAGCTCTAGTGGCTGGAGAAAAGGACAAGGAAAGCCACCAGTTGGTGGGGCTATTGCTTCCAGGCTTAAAGTAGGAACTTTCAAGTTATCAGTTAAGGCTCTTGAAAAGTAAGTGCAACTTGGCCCCTTCTGATTTTTTCAGGCTTCTTAGACTTAATTGCTCTGTGTATAATAGGCCACTTGCTGCTGCTCTCATTCCTCACTCCATTTCCAGACCCATGCATTTGTACCCCAATATCCTCCCTGGCTGGAACACTCTCCCTCTTCCCCTCTACCTTCTCTGGCTTCCCTGGCCTCTTTCAAGGCTGAGCTCCAAGTCTCCCTTTTGCAGGAGGCCTTTTCTTTGAGATCGCCTTCCACTAACTGTATTCTACCTTATTTTGCAGGCTTTTGCCTCTCCTTAAGTGTGATCTTCTTGAGGGCAGGGGTCATGTTTTTATCCTTCTTTGTATACCCGGCACTCAAACCAGGGCTTGGTACTTAATGCACACTCTCAGTAAGGTTCCCAGATCACTTTCTAGAGATTTCATTTTACTCCCCATCCTGTCCACAGTGTTCCTGCCAACCTGAAAGGCATGCCATTGTCAAGACTGCTTGCCCACCTTTGCCTCTGTGCCTGTGGGCACAGCATTCACTAGGACTACAACACTCTGCTTGCCCACAACTGCCTATCTGAGGTGTTGCCTTCCTCCCTAGCTTCCTCCTGAAGCCTTTCCTGAGCCTTCCCACAGGAAAGCAGCTTTGTTCTTCCTCTTCTGATTTTCCTAGGTCTGGAGCACCCCTTGGTCCCAAACCTTTCATTTCCTTGGTTCAGAGAGATTGCTTATGAGAGAATTCCTTTGACTTTCCCACTTGGGAATTATAGATGTTCTTTAGTTTCCAGTATTATAGAACCAGCCAGTCACTAAGTGTTTATTACGTGCCTACTGTGTGCCAGAGGGGCAGCTAGGTGTTGCAGTGGATAGAGCACCGGTGCAGGAGTCAGGCGGACCTGAGTTCAAATCTCACCTCAGACACTTGACACTCACTAGCTGTGTGACTTCGGGCAAGTCACTTAACCCCAGTTGCCTCATCCTGGGTCATCTCCAGTCATCCTGATGAACATCTGGTCACTGGATTCAGATGACTCTGGAGGGAGAATTGAGGCTGGTGACCTGCACTCCCTCACTCAAAACAAAGTCAAGTGCAAGTCATGTCATTATTTCTCTGATGGCATGATCTTCTTCAGCAACAAAGGACAAACACACACACTGTGTACCAGGCACTGTGCTAAGCACTAGAGATACAAAGAGAGGCAAAAACAGTCTCTATCTTAGGGAGCCCCTAGTCTAAAAGAGGAGACACTATTCAAAGAAGTTCATACATACACATACATACATATAGAGAGATAGAGAGAGAGACAGAGATAGAGACAGGCACAGACAGAGACAGAGACAGAGTTTAAATGGAGAGTAATCTTAAAGAAAAAGATATTAGCATCTGGATAGAACAGACAAGTCCTCTTGTAGAAGGACAATCTGGGTGTTGATCTGAGTGTTGAAGGAAGTCAGAAATATATGTACACACACAAATGCGCACACCAATACCCAACTATTGGTTTTATGCATGTCTGGGTGTGCGTGTGCGTGTATGTGTGTGTGCTTATGCATGAGAGAAAGAGAAAGAGAGAGAGAGACAGAGAAAGAGACAGAGAGGATTTGAACTTGGGTCTTCCTCATTCAAAAAAAAAGAAACTTTTCCCTCTTATAAAATATCAACTGTGAGGGCAGGGACTAGTCCATTATTGATTTTAAACCCCCATCCCCTCCTTCAATGATGGATTTGTTGTATTGAGCTCTGATCACTTGAACATTACCTCTCAGTATGAATCCAAATGTCATTTTTCTTGGGTCATCCTGAAAACCTGTGCTTTCTGGATGAACCATTTCCTGCCAGCTAAGGAGCTAGCTCTGCCAGCCTTCTATGGGTTTTGAACAATCTTTACTTCAGTCAATAGTCCAGGTTCTCATAGGCTCTTATGACTTAAGGAATTTTTATTCCAACTTCATTTGGAACCATTGTGACTGGTGTCCTTTAGGGCCAAGCAGACTAAATGTGATCCTTCTTCCACATGTCATCTCTTCAATTAACTAAAGATAGCCCTCCTTTTCCCTGAGTCTTCTTTTCTTCAGGCTAAAAACCCTCAGTACATTCAATCCGTAACTAGATGGGGTGAACTTGAGGAAGTTTACCATATCACTACAAGTCAATCAGTCAATCAACAAACACACACTGTGTTTGAGGCTGGGGATACAAATCCAGAGTGAAGTAATTCTTGCCCTCAGAGACTTTCTATTCTTTAGAGAGGAGTTTTTGACCTGGGGTCCACAGATAGATTATAAAGAATCTGTAAGTATGTTTCTTTCTTAAATGTTCTGATAACTTCCATATGATTTATTTTGGTTTTCCTTCTAATTTATTTTATTTTGTGAATAAAAACCCCGAAGATTCTAAGAAAAGGTCCATAGGCTTCACCAGACTACCAAAAGTCCTGCAGCCACTCCAGAGTAAGGACTTCCTTTCAGTTCCTTTTCTGCTGTCCGTGTTTGGAGCTGTCCTCATTTTCTTGAGGCAGCTTAAATAACTCCCATCTCTGGGCCTCAGTTTACTCATTTGTAAAATGAAACAGGCAGTCCTACCTCTCTCATAAGCTTACACTGAGGAGAAAATGAAAAAGAAACTTCTTCAGACGGAGAAGCGTTTATAAAGATCCCTTTACAGATATGAGTTACTATTATGCTGATGCATTGTGTCTAAATTAGGGGATGCAGAAATGTGGGTGTTAATTCCAGTTCTGCAAATCATTCAAATAATAACTTTGGACTGAGACCTTGGCAGGTTGCATAGTGGGTAAGAAAATGAACTTGGAGTCAGGAAGGTAGGTGCTATCATTCTTCCCAATTTACTGATGAGGAAGTTTAAGGCAGATGGAGGTAAAATGATTTACTTGGGGTCACAGAGCTAGTAAGTGTCTGAGGTCACATTTGAACCCAGAACTTCCTGACTTTTTCCACTAAACCATCAGCTGCATTTTAGGCGTTCTCTATAATACATTTCTTGCTCTGAAATACTGTAGCAATCCACAAAAGGGTCACAGAATCAAAGCATTTAGAACTAGGAGAGATCTCAGGTCAGTTAGAGCAGCCTTTTTATTTTGTCCAGAGAATCACAGAATGGAGAGTTGGAAGGGCAACTAGGTGGTCCGTCAGCCCCAGCTCCATAAGGTGAGTCCCCAGGATAACACAGCTGATCTGAGGACCTCTAAGGACTGAGAATCCCCCAACTCTCTTGGTCCACTTAAGGAAGGCTCTCTGTCAGGAAGCTTTTCCTGGCATTCAGTTTGAACTGAGTTCTGTTCTCCTTCCACTAAGGACTTGGCTTCTATCCTCTGGGACCAAATAAAGTAGGTGGAATTCTTTCTTCAGGGACAGTTCTTCAAGTACTTCAAGTCAGCTATCACCATTCCCCTGACCCTTCCCTTCTCCTGACTAACCAAGTCCAGGTCCTTTAATGGATCTGCATAAACCCTGCATGCAGGGCTTTATACACTTGGATTGCCTTCCACTGAATACCCTCCAGTTTAGGAATGTCATTAAAAGTTGGGACCCAATTCTGCACACAAGGCCACATTGCACATACACAAACCAATGGGACCATCACCTCTTTCTTCCTGGAAATCATGCCTTTCTTAAGGCAGCCAAGATTACACATCACCTTGTGGGGCTGCTTTATCATACTAGGGACTCATAGAACATTTGTAATCCACTAAGGTCCTCAGATCTTTTTCATGAAGCCACAGAATTGAGATTTAAACCTAGGTCCTCTGACTGCAAGTCTACCTATTTTGCCACTGGACTACAGTGTCTAGCAGAAAGTGCAGCAATCCCCAGGTCCAAAACATAGTTGCTATTGAGAAGTTAAGATTGTCTGCTGAGACTTGGGTCTGAATCCAACTTGGAACCCTTACTGTAAAAGAATAAATCACATCACTTCTTAGTACGCGAAGGTACTGTCTGAGCTGGAAGCACAACAGCTGATCTCCATGGTTCTGGGGCTTTCTTCGCCAGCAGCCTTCAATGAAATCATAGTCAGGTTATATGTGTGTGTGTGTGTGTGTGTGTGTGTGTGTGTGTGTGTGTGTGTGTGTATTGTCTATGTATGTACATACATGTACATGTTTTTATGTTGATACCTGCTTAATAAAACGTTTTTGAATGCAGAAGGCAGAGAAATCAGCCAGTTAAACAAGTCATAAGCATTTATTAAGCACCTACTATATGCCAGGCATTTCAGTGGTACAAAATGTAAAATTAAGACAGTGCCTGTCCTCAAAGATCTTATACATTTGACTGAAAACTGAGTTTGGGCAGAATCAATGTCTGGGATGATGAGGTAAGTTTTTCTAAGATTTGATTATCCATAAAACAGCCTGTCAAATCTAATTCAACCCTGCACATAAGATGATGCTGGACTCTCCTCAGAGCCCAGCAGGTAATGCTAAACCAGCTCCGGATTTGTTTCCCCAGATGCCCAACCCTGCTGGGCGCCTCCATCTGATTTTTCCAAGCAAAGGGAGAATCACTGTTGTTGGTTCATAAGAGCCCAGCTGTTCTGAAGGCTTCATTGTCTCAGTGGCCAGAGGCAGAGATGTGGCTGTGTGAGGCATTGTTGTAACCATGACACCAGTGACATCATTGGGTGGAAATAGAATTGGGAACGTTTGGGAAACAAAGCCCAGGCAGCTTCAGTAGAGCCAGGCTGAGTGCTGACAGCATCCAGAGAGCCCAGTGAATGAGCCCATCTGCTTTAGGGATAAAAGGAAGGTACCTGCCTGTTGTTATAAACCAAAATGCCACTTAGTTTGCAGCCCCAGAAGTACCCCTGCCGGGGGCCCAAAATCATAATATTCATCGATTTAGAGCTTAAGGGCCCTGAGGAGTCATCTAGTTAGTCTGATGATCTCATTTTACAGAGGAGAAAACAAAGGCTCAGAAAGGGATAAGCTCTTGCCCCAAAGACACACAGGGAATAAGGAGGCAGAGCTTGTCTTGAGATCTGGTCTTCTTCCCTCTGAATCTTGTGCCTCTGGTTTGATGAAGGCTCTTTTTTTAAATGGCACTGTTTAAAGAACCACTTCTACTTCCTAGAATTCTTCAAGATTTGACCTGCTGTCACCTTCCATGAGAATCTTTTCCTGTCTTCTGGGTCCTGAACTTACTTGCTTTTCTATATGACAGCCCACTCGTTGGGCATTTTGCATTTATCCAATTCACTTGGACTTTGAAAGTATCTGGCCACAAAGGAATGCTTAGTTAAAAGCCTCCAGAAAGATTCTTGAATCTTTTCACCTTCCTCATTGGCAGGGACAATTGTATCGCTCCATTTTTGTCATTAACTCTTTTGATGTGGCACTCAGTCTCTCCCACGGTCCCGAATCACCCGTTTCCTATTGGTCATTTTGACCCAGATGTCCCAGAGGCATCTCAAAATCACCATGTCCACAACACAATTCATTATCTTGGGCTCTAAAACCCCTTCTCTTTTCAAGTACCAAGTACTTTTCACCAGTGCTCCGGGCTCAAGTTCATTCTCAACTCCTAACTCAACCTGCCTCACAGGGTCCATGTGAGGATGAAATGAGATAAGATTTGCAACACACAGAAGAGGTGCTTAATAAATGCTGGTTTACTTTCTCCCTCACCTCACATATCCTCCTCTCCCTCCTTCTTCTTTTCTCTCTCTGTCTCTTTCTGTCTTTGTCTCTCTCTGTGTCTGTCTGTCTCTCTCCCTCCCTCTCTCTCATCTCTCTCCTTTCCCACCATCCTCCACTCAGCTGCCAAGTGATTTTTCTAAAGCCATGTCCCCTGCTTCTCATTAAGAAGATGGCTAGATAGAAAACCCACTGTTTGGCAATTAAAACTCTTCCTTACCTGGACCCTTCCTATCTTCCCAGTCTTTAAAAATAGTGTGAAACACTTTACTCCCCTCCTTATATTTATTAAGTCCAGCTACCTTTCATGTACTCTGTGCAATAAAATCTTGTGTCTATTCTGTCCCACAATCTTGTGTGTATGTGTTTGTGTGTGTGTGTGACCCACTCAGGCCTCCCTTCTTCACTCATTTTGGGAAACAAGCTAATTCCAAGCTTCTATGTATTTGACTGCAATGCCCACTGAGCATTCTAGGGGAAGGTAGGTTAAGATGATGCCACATATTTATCTATTTATAGATCTGCTGTCACTCCCTTTAGAATGGAAACTTTGTGAATGCAGAGAAATCTTTTGTTTTTGCTTTGTATCCTCATCTCTTGGCATGTAACAAATGCCTAATAAATACTTGATTGAACAAAACTACATATTCTCCTTTTAGGTGAGTGCTAAGTAACTGTTGTTAAGTTTCTCCTCAAATTATTATATATGTACTTGTTCTGTATTCTGTCTTGTAGAATAAAAATTCCTTTAGGGCATAGCCATCTTTGGTGGGGGGTGAGGGGTGTGAATATTGATTTATCTGTGTATTCCTAGTGCCCAGCACTGGTGACTAGAGGTAGGGTGGTGAGGAGGGGCTCAAATCTTCAGCATGGGCAATATGGAAAATTCCTTTATCAGTGCAGAGCAGTGACTCCTTTGTAATATAATTTAGGATCATAAATTTAGAACTTGGAGGGACCTTAGAGAATACATCATCCAAGCAATTCATTTTATGGACGAGGTTGAGACTTAGCAGGGTAGAAACGACTTAGTCAGGATCATACAGGTAGAGAGATTGGGCTCCACTTGCTCCAATTCTACTTTCTGAAAAAGGCCTTTGGACCAGCCCCACCCCCAGCTCCTCACTACCACTCTCTTCTTTCTGGATTATCTCCCATGGAACCTGTATTTACCTTGGAAGACGTCATTGTTTGAATGTTGTTTCCCCTATAAAGTGTGAGATCCTCAAGGCAAGGAGGTCATTTTTCCCTTTCTTTATATCTCTAGCACTTAGCACAATGCTGGGCAGAGAATGAGCACTTCATAAATGCTTTTACAGAACTGAGTTAAAGAACTAAGGATTTTGGAGAAGTAGGTGAGGACCATGGAATATCCTTGAGCAGAAATGTAGAAAAATGAAGAGAATATTTAAATAGGATCATTCTGTTAGTAGTATGGAATGAGTGGTTTCTGGGAGGATAACTGCAGACTTAGAATTCAAAGAAAAGGTGACAAGGGTCTGGAATAGGATGTTGCATATGAGGATGGAGATTCAGGGAAGGAAATGAGAGACATTTCACGGGAATAGTAGAAGGGACTTGGGGCAATGAATTGGTGCAATGGATGAAGAAGACAGTCTGGTACCATGGGAAGAGGGCTATTTCTGGAATCAGAAACCCTGGGCCTTTCTGATCTCAATTGCAAAATAAGGGGAGGGGGTAGAGTAAATACCCTGTGAGATCCTTTCCAGCTGTAGAGCTATGAGCCTATGCAAGGAAGGGGTGACTCAAAGATCCAGTTTCAGTTGAGAGTGGGAAACAAAAGCCAGATTTGGCAGAGTTTTAGATGAAAGGAAGTGGAGAAAAAAAATGAGAGTCCTCAACTTCTTTGTCATGCTTGATAGAGATATAACAGGGAAAGGGTAGAAGGCTCAAGTGGAGGGCTGTTTTTTTCAAGGAAGAGGAGACCAGGCCATATTTAAAGTAGAGATAAAGGTACCCAGTGGAAAGGGGGAGACTAAACAGAAATATTTTCTTCAGGAAAATATAGCATTAGTTAGAAATTTGAAAAGAAAATGAATGAAATTATTTAAAAGTTACTTTGATCTCACTTCAAAAATGGAGCTAATAGATGCATAGCATTCATGAACCTGTTTACTTCATGAGACAAATTGTCAAAGAAATTGACATTAGTCATCTGTTTATGTTTTTTATTAGTTGTGAAAGGTGGGCATTACTTCCATGCTAGAGAAAATATTCTCTAGAAATTTAGTTTTGTGGATGAATATTATTCACAGGTCCATTTCTACTTTAAGCAAATTTTCAGCTACTACATTTTAATAAGTACCTTCAAAATAATCAGTCCTAAAAGAAAAAAAAATCAGGTTTAAATTACAAATATGCTATCATATTTTCTAGGATACTGCTTTTAAAAAATCACATAGAAATGGGAATAAATGTATTTTAACCTGTATTGAACAAAACAGTTCTCTCCCTTTAACTGTTGCAAGGCTTTTGGAAAGTTTTGGAGGTATATTTTAACAAGTTTAGAAAGTAATCTAATCTCTTTCTTTATGCACATAAAGGATATAGCCTAAAGTGGCTTGAGGATATCTCTCCATGCATATCAACAAGTATTTATTAAATACTTACTGTGTGTTAGCTTCTGTTGTAGGTGCTAAGGCTACATATACAAAGAATAAAACAATCCTTATCCCAACCAGCTTATGTCCCAAGTCTGAAATTTGCTCCCTCCCCTTCATTCCTTCCCTGACTTCCTTCATTTCCTCACTAAAGCTTCATGTCCTCCTTATCTATATCTTGCCACTGGACCTAAATGGCTCTGGAGGAGAAAATAACGCTGTCCTCCCTCACTCCAATTCACTTGTGTATCATGGAATCACCTTGCTGATGTCATGGTCCTCTTCAAGAACAAAGGACAAACGACAACAACTTTCTTCCTCTGCCACATCATCTTTCTCTTCATCGCTTCCACTGCCTCCTCACTCACTCACTTCTGGGTACCAAGGCAGATATGCATATGGATCTAATGAAATATCCAACACAGTTCATTGGAATCCCTAGGACTCTACAGTCTTTGGGACCACAGCATGGAGAAGTAAGGAGTCTAAATGGAGTCCTAAAAATGTGTACCAAGCAAGATTAGGAGGGAAGCAGAAAACTAGGAAAGAATTTTTGCAACTAGTGTCAGTGACTAAGGCCTCATTTCTGAAATATATAGAGAACTGAGTCAACTGTACATGAATTCAAGTCGTTCCCCAATTGATAAGTGGTCAAAGGAAATGAACAGGCAGTTTTCAGAGGAAGAAATTAAAGGTATCTATAGGCATATGAAAAAATGCTCTAAGTCACTATTGATTAGAGAGATGCAAATCAAAGCAACTCTGAGATATCACATCACACCTATCAGATTGGCTAACATGAAAAAACAGGAAGATGATAAATGTTGGAGAAATATGGGAGAGTTGAAACACTAATTCATTGTTGGTGGAGCTGTGAGCTGATCCAACCATTCTGGAGGACAATTTGGAACTATGCCCAAAAGGCTACAAAAATGTACATACCCTTTGACCCAGCAATATTGCTTTTAGGACTGTATCCCCAAGAGATCATTAAAATGGGAAAGGGTCCCACATGTACAAAAATATTTATAGCAGCTCTCTTTTGGTGTGGCCAAAGACTGGAAATCAAGGAGATGCCCATCAATTGGGGAATGGCTGAATAAATTATGGTATATGAATGTCATGGAATACTATTCTGCTATGTAAGAAATGATGAACAGGAAGACTTCAGACAGGCCTGGGAAGACTTACATGAACTGATGCTGAATGAAAGGAGCAGAACCAGGAGAACTTTGTACACGGCAACAGCACAGTATGCAAGAATTTTTTCTGGTAGACTTAGAATTCATTGCAATGCAAGGACTTAAAAAATCCCCAATGGTCTTTTAAGGCAAAATGCCTTCCACATCCACAAAGGACTATGGAATTCAATTGCAGAATGTAGCAGATCATTTTCTTTTGTATTATGTTTTGGTTTGTTATATGATTTCTCCAATTCATTTTAATTCTTTTATACAGCATGACTATAGTGAAAATGTATTTAATAGGAATGTATGTGTAGAACCTATGTAAAAATCATATGCCATCTCGGGGAGGGAAAAATATCTAAGTTATATGATAGTGATTGTAGAACACTGAAAATAAATAAAAGAGAAAAAAAGAGAAAGCAAAAAAAAGAAAAGAAAAGAAAAGAAAATGTGTACCCCAAACTTGCTACATTAGAAGAATCTTGCTCAACAAAACCCTTGTTGGCTTACCCAAGTTCTTGATGGCCCATTGATTCTCTAATCCCTTTTGGTTGATTTTGGTCAAGTCAAAATGGTTTGTCAAGTATTTGTACCCTTAACAAATGCTACCAACCCTGCTCTTTAATTCAGTCGAACTAGTCTTTTCTGTCAATTCATTGTACTAAATGCTGGAGATTTGAAAAGACAAAAAATCAAAAATCTTACCTTCCAAGATTTAACATGATAATGGAGGGAATTGACATATACAGAGATAAATAAACATCATGTGTATGTGTACACAATGATTTTTGGGGAGTGAGGAGTTTGGGACTAGCTGGATAGATCAGGAAATGCCCAGTTTGCAGCCCTCGAGTGAGACCCAGAAGGAGAATTGTTGTGGGAGTGGGTTCCAAAAGGCCAAGGTGAAATGGGAGAACATTCTAACCACTGGGACAGAATGTGTAGGAAGGTGCTGAAGGGGAAATTCGATCACTATGTATAGTGAAACATCAGATATATGGCATAGGAATCATAACTGCGGGAGGCGGCATGTGCCAGAGTGCTGCACCTAGAGTCAGTAAGCACTAATTAAGCACCTACTGTGTGTCAGGCATTGTGCTATGAATATAAAGAAAGGCAGACTCAATTTCCTTATGTATAAAATGGTATAATAATAGCTGCTACCTTCCAGGGTTTTTGTGGGGATAAAATGTGATCATATTTGCAAAGTGCTTTGCAATCTTTAAAGCACAATATAAATTCTATTATTATTTGGGGAGTGGGGGAAAGAAAAAAAAGCGTTTCTATAGCACTTACTTTGTGCCAATCACTGTGTTAGGTGCTTTTTACAAATGTTACTTCATTTACAATTGAGACTGAAGTAAACAGAAGTTAAGGAGACTTGCCATGGGTTACATAGCTAGTAAGTATCTGAGGCTGGATTTGAACTTAGGTCTGATTTCAGGACCAGTGCTCTATTTACTGAACCATCTAGAGGTGGCAGCTGCTTCTACTGCTGCTATAAACAATGAGTTTCCATCCTGACATAATGCTTTAGTTTTCTGAGTTACTGCTAACTTTTCTAGCAAAGGTATAACAGGTTAAGTTGTTTAAAATAAGCTAGCATTTTATTCATTATAAGCAAAAGATTTTGAACTGTAGAAGGGAGAGAAGAAAGGAAGGAAGGAAAGAAAGAAGGAAGGAGGAAGGAAGGAAGGAAAGAAGGGACAAGAGAAAGAGACTAAGTCTATGTTGTTGAAGGCTCTTGCAATCTTCCCTGGGTGAATTGATTCACGGTGAAAAAAATTAGGCTACCACAAATTAAAATTGAAATGCACAAGAGAAATGACTAAGAATTTCTTCTCTAAATGGGAAGTCTGAGTCTAAACCCGAGCTCATGAGCAATTGTTCAACGGGAAGTACTGGGAAGGTTAGCTCATAAATGGCCAAACTACCAAGATCCTTTCCTGAGCTCCTAAATCTATGGTGCTTTACATGCTCAAGCCTCATTTCGTTGATGAGACAGGCCCCCAGCCCATGCTAACACTAAATTAGCCTTGGTTGTGTTAATCAGTCTGACTCCATCCCTCACTGGATTGGAATTCATCAGGACTGAATTATGTTTTCACCAGATAGTAAGATGTTCTCTATCAAGGTTAAGTTCATAGGGTCATAAAGTTTAGAGCTGGAAGAAATTTTAAATATTTAGTTCAATCCTTTCATTTTAAAGCTGAGGAAACTGAGGCAGAGAAATCTTCATAGCGTCCTCCATAGCCCTCAGAGATATCAAGCCCAACCTCCCTTGTTTTGCAGGTGGAGGAACTGAGTCTGAGAGGGAGAAGTTAATTTATGCAATCACACTAATAGTAAGTAGCACAACCAGAATTTTAACACAGATCCTTTTCGTTCTAATTCAGTGCTCTTAAACTCTACATTAGAACAAATAATAGAGAGGTTAGTAACCTACCTGTGCACAGGTCCGAGAAGTTACAGAACCAAGAATTTACTAGTGCAGTGGGAACAATTCAATTTGATTAAAGTAGGCAAACATTTATTGTGCATCTACTGTATACAAAATGCTGGAAGAAAAAAATTAGATTACAAAATAAGACACTTCCAGCCCTCCTAGAGCCTGCAGGATATTGTGTAGGGCCATGAAATATGTACACAAATGAAGTTGATCCAGGTTAGAGATGGAATGATAGGGCAAAAAAGAGATTCGGGCAAAGGACTCAAGAACTGTTTGAGAAGACAAAGAATGCTTTCAGCTAGAGAGGTCTGGGCAGCCAGATGGGAAGAGGAAGGTAAAGATTCTAAGGTACACAGATGAGGAGGGAATGTGTGCCTGGCAGGCAGGGCGGTTGCCTATGTGAATGTATGGAGGCAGGAGATGACATAAC
This sequence comes from Potorous gilbertii, assembly GCA_028658325.1. Taxonomy (NCBI): domain Eukaryota; kingdom Metazoa; phylum Chordata; class Mammalia; order Diprotodontia; family Potoroidae; genus Potorous; species Potorous gilbertii. The sequence continues at coordinate 685,690,728 of CM053770.1, forward strand.
ATTATTTTCAGGAACTGCCATGGGCAACGGGAGTTGAAGACAACAGAAAGCTAATACTTAGTAAGATGAGAGAATACTCCCTATTCTCCTGAGGTAAAAAGAGAAATTCTAGACTTTACTGACAGATAACTCAAGCAAATTCAGAGCATGGATCCTGTGATTTCTTGGAGATCCAAGTTATTTGAATGTCCATGAACTCCAACAAAGTCAAGGATCTGGATGTAAATGATAGACCTCCATGGTCTCGACTGGATAGTCCTTAGAGATATCAAGCCCAACCCCTCCTTGTTTTACAGGTGGAGGAACTGAGTCTGAGAGGGAGAAGTTAATTTATGCAATCACACTAATAGTAAGTAGCACAAAATGATGGAAAGAATTCCATCATTTTGGATAAGAAACAAACAGAATGCAGAAGGTATGGTACAGGACCCTGAACTCAAACCCAAGATCTAGATCTGAGGGGAATTGTAAGAGGTCAACAATTCTAACCCAGCCATTTTACAGATAAGGAAACCAAGGCCAAAGGAGATTAAGTAACTTGTCCAAACTCGTATGAGAGTAAAAGAGACAAGATATGAATCCAAGTCTTCTTTCTTCCAGAAGACAAAGGTCTAGCCCTGGCTCTACTATTTACTACATTGGCAATGGTGGGATAACACCATTCCATCTGTGGAACGCTGTTTGATTTTTTGAAAAATGAGGGCCTTAGAGTACATGATCTTTGAGGTCCTTTCTAGGACTTTACTGTACTGTTCTAAAAATTCCCTGTGTGCGTGTTTGTGTGTATTTATATATATGAACTACATTGATTTATATGAACTCATATAAATGTGTATATAGATATACATATATATCTGTATTTATACATATACAAAAATATATTTACATATATATGTCTAGATAGATGGAGACATATACACATATGTGTATATATATATACGCATACACTCAAAACTGAGGTTGCAAGTCTGGATGTCTTAGAAGATGGTGGTACCTTCAACAAATAATAGAAAAATTGGATCAAGGGGAAGATTATTTGGAAAAGAAAGCAAGTTTTGCTGTTATGGATATGTTGAATTTGAACTGTCTCCTAACCTTGCAAGTCTAGATATCTAAAAGGCAGTTAGTGATATGAGACTGGAGCTCAAGAGAATAATTAAGACTGGATACATAGGTCTGCAGATTATCTGGAGAGAGATGAGAGTTGGTCTGCAAATTATCTGGAGAGAGATGAGAGTTGAACCCATGGAAGTTAATGAGATCATCAAGTGAGATATTCACCCCTCTCCAAAAGAAAGAAAGAAGGGGGGCAGGGAGGGAGAAATGAAGGAAGGAAAGAAGAAAGGAAGGAAGGAAGGAAGAAAACCTTCCCACAAGGAGTTTATAATCTATCTGGAGAAACTATATACACAGATGAATTTATAAGGTATGAACAAAAACATGGTGATGGTATACTGAGGTGGTCAGGAGGTCTTTGTAGTCAAGTTCTAGGCTAGGGAGTTGCCTGAAGCACCTAAAGGTTGAAGGATTTGTCTAGAATCAAATAGCTAACAAGTGTGAGAAGCAGAATTTGAACCAAATTCTTTCCCTCTCCAAGTCCAATGTTCTTCCCTCTCCACCAATGTGCCTCTCCCCTAATTAGTGCAAGATTATTCTCTCTCAGGTCAGTACGTAAGATCATAGGATTACAGCGTGTGTTGGAAAGGATTTTAGAGACTCAGCCTCCTTTTTTTGCTGTTGAGGAAACTAAGGACCAGGGAAATTGTGACTTACTTGCCCATGGTGGCAATCAGTGGCAGAGTCCAGATAGGAACTCAAGATTGATAACTCCAAATTCTGTTTTTCTGTAGTTAAATCAAAGAAACTGAACCCTAAAATTGCCTTTAGAAATCATCTAATCTAAACTTTTGATGGTCCTGATGAGTCAACTGAGGCCTAGATATGATCTGCTTTGGCAGAGCTTCTACCTCTCCATCCACCATCATTCCACATTGGATGGCACACTGGAGAAAGTCATTAGCTTCATGTTAGAAGAATTAGAGATTTGTCAGAGCTCTCGCCCTGCCTGGAAACATCTGTTACAAAGTTCTTCATTTCTCCAGGGGGTGAGGGGCACATTAGTAAAGTTCACACTGAGCTAATTTTGAAGTTTGCACATATTTGTGGAGAAGAGCACACTTCCCTAAATGGTATCTCTTCTCAGTGCCCCAGTCTGTGCTTTCATTTGGTATGCAAAGATTGGAACATTTCAGACTATTTTCATGGAGAGAGTCTCCAGCCCCACATGATAGAAGCCCCACAGGAGGAGGCCAGGAAAAACAGCTAATTGGTTTGCCAAGCAAATAACCCCAAGCACAGAAGAATCTTGGCTTCAACAAAAAAGCAGCCACCACTCTGGTTTTTTTGACAACATGCAATTCCCTACCATCCAGGTCCACTTTCCAGTGCTATTCATGGAAGCTTCTCTCAGTAAGTGCCTTACTCTTGGCCAATGTTGGCATTCCAACAGTGCCATTGAGTGCTATTGACAACAGATGACTCTTTAATGTAATTGACTAAACTTTCCTGCAAACTTACCTTTTTATAGATCAATAAGTGGCAAGGCATCACCAAATCCGCATCACTCTCTTTTGAGAGTGATTTTTTATTTATTTATTAACCTTTCATTCATTCATCCGTTAGTTTTATTTATTTATTAATGGAGAGGATGAGAATTCAGCTATGGCTTCAGTGAAAAAAGATCTGGTGGCTTTAGGGGACCACCATCTTCATGTTCTCCAAAGATATGAGCGCTATTCACCATCTTGCCTTCAGAGTTTGGGGAACTGCAATTTTGTGGGTATGTGTTCTCCCTCCACTGACATAGATAATAATCATTTAGTTAATCAACTAATAGGCATATAGAATTGTCGATAGCATTCATCCATTTCTTTAATTTGTACCTTAGCCAGCAAGCTATTGAGATACAGGTAACATTCACTCTTTCATTTAATTATTAAATCAGCAAGCATATCTAGGTCTGTAGAATACGGGTACTATGAGTCAGCCACAGTGCTAGACACTGGGGATAAAACCTTACCCTGCTCAAGAAATTGCTTTCTCTTAACTTCAGCTATATTTTGCTTTTAATTTTGTGAGTCTATTTCCCTCTGTGACTTACTAGACATTTCTTGAGCATTGTTCTTAATGAAAAAATGCAGCATCTTTCTCAGTCTGGTATGATCCTTTCTAAACTTAGCTAAACTGGTCCTTGAAGGGGACTTATAGAGTCTGTCCCCAGTTCTGCAGTTGAACCCTTTCCTACTTGGTTGGTAATCTATTGGTATAACCTTTAGGAACTCAAGGTCACCTTCATACCATGATGATAAATGTTAGAGTAGGATAAACATCATCATTGGCTGCATCTGACAAAGTCAATCGGCAAGTATTCAATACCTTCTATATACCAGGTACCATGCTGTGCACTGGAGATTTGCTCTCAACAAGCTTATAGTCTATTGGGAAGGGAGTTGAGAACACAGGAAGCCATGGTTCTATGCTAGTCAGATAAGATTCTATAGGTTCTGTTTGTGCCAGGGAGCCATATTTTGATAGGGACTTTGACAAGACAGAAGAGATAAGCCACGAGACTGAGAAATTACCATACTATTGGAGGAATGATAGAAAGATGCTTACCTTGGAAGAGATATGATGGTTTATCTTTATGTGTTTGTTCAGCACATGTTCTGACACATGGTGAGTCCCTAGTAAATGCTTGTTTACTTGACATATTTTAACTCTCTGGTGCAAGTGGTTAGTGATTTGTTCAATGCATGTCCATAGGAGAGAACTCAAATGAGCATATCAAAGTTATAAAGAAACCAATTTTAGCTCAAAAAGAGTGAACATTCAAACCAAATGGGATGTGTCATAGTGTAACAGGCATCCATGTGAATTAATGGTGATTTGGAGACAGTCAAGCAGAGGGAGGGTGACAATCCATCAGGGATCATTATACCATCAGAGATTAAGTTCATAACGTTTGTAACACATTATTTTGGCTGGAGAAGAAAAGTCAAAGGGTATTATAGTTGTTTTCAAACATTGAAGGGCTGCCGTGTGGAAGAGGGAGAGAATACTAAACTTAGAGCTAGCCAGTCCTGGATTCAAATCCCTCACTAAGAAACAGAGAGAGAGAGAGAGAGAGAGAGAGAGACAGACAGACAGACAGACAGGCAGACAGAGACAGAGGCAGAGAGAGACAGACAGACAGAGACAGAGACAGACAGACAGAGAAAGACAGAGACAGACAGAAAGAGACAGAGACAGAGGGAGACAGAGACTCTAGGCAAGTCATTTAAAACTGTTTCAGCCTCAAATTTCTCATATATATAATGAAAGGGTTGGCTTAGAAGACCTCTTTGTCCCTTTCCTCTGGTGATTTCTCTGGTTTAATCCCAGAAAGCAGAAATGAAAACAATGGGAGGACACTGAAGAGGCAGCTTTCGGCTTGACCTAAAGCTCCAGTTCCAGACGGTCAAAGCCAGGCCAAAGTGGAACAGACAGCCCTGGAAGGTAGATGGGCTCCCTGTCATGGGAAATCTTCAGGCAAAGGTCACATGAGTACTTGTCAGACTCACTGTAAAAAGAACTCCCATTCAGTTGAAGTTATATTAAATTGGCTCTGAAGTTCCTTCCAAGTTGGAGATTTTATAATGAGAGAGAACTCTTTTTATACAGTTTTGATAAGGTTACTAGTCCAATAAATCAGGTAAATGCTGCAGGCACAGGACATCTGCATTTACCTGAGGGATTTGACACCATTTCTCATGATCAGAACCTTTGTAGAAAAAACTCAAAACAAAGACTGGTTATACTAATGTGAATTCATAGCTCATAGAACCATCACTAAAAAGTGTTGATTAATAGATCTGTGTCAATCTGGAAGGAGTTCAGAAAATTTTATCATTGAAAGGACTTTTGCAATTATTTCATCTAAGTCTTTCCATTTAAAAATACATTTTATTGCCATATTTTGGTTTTGAATTCCTTTCATTTCCCATATACCTCCCTGCTGAGGCCATCCCTTACAATAGTGGTATCAAATGTGAATAGAAATGGGGACCACTAATTCTCCCATGGGATTCCTATGGGCCTCATATTGACTTAGTTTTAAGATGTAATATGTATGCTTTATTGTATATTTATTTATTATGTTCAAATTTACCAGTTATATTTTAATCTTGTTTGGGACTCTTGAAAGTCTTATGGGTTCCATGTGATTGATGTGACACATTTCTGATACCTCTGCCTTCCAACAAAGAGAAGAGAAAATAAAATAACAGTTCAATAGAAGTGATTGCCCAAGCCCCCAACAATAAAGCCTAGCATTATTTTTTTATGTTACATATCCACAATCTCTCCATTTTGTGTTGAGGTAGGATGTACCTCATCATATGCCATCTTTGGGATCAACTTTGGTCCTGAAAGTTTGTAGTCTTTAATTTCTTTTGTTTTACTGCGTGTGTGCTTTTTTTAAAATGTACATCATTTTAGTCATTGTGTATCTTACTTTTCCATTCTTCATAAGTTCACATAAGTCTTCCCACAATTATCTATAGTCGTCATCTTCAACATCTCACAGTCATATTCCATTCCATTGACATTCCACAACTTCTTTAGCAATTTAGCAGTTGATAGCCATCTGTTTTGTTGAAAGTTCTTTACCACCACAAAATAGAAAATGATAACTTTTTTGGTATATGTGGGATCTTTTATTTTTAGCCTTGACTTCGTTGCAGCTTTCACCTAGCTATAGATTCTCCAGGTATCAGTGGATATGAAAGTTTAGCCATTTTCTTGGAATAATTCCAAATTATTTTCCAGAATTGTTGGACCAGTTCACAACTCCACGAACAGGGTGTTAATGATCCTACCTTTCCACAATCCCTCCGACACTGACTACATCTATTTTTGGGCTTCTTTGCCAATGTGTTAGGTGGAAGGTGAAATCTCAGAGTTATTCTAATGTTCATATCTCTCTTATTATTAGGGATTTGAATTTTTTTATATGGTTGTTAATAATCTGCATTTTTTGGAAACTGCTTTTATAGGTCCTTTTACATTAACTCCTTCCTTTTACCAAGCAGGATCATGGGTTTATAGTCAGAATGAACTTTAGAGATCATTAAATCCAAACCTCTTGCTTTAGAGGTCATGATACAGAGGCCAGAGAAAAGTAACTTTCTGGAAGTCACCCAACAAAGGTGGGATTTGAACTCAGATGTTGTGCCTCCAAACCCATTATTTTTGAAGAGGAGGATGGGGATAAGTATTTATGCACTGCCTACCATATATAGGCATTGTGCCAAGTGTTTATTACAAATACAATCTCATTTGACCTTTAAAATAACCTTAAGAAACAGGTGCTATTATTTTCCCCATTTTACAGTTGAGGAAACTGAGGAAAACAGAGGTGAAGGAACTTGTGCAGGACTATAAAACTAATAGGCATAAGAGTCTGGATTCAAGCTAAGGTCTCCTGATTCCGGGCTTAGCATTCTATCTACTGAGCCAGCAGCTGCCTCTAGATTTCTGTACTGAGTAGGAAGTTGGAGGCAATAACCTTTAAGGTCCCTTTTTACTCTAAAAAAGTCATATGTAATAAAGAGGTTGCTTTGTCCTCTCACTGTACAAATACTACATGTCTATATGATAGTACTCTGTCATTCATTCCTAATGACAGTGGAATGAATCACTATATTTCAAAGTGTTGATTATAAGTTTGGAGTTAGTGCATCCTCTTTTTTTGCACCACTTCAGGGTATAGACATTAATATAGGAATTAGGAACAGGAAGGAAACCAGAAAGTGCTTTCCCTGCTCAGTAACATTCACAGTAGATTTATTGCCAACTATATCTGTAGGCATAGCCAAGGACTTTAGGATTAAAATATCTGTTAGTCAGTGCTTCCCCACTGCCCACTTCCTCAGTTCCTGGATTCATCAAAGGTTTCATACATTTCTTGCCTATGAAGTTACTAAAAACTAAGTCCTATAATCACCTTGAATGTAGGGAATGTTTCCCCTTTCATTTTTGTATTCTATGCACTATCCAACTATGTGCTAATTGGACAACAACATATGCTTGATAGATGCCTGTTGGATTTAATTGGAACAAACAAAAGCAATCTTGAAGACATAAAAAATGTGGAAGTGGGTGAATCCACCTTTTGTAGCTGTTTAATAAACATTTCTTTATAGATTATTTAATTGATACAGATTAGACTAAAGGAATTTTAGCAAGAAAAATGATAAGCAGATCCACTCATTCATTCCATCAGTTATTTAATGACAATGTAGTTGATAGTCTAATCCAGAACACTGACGCACAGACATGAAAATTCCATTGGATACCATTCTGGCTGTTTTCATTAGACTCAGCTTAGATGCTACCCCCTACAAGAGGACTTTCTTATTTCCCTCGGTTATTAGTGTTTCCTCTCTGAAGTAATATTTTATCTATTTTGTGTTTTCTTATCTATTGTTTCCATCCAATTCTTTTGGATCCCAGCAGAATGTTCTCTCTTGGAGGGCAATAAATATTTGTTGCTTGTCTTTTTATACCCAGTACCTTGAACTTGGTAGAGAATTGACTCATAGATTTAGTTGGATGAGATCTCAGAGACCAGCTAGCCAAAGCCTCTCCTTTTAGTGAGGGTAATGTTGTACTATGGATAAGGACAGGATAACCAGAGATAGTTATTTGTCCAAGGGCATAGAAGCAGTATGTTCCAGAACTCCTATTTAACCCACACCTTCTTACTTTAAAATATACATGCTTCCTACTGTTCCATACTTCCTGTCAATTAGGATTCTTAAGCTCTTAATCAATATTCATCAAATTGAATTAATTCGTGAATGGGAACAATTTGAAAAAACTTTAGAAATGTAGGAAGGTGCCAGAACACAGAAGAGTTTGTATTTTATCCAAGGTATGTTTAGGGGGCCAGTGGGAGAAGAAAAAAGTATCCCTGGCTTTATGGATCTTACCCAGCTGCAACATCTCTCTTTGAAGGCTCTACCTCCTCTCCTGGGATTGCTTTTCATGTGTAGTATCTTACAATTTTAGATCTGGAAGAAGAATTTTAGATCATCTAGTCACTTGAATTGAGCAATATGAGGCATAGTCATGACTTGGCTATTTAGTGATAGGGCCAGAAAGTATTTCATGGACTTGAAGTTGAATGAAACATTACCAGCCGTCTTACAGGTGCAAGGAGAGGCATTGTGGTATTGAAGGAGTGTCAGAGTTGGAGTCAGGGTGTGAATCCTATTTCAAGTACCTACTGTCTGTGTGATCTGAACAAGTTACTTATCTCTCTGGTTCTATTTCCTTCTATGTAAAATGTGGACTTGACTTCTAAGGTCTTTTCCAGCTTTAGATCCCATCAAATATAGTTTTCTTAAAAGTAACTTTGGGCATGGTTCTGATCTCTTATAAATTGCTCAAATGCTTCTAAGCTGCAGGTAGAGTCAGGCATGGGTCAATCTTCCTGGATGATGAACTAGAGAAAATAGTGCTTATGTTAGCTATTTCCCCATATATCATATTTCCATGCATCAAGTCTCCATGGAAGTACTACATATATATGCTATATTTGATTTTATTTTCTTTGTGTTTTCCCAAAGTGGTGGAAGACTGTGCCCTGTGCTCACTTTATAACCCTTCTTTGCTGCAACAAATTAGGACAGTATGAGATTACTTCTGAAAATGTCATAGTTGGGGATTTGGTTGGTTGGTTTTTGGTATTAGACTTGTCATTTTTTTTAATATAAGGAATTCCCAGTGGGAAAATCCCTCTGCCAAGCCAGATTGCCACCAACTTTGCAACATATAATCTTAGAGAGTTGCCTGGTACCCTGGGAAATTAATTAACTCATCTAAGATCACAAAACTAATATGTATTAGAGGTCTTGACTCCAAAGCCATCTCTCTCTCGATTCTATTGACCATATTTTCTTGCTGTGAGTATCCTTAAATTACCCATCAATCATGAGCTTTTTCTTCTATAAATCCACAAACCTTTGGATCTGGTAGAGGCCTGAGCATTTCTCTGAGAATGGCTTATATACAAAAGGAGGACCGTAGAAATGATTCAGTAAAGGAAACTGAGAAGGAGCAATCAGATAGGTTTAGGAGAATCAGTAAAGTCCATTGTCATGGAAACCCAAGTAAGAGAGAGTATACAATTCTTAAAAATTTAGAATGGAAATATTTCTCAGTGTGGATGCTTTCATTTTGTTCCATGTATGGCCAGGATGATTTCCTTATGAAATCTGCCTCCTTAGATGGAGGACAGATGTAAGTGACAGAACCTTAGAGTTGGAAGGAACCTTGGAGTTGTCTTGTAAAAATCTAATAAAATGAATCCTTCTGCAACATGGTTGAAAGATAGCCATTAAGTCTTTGTTAAGGATCTACTAAGAGGCACGCATTCCATTTTGGGGCAGCAGTAACTATTAGGAAGTTCTTTCTTATGAGTACCTGAAATTATCATTCTTGTAACATCCATATATCTCTGCCCACTGGAGCCAAATGTCATCTGCCTTCCATCTGCCGAAGCAACATAGTATGGAACTCTGATCTCCTTTACTGTCTACATTCTAATGTTCCATTTAATTTTTCTGGTAGCTAAAATAGACTGTTGATTCCTTCTGCTCTTAGAATTGACTCAGATCCCTAAGCCTGTCCCTGAGGATCTGCTGGATCTGGTCTGGAGGCTTGCTATTGATTTTCTGAACCAGAGCACAAGATTTTACATTGAGTCCTTTTAAATTTCATCTGGTCTCCGAGGGCCAGTATTCCATCCTGTCAAGATCTTCTAATATCCTGGGTCTGTCTTCCATGGTAGTGCTTCTTCTCTGCTTGGTCTCACCTGAGAATTTTATCAGCCTGCCATTAATTCTTCATCTTTCATTGGCAAAAATGTTTAAACAGATAAAGCCAAGGACTCTGAGACTTGCAACTGTGTAAAGAAAGTGATTAAAATGTCCATCCTCTTTGACCAGAGACTCCATTGTTTTGTATAGATCCCATTTACAGGGATCCCACGAAAATCACATTGAAACCAACTGTTTTTCAAAGTGTGTGTGTGTTTGTATGTGTGTGTGTGTGTGTGTGTAAGTGTGTATAACTCTTTCTTACTTAGTCATTGGTTCCTCAGATGACTTTGGGGAAATACTTTCCTTACTTGGCTCCAATTTCACAATTCCTTAGAAACTCTTCTGAATTTGGAGTTAGGGGAATCACCTTCCACCTTCCAAACCTGGCTCTGACACTACATGCGGGGCTTTGGGGAACTTCCTTCCCCACTTGGGTCCCCAGTTTCTCATATATAAGATAAAGGGATTGGACTAGATGGCCTCTAATGTCCTTTCTGATTCTCAAAAGATGATCTTATTCTGCCAGAACAACATAACTTACTAAAGACCTCTTTTCTTACAGCACAGTAATATTCCATTGCATCCATTTGCCACAATTTATTTAGCTATTTTCCAATCGATGTTTATTAGTTTTGTTTCCAGTTTTTGTTACCACACATACACAAAGTGTTGCTATAAATATGTTGGTATATATGAGACTTTTCTTTTTTATCAGTAATTTTTTAGGGATATATACAAAGTCATGGAACATCCTGACCAAAGGGGATGTACATTTTAATCACATTCTTTACAGAATTCCACATTTTTTTCCATAGTGGAAAGACAGTCAACAAGCATTTATTAAAGTACCTACCATGTGCAAGGCACTCTGCTAAGTGCTAAGGATAAAAAGAATGGCTAAGGACAGTTCCAGTCCTCAAATATTTTACAATCTAATGTGAGTTTAGCAACAAGCAGTCAAATACATGTATATGTTCATCCTTCGTTGCTGAAGAAGACCATGCCATCAGAGAAATAATAACATGACTTGCATTTGACTTTGTTTTGAGTGAGGGAGGGCTGTGCAGGTCATCAGCCTCACTTCTCCTCCAGAGTCTTCTGAGTCCAGTGACCAGATATTCATCAGGATGACTGGAGATGACCCAGGATGAGGCAATCGGGGTTAAGTGATTTACCCAAGGTCCCACAGCTAGTGAGTGTCAAGTGTCTGAGATGAGATAATCAAATATGTACAAACAAGGACATAAGTATGAGTACAAATAAGTGCAAACTATTGAAAAGATGAATAGGAAATGAGAGGGAAGCTATTAGAATTAAGAGCTATTGGAAAAGTTTTCTTGTAGAAGACAGAATTTTAATTCGGGTTTAAAACAAGCCAGGGAAGGCAGGAGATATAGAGGAAGAAGGAGAATATTCCAGGCATGAGGACCAGTTAGAAAAAATACTTGAAGTTGAAAGATGAATTGCCTTGTTTTGTGGAGGCCAGTTTCCTTGGATCACAAGATAGGTGGAAGGGAGCAAGGTTTAAGAAGACTGGAAAGGTAGGAAGGGGTCAAGTTATGAAGGACTTTGAATGCCAAACAGAAGATACGTATTTGATCCTGGAAGTGATAGAGTCACTGGAATTTATTGAGTAGGTGAGGGTAGTGATATGGTCAGACCTGAGCTTCAGGAAAATCATTTTGGAGGCTGCTGGGAGAATGGACTGGATTGGGGAAGAGACTTGAGGCAGGCAGAACCCCCAGCAACTGTTGTGATAATCTAGGTGTGAGGTGAGTGGGTCGGCTCCAGGGAGGAGGCAGTGTCAGAGGAGAGGACTATCCAGAGATGTTGTAGAGGTGAAATCTACAAGAGATGTTTGAAGGGGGTGAAATCTACAAGAGATGTTGCAGAGGTGAAATCAACAGGCCTTGGCAATATATTAGATATTGGAGGAGGGGATAAGAGACAGAGAATGAGGCATATAGAATGATTCCTAAGGGGTGAGCCTGAGGAACTGGGAGAAAGGTAATGCCCCAACACTGCATTATTGTGTCTGTCTTTCTATAACCACAATAACACTGAGGATTTCTGGGTTTTGTCATCTTTGCCAATTTGCTGATTGTGAGGTGAAACGGCAGGATTATTTTGATTTTCACTTTGCATTAAAAGTGATTTGGAACATTGCTTCATGTGGTTTTGAAAATAATTTATAATTCATCTTTCGGGACTTGTTTGTTCATATCCTCTGATCATTTATCTATTGGGCAATGGCTTTTAGTCATATATTTTTGTTAGTTTTGTTTGTAAACATATACCAATATACATATGTGTATATCTGCATATATGTATGTATATATGTCACATATGTATGTATGCATGTGTGTATATATATATATATTTATATGTTTATGTGTGTGTGTATCTTCAATGAAGATTTATATGTTCTTATATAGAATAAGTAAATAAGTAAAACCAGGAATACAGTACCCACAATGGTTACAACAATGTAAATTGAAAAACAACAATTTCCAAAACTAATAGGAATTGGATGTTTCCAAATTACAAAGGGTCATTTTGGCCCCAAGAAAGTGATATGAGATGACAACACTCCCTACTCCTTTGCCAAGGTGGCAAAGGATATATTCTGTAGAATATTTTTGCTACGTCAATTTTTTTCAATGTGTTGATTTATTTTTTCAAAATGTTTTTCTTTCTTCATTAAAAATCAGTATCTAGGAGGAGTTCAGGGAAAATGCAGCTGAGACAAAAATTAACTATATCAATGAACATATTTTTTAAATCACTAGTTTCTGTGAACCTCTGACTAAAGACTGAATAATATGAGAATCTGACTAGATTATCCATGACTCTTATGGTCCATTCAAACTCTGAAATCCTATAATGTTGAGACCTCTCATAAGGACAGCTAGATGGTGCAGTGGATAGAATATTATCCTATAGTCAGGAAGACCTGAGTTCAAATCTTACCTCAGATACTAGTTGTGTGGTCCTGGTAGATCATTTAACCACCTTCTATTTCAGTTTGCTCATCTGTAAAATTGAGTTCATAATAGCACCTACTTCCCAGGGTTGCTGTGAGGACCAAATCTTAGCACAGAGCCTGGTGCATAATAGGTGCCTTCTTTTACCCATAGATGCATTGATCAACTTTTTCTTAGTTATGATTCAACAAGCTACATATTGTCAACAAGTTACTTTCTGTAAAAGTCTCTATCGTGAATGAATTTATTGAATGCTTTGTTGAAAGGCAGAGATGCTGTGCCCATATTACTTTCCTGGTTTATGTGATGAGGACTCCAATAATTAAATGGATCTCTAATCTCATCACTTTAGACATTCCCTCCAAGCTATTGCAACCCATCTTTGTCCACCTGTCCTATGCAACTCTTGTCTTGCCCTTTTATAATTTCAAGACTGAATAGATGCAATGTGTTGGCAGTCATCATTACTTTCTCTTGACATCCAAAGAATACCAGTGGATCGCCCTATTCAGCTGTTCTCCCTCACCTTCACTATGTGATTATCCTAGTATAAACATTTTTTAAAAGGAGTTTTTCTTATACAAGTTATAAGGCTGATTTACTCCCTCAGTGAAATTCTCAGAATCTCAGACTTGAGGGTAAATTCTCAGAACATTAATCTAACCTGTACCTGGACGAACCTCCACATTCAGCATTTGTCTGAAGCCCTCCTGTGATGAGGAAACTACTGTCTGCATCCAAGCATGCCAAGTCAAGTGCTTCTTCCACATCATATCCTTCAAGTTCATTAATTCAGCTATCACGGACCATGCTTCTCCTGTCCCTCCCCTGCCCCCCACCAGTGGATAGAAGGCAGGGCCTGGAGTCAAGAAGACCTGAGTTTAAATCTGGCCTCAGATACTTACTATCTTTGTGACTTTGGGCAATTCACTTAATCCCTATCTGCCTCAGTTTCCTCAGGTACAAAATGGGAATCAAAACTATCAAGTAAAGATCAAGTGAGATAATATTTGTAAAAGCTCTTAGCTTGGGTAGGATATATAGTAGGTGCAATATAAATACTTATTCCTTCCCTCCCCTTCTTCTTTAAGCTAACACCCCAAGTTCTTCCTGTATTACTTACATAGCATGGACTTGGGATCATTGGGTCAGAGAATGAGAGATTTAGAACCATAAGGCACCTTAGAGTCCATTTACTCCATCCCCTTCATTTGTTGCACATAGGCAACTGCCCTGCCTGCCAGGTGTACGTTCCTTCCTCATTTATGTAGTGGCAATCTGGTCCATTTAACACCCACTGAATTTAACTGATTTGCCAAAGATCATCCATGGAAATCTAACTAAATCTATTGCTCTTTCCCCATTCCCATGAACACCCTTCACCATTTTGGTTTCCCTTTTCTAAACACTCTGTATCCTTGAATGTGGCAGACAGAACTGAACATGCCTCAGTTCTTAGCAGCGCAGGGGTACAGAGGGAATATCAGCTCCTCATTTCTAGTAGTCAGGCTTCTCCTCTCTTCTCCAGGCTTCTTGCACCTTACCCCACCCAATGCTGTTATGGGATTCATTGACAGTGGCCTCTTTCCATTTTTCTTCCTGGGGCAAGCATCTCTACTGACTGTTCCCCATGCCTGGAATGCTCTCCTGCTCCATCTTCACTCCTGGCTTCCCTGCCCCCCTTCAAGTCCACGCTAAAACCCCACCTTCTGCAGGACACATTCGCTGCTCCCCCTCAACACTAGAACTTCCTCTCCCTTGACTGCCTGCAATTTGATTGTCCTTATGTTACTGTTTCTATGTTGCCTCCTCCCCCATTAGATTTAGTGCCTTGAGAGCAGAGATTGTCATTTGCCCCTTTTCTTTTCTGTATTTGCAGTACTAACCCAATGCCTGGCACACAGCATGAGTTTAATAAATCTTTATTGATTGAGTCCTGGTTCTTTGCATGAGGCCAGGCATACCACTTTAACTTTCTGTTTCACATGGCATTCTTTTAAATATTCAGGGACAGCTATAGCGTGCGCTTCTAAGTCTGCCTTTCTCCTGGTGCAGCACCCCCAGGTCCGAAATGAAGGAAAGTGAGACAGGCTTGTGTCCAGGAATGCCATATTTCTTTGGGGTGTGCTCTTCTCCGGGGCATCTCACAAAAGCAGATTTCTCAGTCATCTCGGAAGGAATGGATTATCACAGCCCAAGTCCAAAGTCATTGTCTGACGCAGACCTCATTTTGTCATTTTGTCGGAGGAACTCTTTCAGGAAGTCATCTGCCTTGGGACAGACAGTCTGTATCCTGTTGAACCTTGTGAAATGATTAGGGGTATCTTCCTTATTTAGCTTGTACGCTGCATACTGAACATTGTAATGAGAGTTGGAAAAGGTCAAAATTAACCATGGGCCACCGAGTCACCCAAAGTTGAATCAGCTATTAAGCCTGGCAGTATTTTTCCCCTGAGATCTGGAGGCAATTTTAGTGCACCATGAAAGTAAAAGATTTTCTCCTCCCTGAGATTTTCTTACTAGCCCAGTTTTTATGAATCTGTGACTCCAGAAATACTTATGGCATGCTGAGCAAAGGTATGAGAGAGACCTGCATCCAGGTTACTGGAATGGAAAGGGATCTGAGACACCAGAGGGCAATTCCTAAACTTAACAACTAGCCCCTCTCCAATGTACGTGATATATGGTGGTGCAGCCCAAGTTTGAAGACTAGTGAGGGGGAACAGAATTTACTAAAAAGATAAACTTCACCTTAATTTAGGATAAAACTTCCTAGTGATTCAAGCTACCTAAAAGTGGAAGGAGATGTCTTAGGAGGTGGGGAGGTTCTCTCCAATGATTTTCAACCTGATACCCACTTCTCTGGCATTGTGTTGTGGGGAATTCTTGTCAACAACAGGTTGAACTAAATTTCTGCTGAGGTGCCTTCAAGCTCTGAATCTCATTCTGTGAAATATTTGAATCCAAATCAATTCAGGGAATAGTCATCCAATTTCTCCTTTGTGGAAGACAAGAAAGTCCTTATGTAAGAGGTGGAGCTTATTGCAATCCTTGAATGAACTGCTGGGTAGTAGAGTGGTTCAAGCACTGGAGTTAGAGTTAGAAAGACCTGAGTTCAAATCCTGCCCTAGACACTCACAAGATGTGGGTACCTAGGATAATGACTTAACCACTCTCAACCTCAGTTTCCTCCACTGTAAAATGAGAATTACAACCGCAACTGCCTCACAAGGTTGTGAGCATTAAATGAAAGAACACGTAGGAAGTGCTTTGCAACATTAAAGGACTATTTAAATGCTACTTATTATTGTGGTTATTCCCCCAAAGTGAGAAATATGAACAGTCACATCTTAGGAAGATTTAACATCTAGGTGAAATAGTGGATAGGGGACAGGATTTGGAGTCAGGGAGTCCTGAGATGGGATCTTGCCTTAGCCCAGCTGTATGATACTAGGGAAACCATTTTTTCTTTCTCAGCCTCAGTTTTCCCACTTGAAAACAAAATAAGACAGACTATGGCAAGTTTGTCAAGGCTACTAGTAGGAAGCAATAAGGATAATGACTGTTGCCCTAGGAGTCAAAAATCTTACTGATCCTTGAGAGTTGTGTGTCCCTGGCCAAGTCACTTGACTGGTAAGTGTCTCAAGCAATTGATTGTTGGAATTGTTCTCTAGGATTGTTCAATCAGCAAGTATTAGTTAAGCATTTACTGTGGTTCAAGTAGTGCACTGGGCACTAGGGACAAAAAAACAAAGGAAATTTAAAGCTTCTTTTCTCATGGTGCTTACTTTCTTTCCAGTGACTCAGATTCTAGGGCATAGACTCTATGCAGTTTTTACTGAGTGCCCCAACCAGATGTTTTATATCCTGCCAAGATCATAACTCTTTTATGTGTTCCTGCATGCTAATGTCCCTTGGTGCTCTGAGCGAGTGGCCATGACACAGGGGATCCTGTGGAAGCAATCAATCATCAGTCATCGAGGGATCAGACTAAAAGGTGCTGTTGGTCTTATCTGGACTTCGACAATTGAAGAACCTATTTTTTTAAAAAAAAATCAGTTACCTAAATCCAGTAGAATTTCAGTCCCTCAAAGTCAAGGACTGTTTCTTTGTTTTTTTTTGGTCTTATGATTCCTAATGTCTACAATAGGGCCTGCCATAGTAGGTATTTAATAAATCTGTGAAACTGAAGTGAATTAAATTGTCTCATTCTTTAGAGGTTCTTCAAGTACAGATTGCATCAGATGCTTCATTGTAAGCCATTTGTATCAATAGTACCTACATTATTCTTCAATAATTTTCTTTTTAATTTAATTTGCTCTTATCGTATGTTTATAAAATCATTGAAATTTGCTTTCCTGGCAGTGATTGTGTTGGAAAAAGAAATCCTACCCTGAAGCCTCCTTCTATCAATGGAGTAAATGGGATATTTTTCTAAGTGTGCTTGGGGGGAGGGGTGGAAGTAATTTCCAACAGAGCAAAAAAAAATAATTAGCAACATTTCTGTTGAATAAACAGAACTGATTTCACTTCTGAATTTACCCGCACTGCCCTGAAACCAGACTTTGCAAAAATGCCTTGTGCAGCAGCAGCAGCTCCTCAGAAATAGGTCAGAGCAAAAGCAAAATTCTGGGTGCCTGCATGGATTCCTTATGAGATGCTGAGTGGAATTCTGCTGCCCCAAGACAGGTTTGTTTTCTGGGCTAAAATGATGTGATTTCAGATGAGCATCTGTTTCATCTTTTGTCAAGGCAATCCATCATTTTTTTTCTTCCTTTCTAGGGAGCAGAGTGAACTATAAATTCCTTTACCCTTACACTGGCACAGCTCTCTGGAAGCTTTGCTGCTATTTTCAGGGACCAAACCAAAATGACATATTGTGGCATGAATATCAAAAGGGGAATTCTTCATGATTCTTTTGTTTTGACTCCTGGCAGAATGATGAGATAGTTGGATGACTCCTCATCATGAATATATTGACTTGACCTCTCACCAGTGAACTCTCTGGAAGAAGGATGATGTGAGAAGAAGCCCTGGTGGTATCAGTTACTAAATGACCTTCCATGGTCCTGGCCTCTTAGGGCTTCCTGCTACAGCAAAGCCAACCTGCACAAAGATAGCAGAGTCATAACCAGGTTAGGTAGCACAGTAGTTAGTAGGCTGGACTTGGTCTGAATTCAAACCCTACCTCTGATACTTAACTGGTACCTAGGGCAGCTAGTTGGCACCATAGTGCATAGAGAGCCAGATCTGGAATCAGGAAGACTCATCTTCATGAGTTCAAATCTGGTTTCAGACATTTCCTAGCTGAGTGACCCTGGACAAGTCATTTAAACCTATCTGCCCTAGTTCCTTATCTATAAAATGATCTGGAGAGGGAAATGGTAAATGACTCCTGTATTTTTGTCAAGAAAATCTCAAATGAAGTCACAAAGAGTTGGACATGACTGAAACAATGGAACAACAATACTTACAGACCCAATTTCTTCCTTTATAAAATGGAGAGTAATGATAGCACCTCCTTGGCTTGTTTGAGAACCAAATGAGATAACATACATGAAGTACTTTTCAAATGCTAAAGTGCTATATAACCCACTAGCTATTATATAACTAACTCTTGATTTCATGTCCTCACTACATGAATATTTACATATATACAAATACACATATGTATATTCACATATATATACAAACACATATGACGTGTTTCAAAAGTCTTAGAGCAGTGTTGAGTTATTCAAGTTTATGTTTTATAAGGGGGGAATCTCCCTTCTAAAGAGAGTATTGTCTCTTATCTCAAGGCATCCTTTTCCAATCTTGGACCAGTCTCATTGGTAGGAAATTTTTCCTTCTATTGAACCTAAAGCTACCTCTGCCTCTTCTACTCAGGGTTTCTGGTCCTGCCTTCCAGGGGCAAGGAGAAAAAAGTTTTAATACGACATTTCAGATATTTGTGGCCAGAGCTCATGCGCCTTCTAAGTTTTTTCTTCCTCTGATCATGTTTCTCCAGCATCTGTATGAGTTGTATCATATGACAACGTATGAGTTGTCTTCTAGTGCTTTAACTATACTGGATTGCCTCTTCTGAACACTTGTTCATGTCAATGTCTTTCCTGAAATGTAGTGTCCTGGAGTGAACACAATGCTCCACATGTAGTCTGTCTGGGGCAATGTACTTAGTTTATCTCACCCTACAGTCCCACTTAATACAGCCTATCATCAAATTAGTTTTCGTGGCTGCCATATCACATCATTAATTCATATTGAAGTTTGACTTTCATTCAAATTCTGAGATTCTTTTCTTGAGAACTATGCTCTAGCCACACTTTTACTAATTTGTGCTTGAGAAAGTGATTCTTTTGAACCCATACTGATTTTACATTTTCCCTGTTACATTTCATCCTTCTAGATTTTCAGGGACCAAAGAGGTGTGGGTGTTTCACTTAGTATGGAAAGCAAAGGAATCTTCATGAAAGGAGGTAGGTTTTGACATGTGAAAAGATGAATTGGATAGATAGGGGCCACACTTCCCATTGTACAGATGTATGGTAAAGTATTTTGAAGAAAGGAATGGTAGTTGAAAGATAATGAGTTAGTACCAGAAATGGTTCAGCCATCTTAAAATGATTTCTCCCAACTGTTAGATAATTTGATTTTTTATATGCAGAGACATTTTTTTTTGTCATCATAGATTTAGAACTTGAAAGGTCTTCTGAGGCCAGCTAGATTTTACTAATAAGGAAACTGAGGCATAGTGAGATTAAAATTAATTATCCAAGATTATAGGGCCACAAATTTTAGAGGAAGAAAATGCTATGAGGTCTTCTACCACTGCTACTCATTTTAAAGACGAGGAAAGTAAAACCCAGAGATGTTTAATATTGTGCCCAGGGTCGCGATGAGTAATGAGGGGTGGAATGAGAATTTAAACCTAGGTGCTCTTGACTTCACATCCCCGAATCTTTCCACTGTCTCTGTCTCATTGCCTTTTAGGTGGGTGAAATTTCAACTCCTCCCCCCGCCCCAATAAAAAAGTAGATGAGCTGAAATTTCCATGGAAACAATTACCATAAAATATTGATCGACAAAGACAGATTTGGAAGCAGAAAAGGAAAGCGATTGTCTCTATGGAAACATGGACATTTTGGGGGGAATGCATTGGAATGGTTTCCTTATTATCTCTTTCACTTAAATTTCAGACACAATCGTTCCATTCTTAACTTGGAATCTTCGGCTTTCTAGGTAACAATAACCACACAACAAACAATAGACTTACCTGCGAACGTTTCAGTTCTCCTTGGGAGTTCTGTTTATTGAAAGGAATGTGGGAGAGTGTGTTTAGTGTTTCTATTTTCAATCTACCTCTCCATTGAAAAGATGCCGTTCCGTCTGTTTTTGCAAACCCATTCTTAAAAACAATAAAACACTGTGCTTCTCTCCCATGGAAGATGTACTTCCCTGTGAAAGCAAATGAAATTAAAATATCGTGGGGCCCTCTTTTTTACACCCTTTATGGGTCACTTGAATGATTATTGCTTTGTGGCTAAATTAAGACTTTTTCATTTGCTTTGCATAAAATGCTTTGTGATTCTGAAGTCAAGTTCATTCTGAGTGTTTTGTTCTAGGGTGACTCCCCCCTCCCCCCATGCAAGCACTCAAACATATATACAACTGAACCTATACCCACAAAAGCATGCAGATATATACCTACACTGACCAAAACCCATACATGCTCATACACTTTCCCTGCCCCCCACGTAGCAGTTCACTTGCTCTCTGAATTATGCTTTTAATAATTGGAACAGTAGAACTCAAGAACTTTTTGCTTGTCTAATATGTGACAATAACAAATAATAAAATAATATTTGTATCATGTTTTAAATTCACTCTGCTCATATTTAATTTCAGCCTCTCACTGATTCTTTGTGGTACAATTCTATATTCTTGCCCCCATTTTACAAATGAGAAAGGTGAGGTTCAGCTGAGTTAAATGACTCGTCCATGGTCATAGACTGTAAAACCTGTGAGCACCCTCTATGCTCCAGGTACTTTGCTATGCCCTGAGAAAAGAAAACCAAAATGACACAGACCCTGCCTTCAATAAGCTTTCATTCTCCTAAGTGGAAACTTGTTCAAAGAGGAATCAATGCAACATATATGCAGAATGAATTCAGGGTAACTTTAGGGGTGTAGGTTGTAAGTAGCTGGGGTTTCGGGTAAAGGTTCATGTAGGAAGTGATCACTGAGCTGGGCTTAACTATGAGCTGGGGGTTCTAAGAGGGGTGCGCTAGGGGACATCATACTGCATGGAGCGTCAGGGCCTGCCGTCAGGAATACTCACCTTCATGAGTTCAAATCTGGCCTTACATTTGAACTCATGCTAGCTGGGTGACCCTGGGCAAGTCACTTAACCCTGCTTGCCTCAGTTTCCTCATCTGTAAAATGACCTGGACAAGGAAATGACAAACCACTCCAGGGTCTTTGCCAAGAAGACCCCAAATGGGGTCCTGAAGAGTCAGGCACAATAGGAAAAAAAAGACTGAATAACGAGAAGAAAAGGCAGAGGTAAAGAATGAGTGAATTCTAAGCAGGGAGCACAAGAAAGGCATAAATGAGAAATGGAATGTTGTGTTCTGGAAGCAGCCAGTAGGATCACAGATTTGGAGCTGGAAGGGACCTTCCTGAGCATCATGTCTAACCTGCCCCCCGCATCCCCATTTATATGTGAGAAAACTGGAGTTAAATGAGATTCATCCAACAGATAAAATTATTTGCCATTGACTGTATAGGTAGTGTCATTACATTGGGATTTGAACCCAGGTCTTCTTACAGCCTTAATTCCAGCCTTCTTTCTAGTATGTGTTGTCAGTTTGGCTGAAGTGTTCATCCTATGAATGGGAGGTGGAGTCGGATAAGGAAGGGCTTTAACTGGCTAAAGGAAGAGTTTGTATTTCATACTGGAGGCAACCACAGCATGCCAGAAACTGTGCTATACATTGGGCATTAACTTTGATTATCTCGGCAGCTCTGGGGAGGTAGGTGCCAATTTACAGGTGAGAAAACTGAGGCTGAGAAAAGATAAGTGACTCAGTTGCCTCAGCTGTTAAATATCTGAAGCGCTATTCAAACTCAGGTCTCCCTTTCTCCAAGGCCAGTGCTCTAGCCACTACCCCAGTCAGTGAGGTCACTAATCCACTAATAGCTATTTCAGTGGCTGCCTACGGGATAAATTAAAGAGAAGGGAGTCTGAATGCCACTGACTTAATTTTGCTAATCCTAAACGCCTGCATCTTTACAATGGGTATAATAAAACTTGAGAAACACAAGCAAACAAAGGAACAATGGAAAAAACCCTCAGGGTTTTCAAGATCAAAATGCTTTGCATTGAAGTCTGTAGTCCAAGTCCTGGGAGGTATTGGAGGAAGTGAGTGGGAAGGGAGATGATTCCACTGAGCTGAGTATCAAGTTAAAAGCCTTGGGGTTCAGGGACATCCACCCATTCTGCTAGCAGCTCCACTTTCCTCAAGGCAAACCAGGAGGGCTTGCTTTGCCAATCTGCACCACAGGGGGAAAGAATCAATTACATAAATACAGTTTGGGGACTCATGGTTTCCCAGCAGCTCAGGGAAAAGGAATTGGGTTTTGTTTCTATTTCCACTGGATGAGATTCATAAAATCATACATGAAGAGTGAAAATGGATCAGAGAGGACATTGAGTTCAGCCTCCTCCCCCAGACTCAATATATTGCTTCAAGATTGAGTACAGACACCCAATAAACTTAAGTTTTATACTTGATTTGTATATGTAAATGTATGAAATTCAAGTGTTTGATCTACCAGCATTCTGAGTAGCAAGGATTAAAGATCTATGCCACTAGAAGACTAGTCTAGAGGACTTTGAACGTATATATGTGTGTGAGTATGCGCATATTTATGTATACATACACACGCATAAATGTATCAATATAAAACTTCATTTCAATATAAAATATTTTCCTTTATAATCCCATACATTTCATGTTATACATTCAAAAAGGGGTCTGAGAAAGGATTCACCAGATGGCCTTAGGAGTCCACTAAATATCCTTTAACCTAGAGCAGCAATTCTCAGAGTGTGGTCCAGGGATGTCCAGGTTCTTTAAGACCCTTTAAGTAGCTCCACTGAGTCAAAACTCTTTTCCTAATCTTTTTAATTTGTTTTAATGTCAAAACAATAAATATCAGTAGATATAACGCGCATAAAGAAAGCTTTTTTTTTGGTGGGGGGGATGAGTCTTAGATAATTTTTATGAGTGTAAAAAGGTGCTGAGACCAAAACATTTGAGTATTTTTTTATTCTTAAAATACTGATCTAGGGCAGCATAGAAGAGGGAAAAAGGGAAGGATTTGTTCTGGTAGAGGGAGAGGGAGGAATCAAGGAAAGCTCATGGAAGATCTTCTTTGAGGCTCCAAACCCAGCAGTTTCTACCACCCTGTCTCACTGAGATCCTGAGGTTGAGATGGGAAACAAAGCAAAATTAGTTTGTTCCAAACAAAGAGGGGCTGTTTATTTATTTTTGTTATTATATGAAATTATATACATATATTTCAAATTACATATTATAACCATTTTTAACTTTTGTCTTTTAAAATGTTGAGTTCCAAATTCTCTCCCTCTCTCCTTTCCCTCCTCCCTTCCTAAAATGGTAATTAGATACAGATTATACATGTGCAGTCATGCAAAACATGTTTCCGTATTAGCCATGTTGCAAAAACAGACCAAAAAAAAGTGGGAGGGAGAAGAAAAATAAAGTTTAAAAGGTATGCTTCAATCTGCATTCAAACACCAGTTCTTTCTCTGGAGACGGATGGTGTTTTTCATCCTAAGTCCTTTGGAATTGTCTTAGATCATTTTATTGCTGAGAACAGCAAAATCACTTACAGTCGATCATCTCACAGTATTTCTGTTACTGTGTACACTGTTCTCCTGGTTCTCATTTTACATTCATATTATTAGTTCATGTAAATCTTTCCAGGCTTTTCTGGAATCATTCTGCTTATCATTTCTTATAGCACAAGAGTATTCCATCAAAATCACATACCACGACTTCTTCAACCGTTCCCCAAGTGATGGGAATCCCCTCAATTTCCAGTTCTTTGCCATCACAAAACCAGCTGCTACAAATATTTTTGGCACAAATTGATCCTTTTTCCTTTTCTCTGATCTTTTTGGAATACAGACCACAAGGTGCTAGATCAGAGGGCATTCACATTTTTATAGCCCTTTGGGCATAGTTTCAAATTGTTCTCCAGAATGGTTGGATCAGTTCACAACACCACCAACGGTTCAACAGTGTCCCACTTTTTCCACATCCCCAAAGAGATGCTATTTAGAGCAGTGGGACAGAGGCAAAAATGGGGAAAGTAAGTAAGTGGGTGTTTTCTGGACAATGACATTTACAAAATTGTCAAAGAGCTATTCAGAACTGGGGGTGGTCGTTTTATTCCTGGTATAGTTAAAATGAAGCTGGAAAATAGGCTAGAAAACCTATCACAGAAAGTATTTCTTACTTTTGATAGACTAAGAAAATTCCCTAATTTTAAAAAAATTGTTTCAACCTCCAATTTCTATGATTCTATCATTTGTCTGAGACTCATTCTGTTCCAAGAGGCTCTGTAATTTTTTGTACCGTACAACTCTAGAATAATTGAAGGTAATTTCCTACTGTGCAAAAGAGATACATGGCATACACATGTGTACAGAAAATATATATTATTGTGTATATATTATATAAAGAAAGAGAGAAAGGAGGAAGAGAGGGGGAGAGACAGACAGGCAGAGACAGAATAAATGCACAATAGAAACAAGGGAAGGAGGACTCTAGAAGTTGGAAGATCATAAGATCAGACTGCATGTAGCAAGCAAGGAGGTATTTGCTTAAAGAAGCAAGTGAGGAATTCTTTGAGGGAAAAGTGGAAAGGCAATATATTCCAGCCATGGGAGATAGTCATTGCAATGCTCACAGCATTTAGATGGGAGATAGAGTACCGTGCCACGCAGAGAAACAAGGAAGGAGGGCAGTTTGGCCAAATTGTAGAGTATGGGAATGTACAATGAAACTCCAAAGAGAGATGCAGGTCAAGTTGGGATGAGATGTTAAAGTCAGAGGAGTTTATACTTTGTCTTAGAGGTTTTGGAGCTGATTGAGTCAGGAATGGCCCTGAAACTTTGAGGCTTCAAGTTTCTTGGGGCTCTGAGAGGATAGGTGACTGGCTAAGTTAACAGATACACTATTTGTCACCAATAGGATTTGAACTCAGATCTTTCTGACCATGATGCCACCCTCTAGCCAGTCTAATAGGCTCTCTCTCTGTCTCTCTCTCCCTTTCATTTTCCTCTTTCTCTCTCTTCTCTTTCCTTCCCTTTCCTTCTCTTTCCCTCCCTCCTTCTTCTCTTCTCTTCTCTTCTCTTCTCTTCTCTCCTCTCCTCTCTCTTCTCTTCTTTCTCTCTCTCTGTCTCTGTCTGTCTCTCTCTGTCTCTATGTCTTTCTCTCTCTCTCTCTCTCTCTGTCTCTCTCTCTCTGTATCTCTCTCTGTCTCTCTCTCTCTCTGTGTCTCTCTCTCTGTCTCTCTCTCTCTGTCTCTGTCTCTCTCTCTGTCTCTGTCTCTCTCTGTCTCTCTGTCTCTCTCTCTCTCACTCTCTCTCTCTCTCTGTCTCTCTGTCTCTCTCTCTCTCTCTCTCACTCTCTCTCTCTCTCTCTGTCTCTCTCTCTCTCTCTCTGTCTCTCTCTCTCTCTCTCGATATTATTGTCCCCAGATAATGAAACTGAAGGTCAGAAAAGCTAACAGATTCGCACATGGTCAGAGATGAGATTTACACGCAAGTCTTTATGACTACAAATCTAAAGACCTATCTACTAAATCAGGTCATAGACAGTGGCAAAATTGAGATTTAAGACAAATCTGCTGCTTTCCAAGCTAACACTTTTTTTCACTGTATCACACAATTTTCTCTAATGAAGACATTAGCAGACTATATAGTGCCTAAGAAATGATCACTGTGGGGATGGAGGAGACTAATTCATAATGAAAAGTTCAAAAAACCTCATATACCCTGGGTAACACACTGAGGAGAGGAGAAAGGAGGGGAGGCATGAGATGACTTCTGTGTAAATTCTCAGGTGTTACTATAGATTCACCTGATAAAATCAACAATTTGAGACCATGCAGTGATACCTTACCCTTCTCTCTCTCTCTCTTTTTTTTTCACTCACCCTTCCCAGGAGGCTGGAAATGATTGAATAAAGATGTAAATTTCCCTTTCCTCTTCAGGTTTATCTGCAGATTTAGTTCTCTCCCTTCCCACTCCCAAACTTCCTTCTTTCTTGCCATTGAATTATAGTTAATTTAATTCCTGACTTTCCATCCCCATATAAAGAAGAAATATGTAATGTTTTATCACTTTTTAATAGAATATTTGTATTCTAAGTCATACTAGTTTATCTTCACAAGAATTTCCAAATTGAAATGGACCTCAGAGGACACCAATATGTCCAACAAATGGTCATGTAGGTGCTTTAGCTAGTGCATTCAAAACTCCAGTTACTTCCGCACTTTGAGAAAATATGGCTTGGTCAGCAAGGGTCTTGCCTCCACTAATGCCATTCAGAGCTCCTATGTGTCTCTTTATTTAAAAGTTACCATAAATGAAAAGTGTATTCCCTGGCAGCCAAAAAAGTCACTGGAGCTGGTCCTCAGATGACACTGCCACTTAGCTAACATTCTTTCGCTTGGAGATGACCAGTGAGAGCTGATGTAGGCTAACACAGCTCTTGGTCATTCTCAGGAAGGTGTCTACATGAAATTTCTGGGTTTGTAGGTTTATTTTTTTTTTAGCTTGGTCAGATCTTTTATATCTCTTCTAAACCATTTTTAAAAGGTGGAAAATGGAATGCATTTTTCTTGCTAATCTCCTAATTAATCAGCAATCATTTATTGCATGCTTACTAAGTGCCAGGATTGCATAGACAAAACTGAAAAAGTCTTTGTGCTGAAGTTTATATTCTTCAGAAGTTCAGAATTAGTGCCAGGAAGTATTTCCATGCCATAAACTTCAGGGGTCCCCTATTGCCTGTAGGATTAAATATCAACTCTTTTATTTAGTTTTAGAGTCCTTCACCACCTGCTCCCAACTTATCTTTCAGACTTCATTATGGTAAATATATTAGACTACTAGACTGCATGGGTAGGGAAACTGCAGCCCCAAGGCCACAGGTCCCCCAGCCCCAGGCTAGAGTTATATACATCTTGTCTAACCCATACCTTAACATGAATCCTCTCAACAACATCCTTTATGATTAGTTGTGCAAACTTTGCTGATAGATGTTTAATAAAAGGGTGGTCTACACTATTGTGCATGGGAGTCTTACTGGATAAACTACCCAGTAGGTCATGCACCAAACACACCTATGAAAGGACCTGCAAGTTCTTTGATTTGGACCAAGTTAATTTTTATCGAGCAAATGAGTGAAGAATTCTTTGTGGTAATTGGCAGATGCTTTACCCTTCCTCTAATGTGCCCCTGGTGTGCTTTCTAAAGCAGCCTCTCTCTTTAGCGCTGGACACCAGCTTTCCTTTGTATACTTCCTATCCGATGCTGCCCTTTATCACACCATAACAAGAGATGTGTGTCAACCCTACTTAAAGACAGTGACATATTGAGGTTTCTAGGAAAGTCAGATAAAAGAATCCATGACATTTCTGTTAATAACAATGATAGCTGATATTGCTCAAACTTCCCTCCCTAATAACCTCATACTCATTTTGTGTTCCTTCTGCATATGCCTGTATATGTACATGCAGTCTGATCCAAGAGAATGTCATCATAGTGCATGTCTTTTCCTCTTTCCTTTATATTTCTAGCATTTAGAATGCGTACATACATACACAGAGAATTTTCCAAGTGCCTTAGTATAATTTTTAAGCTATTAAAATTTAGAAAATAGATAAATATGGATATAGATGTAAATGTAAGATGATAAAAATATAGATATAGATGTTACAGATATAGATATAGGTAGAGATATAGATAGCTCTGGATAGATATAGATATAAATATAGATACACACACTATATATACACACATACATATATACATATATATGTATGCACATATATATGTATAAGTAGATAACAGAGACAGATTACAATTTGCAAAATACTTTTGCATATATTATTTAAACTGAGCCTCAAAGAACCCTATGAGGTAGACAGTATTATGCTTTCCATTTTTTAATTGTGTTTACCAGAGATCCTGGACGCATAAAAGGTGCTCAATAGCTGTTTATTGACTCTGAAAGGCAAAAATGCCATCCCTGGTCACAAAGAGTTCATATTCTAATGAGGGAGAGATAATGCAAATAACTGTACAAAAAAGATAAATACAAAGTTGGTGGAAGACAGTCTCGAAGGAAAGGCATGAGCAAGAAGGAGGACTGGGAAATCCTCCTGCCAAACATGGAAGCCAGGAAAACTGGAAGTCAGAGGTGAGGAGAGCAACATTCTAGACATGGAATACAGCCAGCACAAATGCAGAAAGCCAAGAGGTGGAATGCCATGTGTGAGCAGCCACAAATAATCCAAAATGGCTGAATTACAAAGTGCATGGAGATAAGTAAAGTTTAAGAAGACTCAAAAATTAGGAAGCAGCCTAGTTGTAGATGTTAAATAGAGGATTATCTTTCTCACCTTAAAGACAAGACACTATTGTAAGTTGTTGAGTAGGGAGGTGAGTTGGCTAAGGAAATCTCTGGCAGCGGAACGGAGAATGTATTGGAATGAGAGGAAACTTGAGGCAAGGGAACTACTCTAAAGATTCTTGTGACAATCTGGGCAAAGCACTAGAAATAGAAACTGAACTCAGGTCCTTCTGGCTTCAAGTATACCTTGTTATCCCTTATGCCAAAAAAATCTCTTCCTGAATGACAGCAACAATTTTAATTACAATAACTCATAATTATACAGGGCTTTGAGGTTTGCAAAGTATTGTACATACATAATAAAATGTGCTAGATTAGAAATCGAGCAGATCTGTGTTCAAATGCAACCTTAAATACTGGCTATATGTCCCTGGGTAAGTCCTTTAACCTCTATCTGTTTTAGTTTACATATCTGTGAATGTGGAGGATGAAAATGATTGCCCATAAAATTCTCTCAAGTCCTAAAGCTATGATCATATAACAGAACCAAGAAGTAGGCTTGAAGTTATGTTCACTTCACAGAGAAGAAAACAGGGTCAGAGTGACTTGGCAAGAGCCACATAACTGGGGAGTATCTGGGTCGGTTTTCAAAACCAGACCTTCCTGACTGTAAGACCAAGAATTTATCCCCTAAACCAAGCCACCTTCCTGCCCCATGTCTCCTTGTTCCAAGCTCAACTTTCCGTCATCTTAGTCTATATCTTCTTCCCTTGTAAGGGAGGACAGAGAATCTACCAGTAGTTAAGAAGTTTAGTGATGTTTTAGGAGAGGAAGAATCTAGGTTGGCTTTATGGGAATCGAGGGAAATAAAATCATGACAGGGGGTGGACGATAAGCGGCCGTAATAAAGGAAGTTACTGCGCACTCTGACATCCAGAATCTCTCTCCATCTCCTGGGTAGACTTTACGGGCATTAAGTGGGCATCTGAGGTATAGCGTGTAAATTTCCCCTGGGCTTCATGGGTTATGGGGAAGAACGAGGAGCATATTCTCCATTAGTCACAGAAAAATAAGGTGGTGTGACTGCAGATGTCTGCAGCCATCATTAGCAGTGACGAACTTGACTCCTACTCAGAGCTCTGTGTCCTTACCCCCATTTGTTGTCATTGTGAAATAGTAAGAAAATGAAGAACAAAAGAAAATGGCACAAAAAGTCAGAGAGGTCAGAATCTCAGTAATCAGGCGACTTAAATATGGAAACATTCCCCGAATCGGGAAATCCATGCCTTCTCATTGCACTCATTCTTCGCATGCTACCATAGCCAGGGGGATTTCTCAAGGAGTTTTCTTTTTACATCAGCTCAGCAGGCTCTAATGCCTACCTCCTACCCAAGTGGGAGAAAAAAATAGAATTATTTAACAGAACATGAAAAACGCTCCCTCTCTCCCCCACCCTAACAACATAAAGACATTTCTGGAGTGTGTTCTTTTTTCTGAAATCAAAAGCATGATTCTGCTTTGAGTCTTTGTTGCAATGTTTAGGGAGATTGGTCCAGAATCATACACTGGGTAAAGTCTTGTGTTCTCATTTATAATTCTTTCTAGAGTTTACAGTCGGGTGGAATATTAACATTTTTGCTTCTTTGTGAACAGCGATGGTAAGAACAGTGTTGTTTGGGGAGATGCAGTAAAAGAGAAGGCATGTAGTCAGAAGTCAGATAGTAAGAACCAGAGGAGACCATAGGAATACTATTTTGGACCACCATTATGATCCAAGAGGTTCCACCTGCCTTCTTTGATTTCTGTTTTTCCATTTTTAACACTAGGGAACTCTGGTCAGTGTGTAGATGACACTTGAGACTTCAGTAGAGAGAAGGAGATATCTTAACCTATGATTTCAGTGATATGAAAAACTCCCAGATGATTGTTATGAAGGTTATTTTGTGTCTTCCCTGGCTGGACCATATTTCTGAGAAATGAGGAGAACTGAGGAGTGATATGTTCCCTTAACAGCAGTCATCTTAACCTTTTCTGGGCGGTATAAAATTGCCAACATTTGTCAATAATAACTTCATGCCCTAGACCTCCGTTTCCTCATCTGTAAAATAAAAGACCTAGACTAGATGACCTCTAAGTTTCCTTTTACCTCTGAATCAATGATCCTGAGATTTGAACGATTTTGTTCAGTCCTGGACACTTACCACCATTTACGAGGGCCTTGATGAGTATTCTTTTTTAAAAAATAAATTCATTCATTTATGTATTTTTAGTTTTCAACATTCACTTACATAAGTTTTAAATTTCCTCCTCCTCCCTTACCTGTCCCCTCCCTAAGATGGTGTGCAATCCAACATAGGCTCTACATATACATTCTTATTAAACGTATTTTCACATTAGTCATGTTGTATAGAAGAATTAGATCAAATGGGAGGAACCATGAGAAAAACCTCACTCTACCTTCAGACTCCATAGTTCTTTCTCTGCATATGGATGGCATTTTCCATCATGGGTTGCTTTAGGTATTTGTATTGCTGAGAAGAGCTAAGTCTGTCAAAGTTAGTCATTGCACAATGCGGCTGTTACTGAGCCCAGTGTTCTCCTGCTTCTGCTCCCTTCACTCAGCACCTTGATAAGTATTCCAAATAGCTATTAGAGGACAGACAGATGGTACTGCTCCTGGAGTCCATGTGATGTCATGATTATTTGATAGAATGGGATATGTGGAGCCTGGAAAAGAGAAGGCTCAGGGGAGATAGGAAAACTGTCTTCAAGCATTGCCGGAGGAATTAGACTTGTTCTCTTTGTCCCTTCAGGACAGAACTGGGACCAAAGGATGGAAGTTACAGAGAATAAAAGGTAGAACTGATGTCAAGAACTCCTTAACAACGAGGCAGACAGCCTCCAGCAGTGGGTCTTGCCCTATGGAGAAGAGGTTGTGTGACTTACTAAATTGTAATGGGGATTGGTTTTTGGCATGCATTAGAGTAGGTGATGACTGAAGACCTTTTCAAATCTAAAAATTGATAATTTGAGGAAAAGACGTCCCTTTCTCACAGTCTGAGTTAAACAGAGGCTTGACATGCTTCTCAAGTTTTACAATGGGATTGAATATCAATTTTCTATCTCTCTTCCTATAAAAAGAAAATGAAATGTAAGGAAAAGAAAAATGAGCTATTTGTGTTCATTTGTGAAACCTGGAATCAGCAACTGATGTTGTTGAAATAAGCAATTTGCTGCCAGACTAGTCTCTGCTTTCTTTTCTCTGATTCTTTGCTGTTAGAGCAAGGAGAATTAATTCCTGTTGTTTCAACTCATTTTAAACTATGATAAATGCAAACAGAAAGAGACAAATTCAATTAATGAAGAGTTCTCATCCTCAAATATTCCTAGAATGCAAAAAAAAATGACGAATTGCTGTGAAAATTCTTTGTATATTCTGTGCCCATGAAATTCCAGGATTGATCATAAAATTTTGCTTTTGAAAAAAATACCCAAGGGCCCTCTAATCCAATCCACTAAAAAAAAGATAGGGTCATCTTATTCACTAAACATTAAACAAAATAGGGAGAGTTCTAAGTCCTAGGGTCCCTGAATAGTCATCCCTGATGATCGATTAATTCAAAAGGTCTTGCTAGGTAGTTGTGGCACTGGTGTGGTGCCACACCCCTATCTCCCCAAGTGTTCTTAATGTGGCTTCTCCCTACTGGAATTGAGTAAAGTAAGGCAGGAGGAGTTCATATATTGATAATGAGACCTCCCCTAGTTGGTTTTATGAGAAGTGAAGAAGGCAACAGCTGTTCTTTAATCCACAGAGTTGGGAAGCATGAGATGAAAGGGGAGAATGGGCTTACACAGATCCTTGGCATACAAGATATTGGTTAGCGACACCAAGAGAGGGGCAGTTTGTCTCTCTGACTTTCCTATTCGTATTCTCGTTTACTTCTCTAACTTTTGTGGTTACTATGACCTGGCCAACCCACATTGTTTTATGGTGATGAAGCAGCTAGATGTTGCCTTTCGTTTAGAGCTGGGCCTGGAGTCTGGAAGACCTCAGTTCAAATCCAGCCTCAGACACTTTTAGCTCTAGCTCTGTGGCCTTGGCCAAGTCACTTAATCTTTGTTTGCCTTGGTTTCCTCAACTGTAAATGGAGCTAAAAAGAGTGATAATATCTACTTCGTAGGATTGTTGTGAGGATCAAGTGAGACGGTACTTTTTAAGTGCCCGGCACATAGTAGGTACTGTATAAATGCTAGCTATCATCATCATCCATCATTAATTACCTGCTTATCTGATGAGTAATGGGACTTCCTCCCACTCCAGTTTCGTGCCTAGACCTCCTCCTACACAAGCCAAATGGGCAACATCACTGATCTCATAGTCTGCCTTCATATATCCCTATCACCCTTCAATCACTTCTCCTTAAAGGAATCTCTCCACTGCAATGAATTGGATCATATTATAGAAATATTTGGTTCTTTTTTTTTTTACCAAGTATATGGTGTCCTTTTCTCTTATGAAAGGACTCTACTGAACATGCAGAGAAAACCTGAGTTAAAAAATTATAACTATAACTTCATAAACTTGTGTTTCTTTTTTTGTAGCACTTGTTCTGTTCAACCCAAGCTTACTGGGGTCTCTTCATCAGGGAAATTCAGTGGTTTCTTAGCAACCAAGGTTCCTATGGTTCTCTGGGCAATGTGTAATGGCATAATCCCTGTGGGAAATTAAAAAAAAACTTAAAGGATAGGACCCTTTCCCCTCCCAAAGAAAGAAGTGAAAAAAATCAGGTGACTGTTAGCTGTGTGACTATGTGATCATGATAAATATGTCATACACATTCATAGCTCACAGCGGTATATTTAACACTGAGAAAAGAAAACAGAGTTGAGATGAAAATTCAGCCTCTTCATCTTTACCTCTCTTTCTTTGCTTGCACTAAATTGCCTGAATTTGAAGAAAAGCAGTCTTTTCCACATGAATTCATTTTATTTAAGTAAGAATGTGTTAAGCACTGACTTGGTGCAAGACCATCTCCTATTGACCATTGTTTTGCATTGAGTGCACCAATTATTGAAACTAATGAATCATCATTCTCAATCTTTAAATAAGTTCAGATTTATTGTAAAGAAAAAGAAGCAAGTTCATGCTCAGTCAACAGACATTTTACAATTCAGTCCTTTTTTTATTGTACTTGAGTCTTTATGAAGTATCAAAGAGTTATCTATTGTTGAAAGACAGGATTTGGTAAAATGACCTTCCTGCTCTAATGAAAGTTCATGTTCAATACTCATATGACCACATGGAAGGACAGCCAATGCATTCTGCTGCAGAATTCTTCATCCATTCTACTGTCAGTGTTTTGGGTTTCCATGCTCATAGACTCTCATTGTTATCACCATGACAGCTCTGCCCCCTTGGGCCAAGTGTCTTTGATGAAAATTTCCAACATTTTGACAAATGAAAAGCTTCAGATGAACTCTGGTGTGATTTTGTTTGTTTCGGCCACGTATGTTGTCAACTTTTCCATGTTTATTTGGTGAAAGATTTAATCAATTAATGGAAAATTGTGCAGTGCTTTGATTGCTTTGGTGGTAGTCCCTTTTTAAAACCAAGCTAGAATTCCCATCGTGCTGTGTTAAAAGGGGGTGGCAGAAAGTTGATTGACACTGTGTAGTGGAATGGACACAGAATTTGAAATCGAGAGAAACGGGCATCAATGAAGTTGGAGTGAGGTTTGGTATATCAAGGAACAGTTCAAGAAAGCAAAGAACACAAGACAGCAAAAAGAAGATAAAGCAAACCAGTTTTATGGAAGGGAAATGCTTCCAATGAGAAGGATAGTCAAGGACAATGAAAATCTGGGGGTCCCAGGGGAAATTAGGGATGCTTGAACTGGTACAACATAGTGGCCCTTTACAGGGTTCTTATCGGAGTCAAGCAGGACCAGGTAGTGGAGGGGAAAGAGGGCTCCCCAGACTTGGGACAGTGTGGATTCATGTTAGACATCTCCCCAATGTCAGGAAAGGAGCTTTTAGCCATTAGTGCAGGTCTTATTTTGCCAGGGAGATTCAAAGCACTTGAACCTCTCCAGTGGCTTCTTTTAGTGGGAGGGAAGGGTGCTAAGATGGGACAATAGGTTTGAATCGCAGCTCTGCTAGGTAGCTTTCTGATGCTAAGGAATCACAACCTCTGTGTAATACTTCTTCTCCCTTGTATAATGACCATTTTACAAAAACTAGGTTTTACAAAACTACATCGGAGTTTAACAAACATGTTTCACATTCCCCTTGGAGGCCCATATTTAGATTTCTGTGGATCCATGACTTTGAATAAGAAAAACTGATACATCTATATTTTCACTTACTTCTCACTAAAACTTAGCATTTCCTTCAGTCAAGATCATAGATAACAAGTATGATTGTGAGAAGGGCTCAGGACACTCTGCCCAACTTTAGAAGGTATCAGGGACACAAAAATGGTTGAGAACCTCTTGCTTCAGTTGTCCTTGCCAGCTCTAAAGTTTTGCCAGTGTGGTTATGAATGGGATTCTTGCCATTCTGGATCATCCTTCCAGATAATTAAGGGCAGGAGATACATTTTAACCCCCATTTACCTGAACTGTCTGTATCTGGCAGCCTCTTTAATCTGAGTCTCCTCAATGGGCTTGACCCACCAAAAACTATGAAGAGTGGAGAGAGGTGGATAGGAGTTGGGGAATTGACTCATGTAAGAATTTTAATCTTGTGAGAGTTTTATGCCCAACTGTACTTTTATAACAACTGGGACCAAACTGGAAAAATAAGCAAGCAAACAAAAACCCGCACTACAAAATAATTACATTTCTCTTACCTTCCGTGCCATTATTCATCTATAAAAATGAAAGTTTAAAAATTTCATGATATTATTGGTTCTTTTTAGTCCTGAAATCATAGACTTTGAGCTGAAGGGACTTTGAAGGTCAAAGAAACTGAGGCATAGAGAGATTAAATGATTTTCTCAGGTTTACACAAGGAAGTGTTTGAGGTAGGATTTGAACTGAGGTCTTCTTAACTTCCAGTCTAGTGACCTATCAGGAATACTGTACTATGCTGTGAAGAGAGCATTTAATTATAGGTTGCAGTAGGAAATTGTACTCCCAAGATGCTTTGTTTTTGCATGTTTGACAAATTCTTATTTAATAATTAATTGCTTGTGCCCTTATTTTTCAAGTCAACCTTTTACATAAGAAAAATTGGCAGAGTTTGTCAGAATTTGAGTTTGTAAAGTGTTATAATTCTTGCCTAAAGTTGGGAGAAAGGAGTATTGAGACCCTCTTTCCACCTCATTTTTTAAAAGGGAAAATCCTTTGCTTCCTTTTCTACTTTGTGAGTCTCAAATTTAATGTTACCTAAAGGTTCATTGGATCTTAGATTTAGAACTGGAAATAACTTTAGAGGTCATGGTCTTCAGCCCCCACCCCAAACCTTATGGAAAGGTTAAATGTCTTGTCGAGGATCCTGATGCTCCTAAGTATTTGAGTCAAGGCATGAACCAACATTCTCCTAAGACTGATTCCAGAGCCCTCCTAAGGCTTGTAGTATCAGATTTGGTTTCTGAAACTACACATTTTAACATCAACAAAGTGGGAGGAGAAAAATAAGGAAAATAATTTTCTTATGCATTATGCACACAAATTCCAGTTGTTTTTCTTTTGGATTGCTCAGACCGACATAAATGTACAGGTAAGTAGGGATTTTGCCATATAAAAAATACATTTGTTTGAAGTTGATTTTACTTTTTTTCAGATTGCTAAGGAAGAAGTCAATGAGGTATAAATATCTGTGTTCTTGAAGCATGTGTATTTATTAGAATATTCTTGACAAATGAGTTTATAGGGTAATAAGTCAAATTGAATGGAGGTCTTTGTGTATTGTACATGATTTTCAAAGTACAGCTGATCAAAAATAGAGCTCTCTAAAGAGTCCTAGCACCAGTGAAACCATTGATTTTTCCCTTGCATGAGAGTAAGTCTCATCCTCCTTGTCTCTTTGACATGCTTTGTTTGATGAGATGCCTTAAAAGCATGGCTTGTTCTGTGCTGGAAATTTCCCCATTATTACAAGCAAAGCATTCTCCACTGCTCCAGCTCACAAAGTATCCATGGCATGAGAAGATGATAGTTTTGGAGGGAGCAGAGAGACCACTTAATTCAACCACCTGATTTTATATATAAGGAAATTGAGAATTGAGGTGACTTTTACAGGGTCACAAAGGGAGTGACAGGGGCAAAATTTAAATTGAATGGAAAGAAAAAAAGTTATATCAGAATATGTCAAGACGTAGGGTCAGTAAATTCATTAGTTGGGGGAGGAGTATTGACCAGTTTTGATGCTGTGTACCATAGATAAGAGAGTGAAGATCATGGGCAGCTAGGTGGCACCACAGTACACAGAGAGCTAAACCTAGAGACAAGAAGCCCCGAGTTCAGATTTGACCTCAGACACTGTGTGATCCCAGACAAGTCCATTTACCTCTGTCTGCCTCAGTTTCCTCATCTGTGAATAATAATAGCCCCTGTCAAGGTTATTGTGAGAATTGAATGAGGCAATTGTAAAGTGCTGAGCACAGTGCCTGGCACATAGCAGGCTCTTATCATTTTTATTAGGCAGCCATCCATGAGCTGACCAACACTTACTAAACATGTATGATAATCTAGTATTTCAGGTACTCTGTCAAAGAAAGAGAAAAACATGATACCTACCCTCAAGGAACTCACATCCTGGTGAGAGGAGTTGGGGCATGGGGGAGACTCATTCTTTCTCCAGCACCTCTGCCCAACCTGGCCAGCTAGCACCATCTATTAGGCATAACCACACTTTTTGCATCATTCTCTAGTGCCCAGCACACATTAGACACAAATATATCATAGTCGAAGAAAATGCACGATCATAGGTATAGAGCTGGAAAGAGCCCTTAAAAGTAATCAAATCCAACTGCTTCATTTTACATATAAGGAAACTGAGATGAAAAGAGACTTGAACAAGGTCACACAGTTAGCAAAGGACCACCCCCCAAACCAATCATGGTTTCTCCAAGTATGTTCTTTGTGGTAAAGTATGCTGTCTTCCCTAGGAAGGAGCGCCTGGAATAAAGGGCTCCCTAAACTCCAGTTTTTATACAAGTGGAAGACCCTAAGAGTTGTCTATACACTCCCGCTACCTCCAAGTGACAGTACGCTAACCTCTTGCATATTTTAAGGAAGATGTATTACTAAACTTTATAGGGGAAAATACGATGGAGGGTGGAGGGTAGACTTGACAGTGAGGGAACAGGGGTCTGTAATGACAGTTGGAAAGGATCATGGCAGCACAGATTGCAAAGATTTGCATAATTTAATCTTAGTTTCAGCATTAATTCCAGAGCACTCAGAATATTCTATTGGAAGGAAGGAAGGAAGAAGGGAGGGAGGAAGGAAGGAAGGAAGAAGGGAGGGAGGAAGGAAGGAAGGAAGAAGGGAGGGAGGAAGGAAGGAAGGAAGGAAGGAAGGGAGGGAGGGAGGGAGGGAGGGAGAAAGAAAAGTGATAGATGATAGATAATAAATGAGAGATTGAGAGTAAGTATTTATTACGTGTTTATTATATTTTAGGCACTGTGCTAAGTGCTAGGGATATATATGCAAGCGAAAAGGAGTGCTTACTTTCTAAATGAGGGAAGACTACATGTAAAAGGAAGTTAGAAAGGTGAGGAAGGGGTAGAGGGAGTACAAGGTTCTGACAAGGAGGTAAAGAGTGTAGAGCGTGGGGGTACAGCGAGAAGGGAGGTGAGTGTCACCTGCTCAACAATTAAATGGTGGCCCAGGCGAGGCCTCCCTAATCAGAAGCGTGAGCCTCAAGGTGAAGGAATCTCCAGAGGAGGGAGCTGATGATGGTGAGGGTTCTGCTTCTTCTTGGATGGTCTGGACTTTGATATTAACTTAGTTCCAGCTCCTATTGCCCTAAATTGTTCTGCATAGAATAGATGCTTAGCAGTCTACTAGAAACAAGTCCTCTAAGTGTGAAACATGCTCAGCAGGCTGTCAGGCTCCCTGAGGTCCTTTCTCTTATATCCTCCCCTGTCAAACATCCTTAGGCTATGTCAGTCTGATCTGCCTATGTAGACGTTTCCCCAGGTCCTTAACTAGAAAGAGCTTTCATCTCAGACCCTGTCTTGTCTAACTGGCCCATTCCATAGAGGGAGAAAGGAGACATCTAGAATCCCTAAGGGGATGGAACCTCTTTGGTCAGACTCCCAGACCAGTGATCCTTTAGCCACATTGCTAAACTGTGATTTCCCTATATAGTAATGAGTCTCGCCTCATGACTCAGGGCATGCTAAGCAGGAGAGGACATCCTTGGTTTTTCAAAGGTATACTGTAGCCCTAATTTACCACCTGTTTCTCACTCCTATGAATCCTTAAGCAGCATAAGGGAACGGAGCCTTGAGAGAAAGAAATACTCTGGAGATATGGTAGGCAGAGGCCCTTCTGGAAAAGTGTGAACATTCTGTCTGTCCTCAAACAGTGATCTTATTCCCCTTAAGAAATCTAAGAAATTCCACAAAATTAATAAAATGAGACCCAGGGAAGGGAAGAATATTGTTCAAAGTCACACCAACAGTAAATGATCCAGTTGGGATTTTGAAACCCATCACACAGTCAATAAACATTCGTTAACCCAGATTCTTTGACAAGAAAACCTTTGATTTTTCCAAACCATCCTACTGTCTCTATTTCTTGACTTATTTCCTTCGGAATCACCAGCTTGTGGCTATATGCTTTCTGTTTTCATCTGAATCGAGGGAGTCACTATCTTGGGGTGACTGACTTATCTTTTCCTGGAATGATTATGTTTTTCTCTTGATTTGCATATTTGTCCTGGTCCTTATGCTAAATGCATGGACCCTGAGTTACCCTACACAATGATTATAGTTGATGGATCACTTGGAGCTAGATCTAAATTCAAATCCTGTCCCTGGCACTTACTGGGTGATCATAGACAAATTGTTAATATCTCTAAGCCTCATTTTCCTCATCTCCAAAAGTTTTGAATCAGAATATATTGTCTCCAAGGCGCTTTTAAATTCTAATACTGTGATCGTTTGCTTCAGGCAAGTATGAATACCAAGGTTTATATGAGAGAAATTGAAATATCCCCAGGACAGCAAGGGCACAGAGCTTTTTCTCTTACCCCTTCTGAGAGATCCCTTCTATCCTCTGGGCAATTATGGGTGGAGGGAGAGGGATGCTTCCTAGCCTACCTCTGGTCCCCATACTAGTGCATCTTCTTGAGGATAGAGACTAGTCCATATTTCTCTTTATCTACCCATAGCCTAATACAGTGACTGGCACATAATAGGTACTAAATAATGCTTGCCAAATTGAATTGGCATTCTAGAACTGGGAAGAAGCAAGACTTCTTAGCTCATGGCTGTGGGGGCAGGTCCTTGATTTCCCAGAGGAGAAAAGGCCCACCTAAACAGATTTTAGAAATGATGCTGTCTGCAGTGATTCTGTCTAGACTGACTCAATGACATCAGCCACTCTGATCACATTCACCACCCATGGGACAGACTCGTTGGAGGGCAATTTTGCTGTCAAATGAGCCACTAAAGTGAGAAGCCTTTCAGAGAGACATTGCTAGGAAGAGACACCACTAACTGCCCTTATTTCTTATTCTTTTGAAGATCTCAAAATATCCTTTTTGTCTTAGATTTTCAACAGAAAAGAAAACCCTTGGGAAACTTCAGGCTTCTGAAGGGAAGCTTCTGCTGAGTTTTCTAAATTCCATAGGATAGAAGTTTATTTTAAAGAATTTTATGCAGGCTCACATGGAGATCTTTGACTCTTTGCTAGCAATAAATGTTTTAATTATTAGAATGATAAATTATTAGATTTGGAAAAGTCCTTGAAGATCATCTAATCCAAACCCTTCGTTTTCATCAAGGGATGCTTGTTTATTAATAGTAGCTCCCGTGTCCTATGGTGCTTTAAATATTATGAACCACTACAAACATTGTTTCATTCCATGTAAAAAACCTGATGAGGCGAATGCTTTTATCATGCCCACTATACAGATGAGGAAATTGAGGCTTAGTTAGCCAGCCAACAGGAATTTATTTATTGAGCACTTACTCTGTGACAGGAACGATGAAAGCACTAGAGATACCGCCCCCCATTCCCACAAAGGTAAAAACACATTGCCTACCCTCAAGGAGCACACATATGAAATGAAGGAAACAGCATTCAATGACTATGGTTTCAGTGTTTTCCCTGGATCAGTGAACTAGTTTCTGAGGTAGCGACTGATCTCCATGACTCTTGCATTCAACACCTCACAGTGTGTCTATTTAACAGCCCTATGAGTGAGGTACCATGATAGATGCATTAGTTTGTTGTTGTTGGACTGAATTGGTGATTTTAGTAGGGTAGGAAAGGAACTTCCTCTACCAATGTGTCCCAGTACCTGCCCCACAGCTCAGACTTTAAGAATGTTGCCTGGGGGTACTGTGCCATGGCCTCATCACCAGTATGTGCCCAAAGTAGGACTTGAGTCCTGGGCCTGCTGCCTTGAAAGCTGGCTTTCTATCCAGTCTACTAGGCTGCCTCTGAGATCAATAATAGACTAAAATATGACCTGAGTTCAAATCTGACCTCAGACTATGTGAACCTAACCATTTGAATAACTATTATGTGCATCAGTGTTTCTATTGGAGAATGTCTTCAGAGTTCAAGCATGAACACCTGAGATGCTGGAAATACTCCTCTCTTAATTTGGGGTCTAAGTTTCTAAGGGAAGGACTAGTTGATTAGAACCCCGGAGTAAGGAGCAGAAGGGGTTACACTGAAGGGAGGCCCAAAGAATGGGCTGAGTTTTCAGAGATAGGAGGGTTAGGACTGGAGTAGCTAAGCTCTTGCCAGCAGAAACCCCTGGGGACACTGCTTACTCCTGGTGTGTCTGCTTGGCTGCCCCCTTGGTCTTCGTTCTAAGTCTTAAGAAGTCAATCTCCCCACATGCTTGTACTGTGGACATTCATTGTTCCTCTCTCGAGTCTCTCTCCTCACTGGCCTACAGTGGAACAAAGCCTTTCCTTCAACAAGATCCATCCCTAGGATCTTTGAAAGATGTCATTTTGCCTTATATTTTCATGACCAGTCAGATTTTAAGGTGATGTCCTAGCTCTCTGCGTTTCATGAGCCCATCCTTCCTACCACTTCAGGCTCCCCTATAGGTGTTGTTTTCCCCCATTAAAATGTGAGCCCTTTGAGGACAAGGATTACCTTGGTGGTTTGTATCTGCATCTCTGATGCTTACCACAGTGCTTGGTCCACAGGAAATGCTTAATAAGTGTTTGATCTGTATCTATATCTCTACACAGTACTTTGCAAACCTTGCAGCCCTTTATAAATCAATAGATAGAGACAAAGAGACACAGATAAAAATATGGAGACACAGAGGCAGAGAAAAATGAACAAAAAGACAGACCCTGACCTGAAGGGTCTACATTCCAGCAGGAGATGCATTCTCCATCTTTCTGTAGAAGATCTGGGCAGCTAGAGAGTAGGGGGGCAATGTATTTTCAACATAAAGGTGTTAATATAGTTTAAAAATATATATAAGTGCTCCATATGGTCTCAGACCCATATTCACTTTCCTGTAAAGACTGTTATTTGCACCAAAGCACATGTTCCATTCCTTTCTAGGAAATAGTAAGCTATCATGTTGTAAGCATCTCAGTGTGGAAACAGGTTAAATGCAAAGCGAAGCCAAGTCTGATTGACACAAGAAGTATTCTCACAGAAATGAGAAAATGAGAAAAACATAAAGCAAGCTCAGTGAAGACAATGGCCTTCTAGTACTGGCCATATTTATTATACTTTGATACTTAGATGAATGGGTAACCTCACTGCAAAGAGTATTTTCTTCATGTCAGAAATGAGAATCCAACCATGTCTTCTTATATTGTGAGGCAATTATCCATGCCCTCCTGTAGATATTCTCCAAGGTGCCTACCCATCATGCTGGGAGACAGTCTCATATTCTCAGGTTTCCATGGTACCACTGGAAGTGCGCTTGCTGTCCAGCAGTTAATCTGTCCTCTCTCTACATGACTTACCCACCTTCTTTTCCAGTCATACCATGGAGTCTCTTGTAAGATTCTTTTTTGATAGGGTGTCAACTTGATATTGCTTTCCATGGGACCCTTCATTGACCTTTGAGTTACTTTCAAAATTAATTCTTCAGAGACTGTGGTTTCCCATAACTCAGAGCCATTGCTTTTCTTTAATTGGTTAAAAATCATATCATAAGCAGGCCTTGTGACCTTTTTGCTCTGAATTTAAGAGAGTTTGATCCCTTCTTGTTCAGTTTGGTTTCCTTCCCCTGGAGTTACTCAAGTAGAGACTGAATAATCAACATTCTTTTGTAAATATGGGTTGGACTCAGGTATACATCTGGTATATTGATTATCAGTGAGTGAGTGAATGAATGAATGAATATTTAAAATCACTTATTAAGCTCTAACCATTGAGAATAAAACTACAGAGAAAGCTCTGCCCTCAAAGAACTTATATTCTAGTAAGGGAAGACATCACATATAAGCAAGTGATGAAGGGGGTTTGGGTTTGGAGAGTTAGAGGAATAGAAAGTGGAGTCACAACAACGGAAATTGACAGTGTTTCCAGTATCAATAGCAGTATTGATTTTATTATGGTTCTAGAATTGGAAGAGGGAATCTGTGTTGAGAATGCGAGTGCAGGAGGGAAAATCAGGCACAATTTAACATCTCAAAAATGTAGTTCATTTTTGTTTGCATTTTTGTCTCAGGTTTTGTTTGTATTTTAATGTAACTTTAGTTCTTGATTTTAAAAATAAATATAGTTGCTTTAGGTTTTTTTTAGTTCAATGATAAAAATATTCTTTATTATTGAATATTAAATTAATGTTTACTTTCAAAATTAAGATCCTTTGGTCACAAGCCCTAATGAAATGGGCTACACATGCTCCTAGTTGTGATGACTGGCCAGCAAGGTTTCTTCTATTCTAAGAATCTATGGTTTGTAATTGAACTGTTTTTTCTCACAGAAAAGAGGAAAAAGTCTATATTTCCCTTAAGAGATTTCCATAGATAAATCCAACATGACTCCTGAAAATTCAGCTGTTACTTGTGAGCTTCTTCACTGTGAAAAATTACAGGAAACTCTAGGACACAGTATCAGGAAATATCAGTCATTTTCTCCAGGCAGAAACCTGCC
This sequence comes from Potorous gilbertii, assembly GCA_028658325.1. Lineage (NCBI taxonomy): Eukaryota > Metazoa > Chordata > Mammalia > Diprotodontia > Potoroidae > Potorous > Potorous gilbertii. The sequence continues at coordinate 685,734,581 of CM053770.1, forward strand.
TAAACTTGAAAATGTTCCTTTTCCCTAGGAAAAATTTAGTGTTCTATAGCTGCACTTGAGATTTTTATGTAAAGTTGTTGTTAAATAAAGTTTTTTTTAATTATGTTAAAGTAAGTCACAAGTCTACAGCTTTGGGCAAATTCTGTCTTCTTGGTTCAGCAACTTTTTCTTCTGTAAAATGAGGGGGTTGGACACAATGACCTCTAAGGTCCTCTCCAGTTTTAAATCTCTGATCCTTTAGAAGGCAGTCTTAAAGAAGGAGAAGAAGATTATTTTTAAAAACTTCTCAATTTATACCAGGATATGGAGGAAACTAGAGAACAGGCCTTACACTGATCAGGTCAAAGTTTATTAACCAAGGGCCTTATTTATATATAGTAGTTACTTAACAAATGAGTTGAATTGAGTTGAATCAGATTGAATTGGAAGCCTGAAGAAGAGATTAGTGGGGAGGTACTTAAATTGTCTTCAAGTATTTGAAGGGGTGTCACCTGGAAAAATGATTACTTTTCTTTTTCTTGGACCCAGAGGACTCAGACATTAGGAGCATTGGATCTAAGTTGCAGAGAGAGAAAATTAGACCTGACAATAGGAATTAATTCCTAATGATTAGAGCCCTTCCAAAGTAGAAAGGATTTCCATGAGAAATGATAAGTTCCTTATCTCCAGCAGTCTTCAAAGAAAAATTGGAGAGCTACTTGCTGGGAATTTTGTAGAAGGGAGAGCCTATGTTGGAATTCGTTGGACAAGGTGATTCTCTGAAGTCTCTGAAAGGTTAAAGTTCCTTGATAGATTCACCATAGCCAGTGGAGAGCTCCATACCCCATTTTCTGCCTTATTAGAGAAAAGCCTATATCCTAAGGCAGCAGAAGCAGCTTTTCTCTGTAAAATAAACATATTTTTTTAAAATTAACTACCAAATTGTGAAACTCTAGTGAAACTTCATTAGGTTTAACAATAATATTAATGGCTTTAATGATCAGCAATGCTATGGTGATACTAAATGTTGTTGTTGTTGTCTTGAGTCCTGACTGACTCTTCATGACCCCATTTGGGATTTTCTTGGTAAAGATATTGGAGTGGTTAGCCAGAGGACAGAAAGAGGAAGGATGAGGAAACTGAGCCAAACAAGGTCAAGGGACTTGCTTGTCAGTGTCTGAGATGAGATTTGAGCCCATCTCTTCCTGACTTCAGACCTGGCCCTTCATCCACTGAGCCGCCTAATTGTCACATTTATTCTCTTCCAAATGATTCCTATATCATCTCAATTTCCATGGGTTCACATATGAAATCTGGCAAATGAGCTCCAAGAATCAGAAAGGATTTGAAGAAATTCCCCAGGCCATCTCCTGGTCTAATTTACATGTCACTTCCCCATTCTCAGTTGGAATTCTGTGGGCTGCTTGAGCGTGTCTAATTGCAATGGTGAAATTACCTTATCCATAGATGTCGACATATGATGACTAGTAATGAGTTCTACAATAACAGATGTTATCTGGGTTATTTCCAAAATTACTTCTTCATCAGTGATGCTGGTGAGACTCAAGACACACTCCTTATCTAAGGAGATCATGTGTATCCCACAATCTGCAAAGGAAAATTAGAGGGTACAGTAAGGAAGTAATCCTTGCCAAATCCATACCAAATGCCACATTGGAATATCAGCTTGAAGAGATCACAGACTCAGAGTTTATGTTACCAGTGACTTGATTAAAACTCTGTAGCAATAAATTTTTACATCTAGGCCAAGTAGCACAAAATCACTAGGATTAAGCCAATAAAATATGTCACTCAAATGCTATTTGGAGACCACTGAGAGGGCGAGGCAGACAGCATCGTATTTAAAGTCATTTGTTTTGTCAGCTCAGTGCTATATTTGGTCAGGTCTGTGCCGCAGAAGAACTATTGATGGTAAAAGTCCCCTCCAAATTTCAGCAACTTAGAACAAAGCTCTGGTCATCTCACCATAGATTCAATCCAGTGCTTTAAAAAAATCAGTCAAACCACTTGCTTGCACTAATGGGTCAGTTCATTCTTCATATATGGATTGGAGATATATGTAGGAGCTGACTTTGGCATATGGGTATTTAGCACTGGGTGGCACAGTGGAGTCAGGAAGACTCCTCCTGAGTTCAAATCCAGCCTCAGACACTTACTAGTCACTGAAACCTATTAGCTTCAGTTTTCTCATTTGTGAAATAAGTTGGAGAAGGAAATGGCAAACCTCTCCAAGATCTTTATCAAGGACATCCCCAATAGGGTCAGGAGAAGTTGAACATGACTGAAAAATAAAACAACAAAATTTTTCCATGCCCTGGGTTCAACCAGCTTTCATAGAAGCCCTGCTGGAGACTTGGAAACTAAACAGACATTCCTGGCAATAGTCAAGCATGATATATAGAGCATATTAACCAATGTGTTAACAGTCATAATCTCATTCCTCTTCTTCCTGCTGTTTTTACCCTAATGTTGGGAGTGGGATGGAGGATTCCTAAACCTAAAGCCAAAAGAGATCACAGAGGTCATCCAGTCCAAACTCTTCATTTTACTGAAGAGAACTCTCACTAAAGTTACCAGGGATGTCTTCATTGCCAAACCCAATGGGATTTTCTCAGTCCTCATTCTTCTTGACTTCTGTGCAGCCTTTAACACTATTGGTCACCCGTTCCCCCTTGATATTCCATCTTCTTAAGGATTCTGTCTCCTTCTATTCCTACTTGTCTGACTATTCCTTCTAAATCTCTTTTCCTAATTCTTTATCCAAGTCTTGCCAGTAACTGTGGATATCACCAAAGGTTCTCTCCTTGACCCTATCTTGCTTGATGGTCTCATCAGCTCCCATTTCAACTACTATCTCTATCAAAATTACTTTCAAATCTATTCATCCAGACCTAACTCCTCTCCTGCACACTCATATCTCCAACTGCCAACTAGACATGTGGAACTGCATGTCCTATAGCCATCTTAAACTAAACATAGCCCAAACTGAACATATTTGCCCAAAATGCTCCCTTCTTCCAAACTTTGCCAGTACTGTTGAAGGTAACACCATCCTCTCAGTCACCTAGGCTTATTCTCAGTTGCAGATCTGAACATGTCACCCTCACACCCCTGAGAGAGAGAGAGAGACAGAGAGAAAGAGAGAGAGAGAATGAGAATCAATAAATTCCAGGGCTCCTTATTGCTTCCAGCATCAACTATAAAATTCTCTGTTTGAAATTTGAAGTCCTTCACAATCTGGCTCCTTCCATATCTTTCCAATCTTCTAGATATATTCTACAATCCAGAGACGTTGACATGATTTCTGTTGTATGCACAAGGATGCCCCATCTCCTAACTCAGTACCCTTTGTCAGATTATACCTTTAACGTGTGTACCTTCTGATCTTCCTGGCATCCTTCAAATCTTATCACTTTTTTCAAGAGTCTTTCCCAGTTCCTTTTAATGAGATTCTTTCTGAGATTGTCTCTAATTTATCCTGTACATATCTTGCATAGTTGCTTTGCATGTTGTGTCCCTATATAGAATGTGGGCTCCTCAGAAAGATGTTTTTGCCTTCTCTGCATTCCCTGTACTTGTCAAAATGGTAGAACATTGTAGGTGTTTAATAAATGCTTGCTGATTGGGAATAGGAAGTCAAGGAGTGGTAAGTAAAAGTGATACTTAAGACAGGGGAATCAGGATACCAGATTTAGTGGAGTACAGAGGGCATTGGATTTAGAAGTTTAAATTCTACATTAGACACTTACTAGTGGTGTGACCCAAGGAAAGTAGTTTAACCTTTGTAAAGCTCAATTCCCTCATCTTTAAAATGGGGATACTAATAGCACCTACTTTGCAGGGCTTTTATGAGGATCAAATGAAATGAAATATGTAAAGTCAGTCAGTCAACAAGAATTTCATAACCCTTACTATGTGCCAGCAACTGTGTTAAGTGCTGGAGATATAAATGAAGGCAAAAACTCAATCCCTACCCCTCCAATAGTTTACATCCTAATGGGAAACAAACAGGCAAACAACTATGTACATACAAAATACATCCAGGATATCTTAGGAGATTGCTCGGAGAAAAGGCATTAGCAGTGGAGTGGTCAGAAAAGATCTCTCGGTAAACCTTCAAGCACTCCAAAAATTTAAGCTATTTTAAAAAAATTGTTGTTATTTATTAGTCAGAAGACAGAGGTCTAGATGGAAGGGTGATTCTCATTACAGATTCAAGCAGAATCTATTAAATGCCTACTCCTTTCAAGGTTCTGGGTATGCACAGATTCAAAATAGCAAAATTCCTAACTGCAAAGAGCTTACCTTCTCCTGGGATATGTGGGCTATGACATGTGCAGACATAAAGAGAACGAGATATGGGAGTTCCAAAGTACATATTAAATTGCCTTCCCCCTCTTTAAAAAAAATGTTCTTCTCCTTTCACTCAATTAAAAAAAGTCTGCCAGTTTATTATATTGAACCTACTAGAGGAAATGATGTTAAAAATATAACCAATATTATGACATTTTCATTTCTACTCAAAGGTCATTTGAGGTACCTCCAACTTTTCCATTAACCAATCTCCTAGCCTAGGTATCATTCTCACCTTCTCACTGCTGTCTTTGACTTTTGATTCTGCCTTGTAAAATGTTTAAGTTTCCACGTCTCCCATTCCAGTGCCTCAGGCCATGTAAGGACATGGTTTATCTGTGTCATGAACTCATACCAGCTGACGATGACAGTGGCAGATTACCCTTGCGCCAGGCTGACTCCAGCTTAACCTTATTGAAGCACTCTCTATTAAATAATTACTGTGTTTCACTCTCTGAGAGTTTGAGTGAAATCCTTACTCTTATTTATCTCTTGTTGACTCTAATTTGAACCATGTTTTTATTGGGAAAAACTGGATATATTTATGTGACTATATCCAATCAGTAGAGGCAAGGTGGTTTAGTAGATAAAGAACTAGTCCCCAAACCAGGAAGTCCTGAGTTCACACACACACACACACACACACACACACACACACACACACACCCATACCCATGCTGGCTTTTCTATTACAGGCAAATGATGCTCTGGGAAATTACCTAAAATTATAAATTGCAAAGATAACTTGCATTAGCAGGTTTCCTCACCTGGGAGTACATATAGCAGTGAAATCTTCTGTTTAATCCCTATTGCTTTTACTCTAGATCCCAACCCCAGCTGCATCACCAACAGTCATTTTCTGTTCCCTCCCCCAACACATACTGCCCCAGGAGCAGAGTACCACAGTTGGGAAAACTCTAAGTTTACAATGTAATCAAGACAGTATAGAGATATGAACAAACTACTGTAGCCAAGTTTGAGGAGCAATGGGCCACTTTCAACTGTGGGGATCAGAGAGGATTAAATGGAGAAGCTGGTCCCTGAGCCAAGTCCTGCAGAAATAAAAGGATCTTGAAAACTGTTGGGGGCAGTGCAACCCAGGAAGCTCAGAGTACAGCATGATATGGCAGGAACAGGACCCTGAACAGACTTCAGGGAGCCACCAGCAGCACCAGTTCCCAGATTGCTCAACCTAAAAACAACTTAAAAGGTCAGTGGGAGGGCTTCTTCACCCAAGGGAGGGGAGCACAGTCTGAAGTGGCAACTCTGGGAGACCTCCACCCAAAACCCCTGGGGAATTGAGCCACTGATCTGAATCTCAGCCCTGAGCTCTGCCCTGACAAAGAACTCAAAAGTCAAGTAACTGGCTGGGAAAATGCCCAAAAAAGGGAAAAAGAATAAGACAATAGAAGGTTATTTTCTTGGTGAGTAAGTATTTCCTTCCATCTTTTCAAATGAGGAGGAACAATTTGAGTCTTCAGAGGAAGACCTAAAAGTCAAGACTTCTGCATGCAAAGCCTCCAAAATAAAGGCCATGGAAGAGCTCAAAAAGGATTTTGAAAATCAAGTAAGAGAGGTGGAGGAAAAATTGGGAAGAGAAATGAGAGGGATGCAAGAAAACCATGAAAAGCAAGTCAATAACTTGCTAAAGGAAACCCAAAAATGATGAATAAATTAACACCTAAAAAATAGACAAACTCAAATGCCAAAAGAGACCCAAAAAGTCAATGAGGAGAAGAATACTTTAAAGAGCAGAATTAGCCAAATGGAAAAGGAGGTAAAAGCTCACTGAAGAAAATAGTTCTTTAAAAATGAGAACAGAGCAGGTGGAAGCTAATGATTTTATGAGAAAGCAAGAAATTACAAAACAAAACCAAATGAATGAAAAAAATAGAAAATAATGTGAAATATCTCCATGGAAAAACAACTGACCTGGAAAATAGATCCAAGAGAGACAAATTAAAAATTATGGGACTACCTGAAAGCCATGATTAAAAAAGAGCCTAGACATCATATTTCATGAAATTATCAAGGAAATCTGCCTTGATATTCTAGGACCAGAGGGTAAAATAAATATTGAAAGAATCCACTCATCACCTCCTGAAAGAGATTCAAAAAGAGAAACTTCTAGGAATATTGTAGCCAAATTCCAGAGTTGCCAGGTCAAGGAGAAAATATTGCAAGCAACTAGAAAGAAACAATTTTAGTATTGCAGAAATACAATCAGGATAACCCAGGATGTGGCAGCTTCTACATTAAGGGATCGAGGGGCGTGGAATATGATATTCCAGAAGTCAAAGGAACTAGGACTAAAATCAAGAATCACCTACTCAGCAAAACTGAGTATAATACTTCAGGGGAAAAAATGGTCATTCAATAATATAGACGTCTTTCAAACATTCTTGATGAAAAGACCAGAGCTGAAAAGAAAATTTGACTTTCAAACACAAGAATCAAGAGAAGCATGAAAAGGTAAACAGGAAAGAGAAATCATAAAGGACTTTCTAAAGTTGAACTATTTACATTCCTACATGTCAAGAAAATATTTGTAACTCTTGAGACTTTTCTCAGTATTTCGGTAGTTGGAATGATTATACACACACATGTATATATATACATATAGAGAGCACAAGGTGAATTGATTAAGAAGAGATGAATCTAAAAAAATAAAAATTAAGGGATGAAAGGGGAATATATTGGTAGGAGAAAGGAAGAAATGGAATGTGGCAAATTATCTCTCATAAAAGAGGCAAGAATAAGTTTATTCAATGGAGGAGAAAAGGGAGGAGTGAGGGGGAAAAAGTGAAGTTTGCTCTCTTCACGTTTGGCTTAAGGAAGGAATAACATGCTCACTAATTTTGGTGTGAAAATCTATATTACACTACAGGAAAGTAGGGGAGAAGGGGACAAGTGGGGTGAGGGAGATGATAGAAGGGAGGGCAAATAGGAGAAGGGAGTAATTAGAAGTAAACGCTCATGGGGAAGGATAAGGTCAAAAGAGAGAATAGAATAAATGGGAGGCAGGATAGGATGGAGGGAAGTATAGTTAGCCTTACACAATATGACTATTATGGAAGCCTTTTGCAAAGCTACACATATATAGCCTATATTGAATTGCTTGCCTTCTCAGTGGGGATGGGTGGGGAGGGAGGAAGGGAGAGAAATTGGAGTTCAAAGTATTAGGAACAAATATTGAGAAATGTTTTTGCATACAACTGGGAAATAAGCAATACAGGTAATGGGGTATAGAAGTCCATCTTGTGTTACAAGAAAAGAGAGAAGATGGGGATAAGGGAAGGGAGAGGTGTGATAGAAGGGAGGGCATATGGAGGGAAAGGGGTAATCAGAATGCAAGATGTTATGGAGTGGAGAAGGGGAGAGATGAGGAGAAAAGTTGGAACTCAAAATTTTGTGAAATGAATGTTGAAAACTAAAAATTAATAAATAAACATTTAAAATTTAAAAAAAAAAGAAAGCTGTTGGCAATGGAGTAGAGACAGGGTCTCTGGCAGGAACCATCAGGGATCTAGATGTAGGGACATGAATCTGGATGGAAAACTTGCCTTTACCCCTGGGGAATGGGACCTAGGTCGCAATAAGAAGGCAGTTAAACCAGGAATGAAGATGGGAATGGATAAAAACCAAGGTGCAGGGTGGCAGCAAATTTTCTGAGATGAGCTACCCCAGCATAATGCCCATTTCCTCTCTTCGGAGGTCTTCAATCAAAAGCTAGATGACCTCTTGTTAGGTATATTGGAGAGAGATTTTTATCCAAGTGTAGATCGATGAAATGGTCTCAGGGATGGGCTCCATCTCTGAGAGTCTGTGTTCTCTGTAATGATGGACAACTAGCCTCTGAGCTTTGAGTCCCTTAAAGGCCACAGGCAAAGGGTTCTTCTATGTAAAAGAAATGACACCATACTTTTGACAGAGAGCCAGAGATGAGTCAGAGACAAAGCAGATCAGTGTAAAGCTGGGAGTCAACAGGATCTGAGGGTAATGACAGTCACCCCAAATCAGAAGTGAGAGCCTCACCCTCCTCTGACCTAGTCAAAAAAGGACTGGAGTAGAATAAGAACCTTGAATGACATCACATACATGTGACACTTTAAAAAGATGAATATATGTTTATGTCTATATAAATAAATGCATTTATATAAATTTATATATAACTTTATATATAAACATAAATCATATAACATAAATATATATTTATATAATATGTGTTGTTCTATCTCACCTCTTTGCAGAGGTGAGGGGCTGTGAGTGTGGAATACTGCATGTACCGTCATACAAGCAATGAATAGTATTTATTAAGCACTTACTACGCATCATGGACTGGGAAAAGTACCAGGTTTACAAGTACAAGGAATGAAGTATTTCTTACTTATAGTAAGTTAATGTTCTGATGGTTGGTTTTACTAAACTTTTTCTCCCCGCTTCTCTCTCTCAAATGCTTTGTTTCAAAAGATGTCTTTCTGAGTAAACTCTGGCAAGATATATTTATAAATACATAATAGATAGAAAGATTGATCCATGCATGCACACATACACACATGCTTCCATCCACACATTTACACTTAGAAACATTTATGTGTTTACTATGGGCCAAGTACAGACACCAAAAAAGTCATAGATTTGGAGCTGGCCCAGAGACTTCATCTAATCCAACCCACTCAGTTTACAAATGAGCAAACTTTAGTCAAGAGAAGTGAATAATTTGCCCAAGGTTACACAGGTAATAAGCATCAGAAGGGATATTCCAAACCAAGTCCTCATACTGATGTAAAAACAGAAGATCAATATTTTTTAAAAACATACATTTTTAAAGCAAAAAAATGACAATGTGTTTCATTATTCAATTGCTTCAGTTGTCTCGGACTCTCTATGACCCTCATTTGGGGTTTTCTTGGAGTGGTTTGCCATTTCCTTCTCTAGCTCACTTAACAGAAGAGGAAAATGAAACAAACAGGGTTAAGTGACTTGCTCAGGTTTTGAACACAGGAAGATGAGTCTTCCTGATTTCCAAATAACTACTCTATCCACTGTGCCACCTACTGCCCCAAACAATCAATATACAAGTTTAAAAATTTCATCCTTGGTTACCACATTTGAGAAAGGATGTTGACAAACAAGAGCATGTTCAGGGGAGGGCAACTAGCTAGTGAAGGAACTAGAGACCCTGTCATATCAGAAGCTAATGAAGAAACTAAACATATTTATGCTGGATAAGAGTCCATGGGGACATGAGACCCGCATGCACTTGTGTCTATGTGGAGGTGTCTATGTGGAAGAAGGGTTAGTCTTGGCCCCAGATGGAAGAATCAGGAGCAATGAGTAGAATCCAATTTGGGGTCTGCAGAAAGAAAAGCAAACAATGCCTAGAACTAGAGCAGTTCCATTTTGGAAGTGGCTGTCCTGGCAGGTAGTAATGTCCTTCCTCTTCCCAACCAGAGGTCTCTAAGGCATGCTAGATGACCTCATCAGAGATGCTAGACAGAAGATTGTTGCTTTGTTGTGCTTTGGACCTCTGGGGTCCCTTCCAACTCTGAGTTACCAGGATTCTGTTTTTCAGGGTTCAATCAATGAATGCCCACACTGACAGGGGAGTTACTTCAAGGTGAAGGCTGTTCTGACCAGTAATTTTATACTTAGTGAACCAGGAGCCCAGGTTTTAGCCCAGGTTGGCTTTAAGCCAACGAGCCCACCTGCTCTCCTCAACAGTCCTCTTCTCCTCCATAGACAGACCTCAGGTCCTCCTGAATGGAAGGTGCATGTGTCAGCATCAGGGTATATAAGGAGCCTGAAAATTGACCAAGGAAACACGGTAGGGGCTGATCACATGAGGGAGAAGGACCTTGGCTCTTAGACTGGAGCGTAAGGAAATAATAAAGACAGCTTGAATTTCTATAGCACTTTTAGGTTTATGAAGTGCTTTACCTTTGTAATCAGAATGGCAAACCTATGCAGAATCTGCATTCCCAAAAATGGATAAACCAAATGGTACACCAATCTGCATCAACAGCCATAATGCCTGCCACTGAGAGGAAGTAGGAGAGGAGGTGGGGAGCCTCAAGGGATGAGTGGGCAGAGAGCCGGCCACTGTTGCCAGGAAGCTGAAATCTCTCCATTGGATGGCCATGTGCAATTGGGCTCGCTTCTAATATTGTTTAAGTGGATATTTCTGGGGAGGATAATAGAGGTTAAGCTGGTATGAGTCATCTTTTTTCTCAGGGAAACCTAGTTATTCATGTTCAGGATACCAAGGTGAGGTTTTTCAGAGTTTGTCCACAAAATAATCACATGAAGCACCCACATTCTTTTTCAGTTTGGTCTTCTTCATGGGAACTTGTAGGCAGGGACAGGGGCACAGTAAAGTAAACAATTAGCCCTGGCCAAAATTTCTAAGGGCACACACAATGATAGAAATCAATATGCTGACTACCTATAGCAGGGCAGTTCATCAAGGATCTGTGATTTTACTAGCTTGAGAACTTCCTTCATGACCCTTTTCCAACTTGAGTGAAAAGATTGAGTGGTTCAGTGAGCTGCTTAGAGTTTGTGAGGATCAGAGGTGAAATTTGAACCCAGGATTTCTACACCAAAGTTGTCAAGCACTTGTCACTGCAGCCAACACTCGAAGTCTAGGGGAATAGGATTGAAATGTCACTGGGAAATATTTAACCAAATAAATAAAAACACAATGAAACATAGATAGTGTTCATTTGTGGTTTTCTAAGTCAATACAAGGGCAGCAGGGATCCTAGTGTACATGGCCTCTGTTGGCAATTGAGTTTGACAATGCTGCTATTGACTGACCCCTACTGCCTTTCTCTAATGGAGCACTTCAGAATTATATATTCCCTTAGCTTTTTAAAATAACGCTAAAAGCTACAAATAGTGAAAATGAAACATTAATGTAAAGCTGCTATGAATTGTTACAAATTATGGTAATTTCAGAAAATAGACTACAGTAATCTAAGAGTCAGAAGAGAGCTTGGAGGCAATTAAATTCAATCTGTACCTGAATAAAAATTCCTTCTACAGATTCCATGAAAACTGGACATCCAGCCTTGGCTTCCAAGCCTATAATTTTCAGAAGGGCACCCTCCACTAGAGAACTTCAGCTCTCATTGTTAAAGAATGGTTTGTTCTAGGAATTTTCATAAATTTCTTTTCCTTGCTTCCAGTTCTAGGCTCTGATGCCAAAACAGAACAAGGCTAATCCCTCCTTCAAGTGATAACCCTCTGAAAACTTTGAGTTAACTCTATTGCCTTCTCCCTACGGCTGTTCTCTTTTATTTTAAGCACTTCCAGTTCTTGTAACTTGTCCTTATGTAGAACAAATGTAAGCTTATTGCAAGTAAAGGTTGTGTTTTACTATGTTTTATTGTGTGCCAAGACCTGGCACACAGTAGGTATTTAATAAATATAGTCACTGATGTCCTGGCTGTTTGACCCTGAGCAAATACTTATCCTCTCAGTGCTTTAGGCAATGCTCTGGAATGAGGGTTGATGAAATGATGACCTGTACTAGTGGAGGAAGATTCCTCATCTGGGTGTGCCCTAGACTAATGAAATCAAAGGACCAGTCTTTATCTCCCCCTATGTGTGTGTGGGTATGTGTACACATGTGCAGATACACATGCAACTGCTCATATTTATGTGTATGTGTGCATATATACATATAGTGTATACACGCACATGTGTGCGCACACACATATACCTTATTTTACATATGAGGAAACTGAGACACAGAGCAACTAAATGACTTGCCCTGATCACTCAGCTTGTAAGTATGACTAGGACTCAAACCCAAGTCTTCTGACTCCAGTAGTCTTTTTGTCATGGCATACTGGCTTTCCAAGGGCCCTTAGCAGTCTTTGCTCGACAACTTTCAATCAAAGCAATCCATTCCTCTTTAGGGCAGCTCTCATTGTTACGAAGCTGGTGCCTTATGTCAAGGCTAATTTTGCTTTTCTGTGGTTTCTGGTTCTCTCTCCTGGTTTTTTGATGTGAGGTCAAATAGGACAAGACTGATCCCTTTGATTTTTTTTGATAGCCCCTGAAATAAATGAAGTCAGCTGCTGTGTTCTCCGTGAGTCTTCTCTGCTTGGGCTAAACATCCCTACTTTCTTTAAGCTTTGTGTGGCATGAACTCAAGGCTCTTGACTATTTTGATTGCTTACCACTAACCACTAATTCTGTACAGATTTGGAGGGCCTGTCCTCTGCTTTGGTGCCCTGAATTGAACTTAATCCTCCAGACTGACCTGCCCAGAGCTGAGTAGAGTGGAATTGTCATCTTCAGGGCCTCTCTCAGCAAGGACTAGGTTGCATTAGTTTTCTGGGTCGTCATAAACCCAGCATTGGTTCCAATAGGACTTTTAATATCTAGAGGTTACACACACAGCCCAATTAGCATCAGGAAGATTCGTTTTCTCCTAAATCATCCTCTGGCAAAAGAAATATACTAGTGGAGATTATTTTATATGTATGTATGTGTGTGTATATATATTACATACATATATTTTTAACAACTCCCCAAGCATTTTAGTCGCGATATATTCTCTGCTTAGTTCCCGGTCATTATAATTTATGGAGGTGGAACAGATGTTGATTAGTCAGACAGGGCCAGCCTTAGACCTGGGTTTATGTCACAAAGATATAGGTCAATATGATTGTTGGTTGTATGGAAGGCAAGGGCTAAACCTTATTCAATCAATGCTATAAACATTGCTTCTTGACTTGGGATTCTCAAGTGACTTATGTAGACTTCACTAGACTTTGCATACCCATCGACATGTGACATTATGTAGAGTATCCAGAATGGGAATCAAGATGGTTTCAGATTCTGCCAGAGATTAGATGTAATGGCTGACAAACCACTTAATCTCTTTCTTAGCGTCAAGTTTCTCAAAGGAAAATGAAAGTCATGAAGTTATTGCTATTAATATTAAAAATGATATGAGCTGGCATCTCTAGAACACTTTCTGGATTGCATATGTTATCTCATTGGATTCTCACAAAGGCCCTGTGAGGTAAATAGTCCTAATTTTACAGATGAGGAAGCTGAGGCCAAGAGAGATTAAGTTACTTGTTCAGAGTCACATAGCTAGTTAAGTGCCTGAGATAGGATTTGAACTCAGGTTCTTCTAAGTCAATATTCAATGATCTCTCTACTGTGTGAATTTGTTGATCAAATGCAAATCTTCAAGCAATGTATTGGAATTAGCCACCATCATCATTTTCAATCTTTATTAACAAGGCCTCTTTATTATAAGGGACTCCTAATAAAAGGTAGTTCTGTGTAGCCTAGTGATAAATTGCTGCTAGAAAGGAAGGAAGAAAGAAAGAAGGAAGGAAGGAAGGAAGGAAGCTCAGAACATGGGTGAAGTCATTAGCCTTGCCCTGTGAAGAATCAGAGTTCTCTTTTTATTTTTTTTAGCTTAGATCTTCCATGTTGAAATCCTACAATTGAAAAAAAATCTGAGTAATTAACTCAGATTGGTGAGCTGCCTTGAGAAATCATCAGCATCATGAGTTGGCTGAGTTATTGAGAGATTACAGGTCTTGTCCATAGCCATCCATGTGTCAGAGGCAGAATTTGAACACAGGGCCTCCTGCTTCTGAGGTTGGCCCTTCATCCTCTCCATCTCCTTTCAATTAGCAATGTGGGGGCGATTTAAGACAGCTGTGTCAAACTCAAATAGAAAAGGGCACTACTAATCCATACATAAGGATCCCTATGGGTGCATATTGACTTAGTTTCAAAATGCAACCTTATCTGTTTCATTATATTTTTCTTTGTTTTGTTAGGCATTTTCCAATTACATTTTAATCTGATTTTGACGCCATTATGGAGTGTTATGGGAGGCATGCACCCCTGACTGTGTTTGACATCTCTGATTTAAGAGACTGTGATAAAGTCCCTTTTCTCAAGGGCCATGTATTCTGTTCTAAGTGACAAAACATTAGAATCTGGAAAATTGTATCACAGTATTTTTTTCTGTGCTTTAAATTTTCATAGGCTCCTATAATCATATAGCTAGCATGAGAAGAAATCTCAGAGCCCTTCTAGTCTAAAAAAGTCCAGGAACATAGGACTATAGACTTAAAGCTATAGGGGACCTCACAGCCCCTAGAGTCCAAGCCTCTTATCACACAGTTGAGAAAACCCAAGACAGAGGAGCTAAGCACTCATAGATAAAGAGCTGCAAGTTGAGTCCTACCTTCTCATTTTCCAGATGAGGAAGTTGCAGTTCAGTTAGGTAGGTCAATGACTTATCAACATTTACAGTCAGAGTCAGAGATGGAATTTGAACTCTGGTTCTCTGACTTCCAACAATCTCTGATCCTGCTAACTTAGGCCTCCCTTCAGCACTGGGCAGGCATGGACAGGTTTGGTCTCTATCATGGAAGGGAACAACCACCTTCGCTTAATGCTTCAGTTGACGTTGCATGGAGCCTTGTGATTCCAGAAAGTACATCACCTCCTTAGCCAGGTGTCTTTCTGGTCATAAATCTGATAACTAGTCTAAATATGGAACAGTAAAAGTATCATCTATTGCTGGACAAATACCCCAAGTGTGCCTAGAATGGTGGGCCTGCATGAGCTTAATGTTTCACCTTGAGCCTTTGGGCAGTTAGACTTATCTATCTCCATGACACAATCAAGCACTGGAGTAAGCCATAAAGTAAGCCTCTGAAGAGAGGATTTTTTTTTTCTTTATTGGGGACTTGGTATAATGAATTGCTGGTGAGAAATCACCCTCTTCTCAAGCTGATAAACAACACTTCCTCACATGAGAGTCTTAGAGAGTTGACTGAGGGTCAGTGAGGTTCTGGGACTAGCCCAAGGTCTCTGCTTGTGTTATTATAGAGAGACTCCTGGTCAAATCTGAGACTCTGTGATGCTAAGTGAGTGCTATTGAACCCAGGTCTTTTGGTCCAGAGTAGAGCACTCTATCGAACATGGAAGGTGTTAGAAAGCACCTTGCCATCCAGAGGGTTTCTGGTTTGGGTACTAGTGGTGATTTGGGAGCCAGATGACTTATGACTAAATCCTCTGCCACTTTCTATGTGAATGACACAAGTCCCTTCACCTCTCCAGTACAGAAAGTGAGGTGGTAAGACTAGATGTGCTGGGTGGAAGGTCCCTTCCAGCTTCAAATCTGTGATTCCATGTTTAACCTTGGGCAAATCACTTCTCTCCGGCCCTCATTCATTCAATCAGAAGGTTGAGCTACATATCCTCTGAGGTCTCTTCCAACTTTAAAATATAAGATTAAATGCTTATGATGCTTGAGGGAAAAAAAGAGGTTTCACATATTGTCCAGGCCAGAATAAATGAGACTGATTCATATGTATCCGTTTATCTTTCCCCTCTTCATTCGACAAAGAATCAATAAACACTGATGAAGCTCTTACCTTACGCTTACCATCAGGAGCTCTGGTGAATAGTGAGGACACACACCAAAGTAAAGTAGACCCTCAAGGAGCTTCCATTTTGCATTGGCTGGTAGAATTAAGAACTCATGATAATCAACTTAATTTTCTTCACGTGGAGTTGAATTGAAGGAGAAAATGGGCATCTCCAAAAAAGTTAGCCTATTGATGCAAGTGGACTGTTCTGCAAAGCAACAAAAATAGAAGTTGTGTTGTTGAATTTCACATGGTTCTGGATTGTTAACTCCTTCATTTGCATTAGATATTTTCCAGCTAGCAATCACTTTTCAATTATAATTGCTATCCAGAGTTGACTTGAACCAGCATTTTGCAAGAGAAAAGCCCAATTTGCACCATTTTGCTGAGTTGGAAAACATTTAATAGATTATGAAAAATTGGTTTTCATTAAGGTAAGAGTGAAATCGCTGTTCCTGCTCTGGGGTTGTAATCACTCCTGAATACAGGATCCTATTATTTTAATATGTGTGTTTTACATTCATCGTGGCATTCTATAATAAGATAAATGTTATTATTGAATTACACAATGGCAATGTAAAAATTAGGAGCACAAATCTAAGAAAGAAAATGAAATGTTGAATTGTAAAGGGCCCTTTATGATGTCGATTAGAGCAGTGTCTGTAATGACACTTCCAGGAGCTTTGAACCTTTATTTGTGACTTTCTCTATATTTTCAGATCTCATTTAGAGAAGGAAAATGCATTTGTGATGTATGCCATTCCTATCCATTATATCTAGGAATTAATTTCAGCTTTTCTGAGTGTTGAAGGCATAAGAAGACCTGGAAAAGACTTTTTCAATGTGGGTGGTGCATGTTATCTTGAGGGGTGATAGAATGGTAAATGGCGTACTTAGTCGTTGGCTGGCAGAAGGGTCTAAGTAAACACCAGGGTAAGTGCCTGTGTTATACTTTTTTTTCAGAGCAAAGTAGTTGATGAAAAAATTATAGGATGTTAGACACTTAAAACTAGGAAAGAGCATAAAAGCCATCTAGCTGAACCTCTCATATAATGGGAAAATCTCTTACAGGGCCCTTGACACACAGCCATCCAGCTGCCACTTGAACATCATTATCATCTCTATGCAGATGGCTCTCAAATCTCTCTCTATATTTAGCCTTAATATCTCTCCTAGACGTCAGCCATCCCTTATCAGCTGCCTGCTTGATAACTCCTACTGGATGTTCCCTGGATCTCACAAGTACTACATGTCTAAAACTCAACTCAGGTTCTTTGGCTTCCCATCATAAACTTGCCCTCTCCCTTCAATCTTCTCTACTTTTGTTGATCAAATAATTCCAGTGAATGTTTACAACCTTGGAGGCATCTTAGAACCTCTGTCTTACCAATACCCATTCCCCCAACCAATTACCAAATCTTTTATTTTTAATTTTTTTTTTTTTACTATTTTTTACCTCCACTCCCTTCTCCCCACTCACATAGCCAACCCCTTAATTCAAGTCTTCATCACCTCTTACCTGAATAATTGGAATAACCTCCAAATTGAATATCTTGCTCTAGTTTCTTCCCTTTCCAAGTTGTCCTTAGTAGAGATGGCAAAGTATTCTTCTGGGTGAATAACCTAATACAGTTACTCCCCTGCTCCAAAATTTTTGATGACTCCCTATTGCTTGTAGAATAAAATGGAAATTTCGTAGACTTAGATGGAGCCAGGATTCCAAACAAGCTTCCTGATTGTGAATGTGGTGCCCTTTCACATCCTGCAATCAATTTCAGATAAACCACTAGGGATTTCTTCTTATTGCATGGAGTCCAACTGCCATCATCTATGCAAAAGTTAGACCTACTTCTCCAGTTGTCATGGAGCCTCCAAACATTATGTCTTTGTATGTATGATCCTTCCACTTGCCCAGCTTTGAAACTGGCTTATTCTTGGCCTCTTGAGGCAGTATGATACTGTGGGAAGAATATAGGATTTGGAGTTAAAGGACTGGGAATCAAATCTCACTTATGTCATTGTAACCTTAATGCTGGCAAATGAGCACCAGTTCATCTGTTTTCTAGAATGACTGGAGCAGGTCACTACACCACCAACAGCTTATTAGTATACCTATTTTCCCTCATTCCCCTCAAACATTTATCAACTCTGATATGTGTGAGATGGTACATCAGAGTCATTTTAATTTATATTTCTCTAACCAACAGGATTTAGATCTTTTTATATGACTATAGATAGCTTTGATTTCTTCTTTTGAATACTGTCTGTTCATATCCTTTGACCATTTATCAGTTGGAGAATGGCTCTAATATTTATAAATTTCACTTAGTTCTCTATATAGCTGAGCAATGAAGCCTTTCTCAGAGAAACTTGAGATAAAACTTTTTTTATATTACTTCATTGTCTGTGATATTTTTTTAACTAAATATAGTTTCCCCTTCTATTTCTTTTTTATTAGGTGTATTTTTGCTTTGTCTGAAATAACGATTGCTAGATCTGCCTTTTTTACTACAGTTAAAATATAATAGATTCTGATTCAACTCTTTATTTTAACTGTGTGCTTTTCCGTTTTAGATGTGTCTCTTTGAAACAACCTATTTTTAGATTCCGATTTTTAATCCACTCTGCTATCCATTCTTGTTTTATGGTTGAATTCATTCCATTCACATTTAAGTTATGATTACTCTGTGTATTTCACTTCATTCAATTTTCTTCTGTTTATCCTTCTCTTTATATCCCTTTGTATCCTGTCCTTCTTCAAAGTCTATTTTGCTTCTAACCACTGCTTTCCTTAATCTGCCATCCCTTTTGTAATGCCCCTTTTCTCTTATTCCCCTCCCCTACTATTTCCCTACTGAGTAAGGTATAGATTTTTATAGAAATTTGATTTATACAAATTGAGTGTGTTTATATAGTCTTACTTCTTTGAACCAGTTCTGATGAGAGTGAGGTTCAGGAACTGCTTGCCACCACTACCCATTTTCATCTCCTGCAAAAGTTCTTCCTTGCTTGTCCCTTTTATGTGAGAAAAAAATTTCCCATTTTGCCTCTCCCTTTCCCTTCTTTACCTTTACCTTCTTCCAGTGCATCCCTCTTTCCTACTCTTTAATTAATTTATTTTTTGAGATCATAATCGACTCATACTCATACCATCTGTCTATGTAAATTTTTAATATCCTAATAATGATAAAGTTCTTGGGAGTTACATAAAGCACTTTCTCATATGGGAATGTAAAGTGCTTAACTTTACAGAGTCCCTGATGTGTCTTTCATGTTTATCTTTTTATGCTTCTCTAGAGTCTTGTGTTTGAATGTCAAATTTTCTGTTTGGTTCTTGTCTTTCATTAGGAATGGTTGAAAGTACTCTATTTTATTAAATATTCATTTCTCCTACAGAATTATACTCAGTTTTTCTGGGTAAGTTATTCTTGGTTGTAATCCTCTTTTACTTTTTGCAATATCATATCACAAGCCCTCTGTTCATTTAATATGGAAGCAATTAAATCTTGTGTGATCCTGTGGCTCTACAATATTCAATTTGTTTCTTTCTGACTACTTGGAATATTCTCTTGTTGACCTGGGAACGCTGGAATTTGGTTATAACATTCCTGGAAGTTTTCACTTTGGTATTTCTTTTGGGAGGTGATCGGGACTTGGATCTAAGACTCTGGGTGGTTTCCCTATCTTGAGATGTGATGTCTAGGCTCTTCTTTTCATCATGGCTCTCTGGTAGTCTAATAATTCTTAAATTATCTATTCTCGATCAGCTTTCAAAGTCAGTCATTTTTTGATGAGATATTTTACTTCTTTATTTTTTTTTATTCTTTTGACTTTTTCAATTGTTTCTTAATGTCTCATGGAGTCATTAACTTCCACTTGACCAATTCTAATTTTTAAGGAACTGTTTTATTCAGAGAATTTTCATATCTCTTTTTTTTCCATTTCAATGATTCTGCTTTTTAAGGAGTTGCTTTCTTCAAGGAATTTTTGTGTTTCTTTTATCATTAGACCAATTCCTTTTTTTCCCAAGGTTTTATTTTCTCCAAAATTTTTGTGCCTCTTTTATAATTCTTTTTATATAATTTTTCTTGCATTACTCTCATGTCTTTTCCCAGTTTTTGCTCTACCATTTCTTTAACTTATACAATAATCTTTGTTTGGCTTGTTTTCAGTTAGTAGTTTTCTTTGAAGCTTTGCTTATGGCTGTTTTCACACTGTGTCTTCTGAGTTTGGTATCTTTTTCTTCCCTGACAAAGTAGTAGCTTTTTATGGCCTGGTTGTTGTTTTTTACTCATTTTGTTGTTGTTGTTTACTCATTTTTCTGCCTATTTCTTGACTTTGAACTTCATGTTAAAGTTGAGCTCTGTTCACCTGGGGGTTGGGAGGCACTATCCCAAGCTTTAGGCTTCTTTATGTTGCTGTTTTCAAAGCTAGTTCTGGTCATTTACAAGTTTTCAGTTCTTCAAGGGTAGTTCAACTGAGGGAGAGGTATGATAACTGTTCTTCTAGTCTGCTCTCTAGTTTTTATCTAAGGAGAGCCCCTGGTCAGCCATAAGCACTAGTGCTCCTCTTTGCCTTACAATTGTGACCAGGCTCAAGCTCTCTTGTGACCAACCACAAGTACTCCTCTCTACCCTTGAGCTGTGCCTCAGAACTGTTTATGGGCAATAGAGTTGCCAGTCAGTGTCCAGTGACAGCAAAGGGTTCCCTGTAATCACTTTCTGAGTAATTGTCCAACCTTCTTACTGCCTCTAGCTTGAGAGCTCCCAAAGCTGTTGCTGCTGCTTTTGCACTGTGGTTTCTGACCCACATATGCATGTGCTCTTGACAGGCTTTCCCCATGCATGGATCTCACCTGCCAATTGCCTAAATTTTCTTAGGCTGAAAAAAGTGTCTCATTCTGACCTTTTTTGGCTCTACCACTCCAAAATTTTATTTGAGGTATCATTTTTGAGGGGAATGTTGAAAAAGTTGAGCTGAGTTGCTGACTTTAATCTATCATCTTGGCTATACTCTCACCTCTCACCACTACTGGTTATTTGTTGATGTGTGAGTCAAAGGTCTATAGTCTTTGAAATCCACCCTCACATTCCCTTTAAGTATCAAAATGTTTAGCCATTTCCAGTCCCATTGCATCTTTATAATTGCATTTCTCAAGATTACCAATAGTGATTCAGAAATTTCACCTGCAAATTCTCTCTGTCTCTGAGATGTAATTTGTCTAGGCTAGAAAACCTGAACAGGTGTTCATTTACTATCTCCTCACCTATTTTTGGCAACAGTTCTCCCTTCAGCATGTTTGCTCAATCCTTTCTACCTGAATAAAAAAAACCTGTGCTAAGAAAGAAAATGGAAACCAAGTAGGAGTTGAGTAATTCTTTCTCTGTCATCTGTTTAATTATATCATCTACCTTAACCCTTCTCTATATTTCTTCTTGTGTGAAAAACTAAATGAAAGGGTATTCATGGTTTTCTTTGGCATTTTTTTCTTGGTAAACATTAATTTCATAACCTTAGAGAGCAGTAGAAATGTCAGTTATTATTTCATCATCATCATCATCATCATCATCATTTGGGACTTAGTCTTCCTAGTTTTAGAAACTGTCTTCCTGGTTTAATAATGCCTTAAACATGAAGCAATGAAAACCAATAAGAATTAGTGTAAAGTAGTATACTTGGTTAAAAATTATTTCAAAAGGACAATATAGGGGATGCATCGAGTTCATTCAAAAAAGATCTGAAAGTTTATTTTTCGATAAGTGTAATATGAATCAAAAATATGATGTGACATGACATAAAAAATGAAACTGAATGGAATCTTAGGGTGTTTTAAATGTGTGTTGGATTAGTTTTATTCTACCTGGTCAGGCCATATATGGACTGTGGTGTTGAATTCTGCACATGATATTTTAGGAAAGGCATCGATAAGCTAGAGCAGAAGCTCTTGAATATTTTATGTCCTGAATCTCTTGCACTGTCCAGTGAAGCATCTAGATCATTTCTCATAAGAATGATTTTAAATGCACAAAATAAAGCCAGAGTAATAAATAGAATGAATTGAATTGAAAAACTAAAAAACATGTATCTTTGAAAAAATTCATGGATGCAGGTTAAAATTTTCTGACCTGGGGGAGGGAGACTAGAATGGTGAGGGACCTGGAGTCCGTATTCTAGGATTATTATTGGAAGGAACTGGGGGTGCTCAACCTGAAGAAAAGAAGATGGGATGAGAGGGAGACCAGAATGCTATTTTTAAGTACTTGAAAGGCTGTCATGTGGAAGAGTGATTAGACTGTTCTCTCTGATGGCAGAGGTCAGAACTGGAAGCAACGAGTGGGAAATTGCAAGAGGTAAATGTATTCTTCTGTTTTCATTCATTCATTTTTAAATGACTTGGTCTTTTCATCTTCCCCAAGAAAAATGTGCAGAGGCTATTTGTGGACCAGCTCAAGCTAGGACTTTAATATGATCCATTTCTAACCTTGGGAGATTTGCTCAGCTTCTTTCCTACCACACTCCCTCTGCCACCATTCCCCCACTCAACATTGGAGCTCACCATACTGATGCTGTACGTGGTATGGACATGGATTGACATAGCCTACTGTCCCTTATTCAGGATTTCAAGATGTCTACCAACCCAAGCTTCCACAAAAGTGGGATTATAGAACAACACCCAGAAAATTTAGTCTTGATATGAAGTGAAACTTAATAACAATAACCAGTATCCAGAGGTGGGATGGGCTGCCTTGGGATTCTCCAGTGGATTCTCCCCAACTGGAGATATTTTGTAAAGCAAAGGCTGGGGTCAATTTCTTACTGAGTGTCATCTGGAACTCATGCCTCTGAAATGCTCTCTGCCCCTAGGGCTTTTTTATTTGATTGGAGGGTGGAGGCCTTCTCCTAAAATCTCCATTTAAAGAGGACTCCAAGACCATCCATATCCTCATTTCTCAACTAGACATACTCTCCAAACTTCTCCATTGTGCCTCATGCAGGGTATTTTCTTCCCTCCTATCCTTTTTCAACTCCTTTATCTGTTACATTTTTCTTTAAGATACAAGCTCTTTCTCTTTCTTTGTATGTGTATTCCCCATGATTAGCACAGTACCTGGGACTTAATAAATGTTTGTTGACTGACTATAGTATAGAGAATATTATTTTTAATGTTTTATTTTTCCAATTACATGTAAAAACAATTTTAACATTTTAAAAAATTGAGTTCTAAATCCTCTCCTTCCCTTCCTCCTTTCCCCATTCCTGAGACAGTAAGAAATTTTATGTAGATTATACATGTGCAGTCATGTAAAATATTAGGCATGTTTGTGAAAGAAAAACATAGTCATGTTGTGAAAGAAAACATAGGCCAAAAAAAGACATGAAAAAATAAAGGTAAAAAAATAGTATGCTTTGATGTGCATCCAGACTCCATTAGTTCTTTCTGTGCAGGTGGACAGTATTTTTTTATCAAAAGTCCTTCAGAATTGTTTTGGATCTTCAAATTGCTAAGAACAGCAATTCTCACAGTTGATTATTGTGCAATATTACTATTACTGTATATAATGTTGTGGTTCCAATCATTTCACTTTGAATCAGTTCTTCTAACTCTTTCCAGTGTTTTTTCTTCTTAAAGCATTCTGCTCATCATTTCTTAGAGTACACAATTATTCAATCACAATCCTACGTCGTAACTTGTTCAACCACTCCCCAATTGATGGGCGTCCACTAAGTTTCCAATTCTTAGCCACCATAAAAAGAGCAGCTACAAATATAATGTCCTGTCCTCACCTCCTTCTTCCTGGTCTCTGGGATACAGATCTAGCAGTGGTATTGCTGCATCAAAGGGTATACAGAGTTTTACAGCCCTTTGAGCACAGCTCCAAATTGTTCTACAAAATGGTTGGATCAGTTCGTAACTCCACCAACAATGCAATAGTGTCTCAATTTTCCTATGTCCCTTTCAACCTTTATCATTTTCCTTTTCTGTCACATTATTCAATCTGATAGATGTGAGGTGGTATCTCAGAGTTGTTTTAATTTGCATTTTTCTAATGAATAGTGATTTAGAGCATTTTATGACTATAGATAGCTTTTATTTTCTTCATTTGAAAACTACTTATTTATATCCTTTGACTATCAATTGAAAAATGACTCATTCTTATAAAATTGAGACAGCTGTCTATGTATTTGAGAAATGAAAACTTTATTGGAGAAATTTCCTATATTTTTTTCTTAGTTTTCTACTTTCCTTCTAATTTTGATATTTTTGTGCAAACAAAATTGAATGTTATCAAAATTATTCATTTTACTTCCTATCATGCTCTCTTATCTCTTGTTAAATGCTTCACTTATCCATAGATCTTACAAATGAAATATTCTTTGAGCTCCTAATTTGCTTATGGGTAATCACCCTTTATGATTAAATCATGTGCCCATTTTGACCTTATCTTGGCATATGGTGTGAGATATGTGAGAAACCTACCTAGTTTCTGCCAAACTATTTTCCAGTTTCTTCAACAGTTCTTGTCAAAATGTTGAGTTCTTGTTGCAGAAGCTGGGATCTTTGATTACATTAGATTACTATGGCCATTACCTACTGTGTACAGTAGGTAAACTATTCCATTGATCCACCACTCTATCTCTTAGCCAGTACCAGACAGTTTTGGTGATTACCACTTCATAATACAGCTTGAGATCTGGAACTGCTAGGCCACCTAGAATTCATTTTTTTTTATTAATTCCTTTGATATTCTTCCAAATGAGTTCCATAATTTTTTCCTAGATCTATAAAAGTTTTTGGTAGTTTGGTATCACACTGAATAAGAAAATTAATTTTGATAGAGTTATCATTTTATTATATTGATTTAACCTGCAAATGAGCAAATTAATATTTTTTCAGTTGTTCGGGTCTAACTATATTTATGTGAAAAGTATTTTGTAATTATGTTACTATGGTTCCTGGGTTACATAAAATGTTATTATCTGGATATGGGTCGCACTCAAGGGTCTCCGCAATCCCTTTCAGTTCTGAGATTCTATGGTTAGTGAATGGTTAACTGTTCTTTGAAATGTCAAAAGATTTTTGGAAGCAGAGGGGAATGGGATAATGAAATTAAGAATGAATAAATAAATGGAAGAACCAATCAACAGAAATACTTATTAAGCTGTGCACTGTGATGTGTTACAGATACAAGTACAAAATTGAAAAACAAAGAGAATCCCTTCCCTCAAAGAGGTTATATTCTAATAGGAAGAGATAATGCATATTATGGAGTCATGGTAAGAGAGAGGTACTTTGATTTGGAAAATTACTAGAAAGTTGTGTAGATCCAAGGGGTTCCAGCAACACATTCTTTGCAGGAGTATTGATAGTGTTGGTTTGATTATGGTTTCAGTATCAGAAAGGGGAAAGGGAGAGTTACTTGTGTTGAGGCCTGACTTCTGTATGGAGGTAACTGGTGTTGAAATGAACATGATGGGAGTTGGGCCTAGATGAAGTACAAAAATAGAAGTCACCAAGAATTTGTAAACTAGGGATATCTTGGAAGGAGTTCCAGGGAAGAAAGGGTTAAGTTTGGTCTCTGGTCCTGGTGTCAAGGAACCTGGTGAAGAAATAGCTGAAAATTGGAAAGAAGAAAGTGGGAAAAACTTACAAAAAGTTTGGTGTAATGTAAACAAAGCAGTTAATTCTTTTCTTGTGTTTCACATATTTTGTTCCAGTGCCTAGTAGAAATGCCCTGGGTATTTTTGTCCAACTATTTACTGAGTTAATGATTCTTTGAGCAAGATGAAGCTTGTACCAGATAATGACTGGGGGTAGATGGCAGGAGGGCAGACTCACACCTGGTAGTCAGCCTTCTTTCAGTAAGTCCCTGGTTTACATCACTGATTCATCTCCATTTCCAGGTGAGTCTGTCTTGCCAATCCTAACCAGCATTGGTTTGTTTACTTTCCCCATTTGAGAAGCATTTCTTCTTCATGATTACTTTGGCATTGGCAATAATGGTTTCTATAGGCTTGAAAGCCCTAGAACAGATTTTATTTCACTGTGATGGTATCACCTTCCCTTACTTACCCTTCTGTTGAAGATAGAGTCACCTACTACAGATGTCTTGTTTAACCTTGGGCATATCATTTAAATTCCCTGAGTCTGTTTTCTCACCTGTGAAATAAACGACAATTCAATGAATGATGTATCCTTTGTGGCTCCTTCCAGCTCCAAAGCACTCATCATATATTCTCCAATTCCTCTACCTCCTTTCCCAACTCTAGTTATTCCTGTTTTTTTTTTAATTTTTACTAACCTTTGCAACACATTTGTCAAATCATATGGCTTCTGACCTTCAGGGGAATTCTTAAATTACAAGGGGTCTCTCCTTGAAATCTTGGAGACAGCTAGGTGGCATATGGAGAGAACGTTGAGCCTGTAGTCAGGAAGACCTGAGTTCAAAGTTGACCTTAGATACTTACTAGCTGTGTGACTATGGACAAGATATTTAAACTTCTGTTTGCCTGAGTTTTCTAAATTTTAAAATGGGGATAGTAAGAGTATCTACCTCCCAAGGTTCTTGGTAGGATTATGTGAGACAATATAAAGCTTCTAGCAGAGTGCATGGGACATAGTAAATGCTGAATAAATATTGATTTTCCTTCCTTCACATTACATTTGTGAAGATACATGGTTCTGACCATCAAGGACAGTCTTTTTTATAATTAATAAATTATTTGTTTTTTTTTCATTTTCAGTATTCCCTTCCACAAGATTTTGAGCTTCAAATTTTCTCTACCTCCCCAAGACAATGTGCAGTTTGATATAGGCTGTACTTATACATTCATATTGAATGTATTTTCACATTAGTCATGATGTAAAGAAGAATTAGAACTAATAGGAGGAAACATGAGAAAGAAGAAACAAAACAAAACAGCAAAAGAAAAGGAAAACAAATAACATAATTTCATATGCATTCAGAGTCCAAGGTTCTTTCTCTGGATGTGGCAGGGGCATTCTTGAATGACAAGGAACCCTCCCCTCCCTCCTTCCCTCCCTCTCTCTCTCTCTCTCTCTCTCCTCTCTCTTTCTCTCTCTCTCTTTCTCTTTCTCTCTCTCTCCTTTCATTGCATTTTTCCTTCTTTCTTTCCTTCCTTCCTTCCTCCCCTCTTCAATTCCTTGCTTTCTTCCCTGAATTACTTCAGTAATGCCCTCTGACCTTCCATTTCATTCCAGCTAAGTGGGCTGGTTTGCCATTCCATCTACAGAACATTCCATCTCACACCTGTGTGCAGGCTCTCTCCCATGCCTGAAGTCACCTTTCTCCTCACATCCACATCTCAGAATCACCAGGAAACTTCAAGGTTCAGCATAGGTGACACCTTCTCCATAACCCCTTTCCTTCCCTTCCTCCCTGTTCTTAAGTCCCTCATCTTCTTGAAATTACTGTGTATTCATGTATGTGATACATTCAGTACCACTGGTCTTTGTCACCATTATTTCCCATAGATCTCAGATTGAATGCTCCCTTGTAACAAAGGGAAAAAAAGCAGCAGCATCCATCCTAATCACATTGTCCAACAATAAATACAATATTCTTACCTAGCAGCCAGTCCCTTATCTCGTTTCTGTCATGAAGGATGTAGGCATATAATATTGGTTTTTTCTCTAAGCATTTTTTCTCCCTGTTTTTTCAATTATTCATAATTTAACTTCCTTTGGCAAATGTTGCATTTACATGGCTATAGTCATTATGTTTGTGGTTCACTTAACATCTATTTTGTATTTCCTTGTCTGTGGGAGAGACAGTGTTATGTAGTGGGTAGGGAGCTGGCTTTGAAGCCAAGAAGGCCTGGGTTCGAATCTAGATTGCGTGATCCGGGTCAGTCACTCAATGTCTTGGTGTCCCAAGCTCCTCTCTGTGACTATAGGCTACAGAGCAGGTGATGACAAGAAATTTCATTTGTAATCCCCGTATTTAGCACACTGCCTAGTGTACAAACATCTAAATGACTAAGAGAGTTCCCTCCCTGCCTATACCCATGAAAGCCCAGTGTATTTTTGTCCAACTGTTTACTGAAGTGATGATTCCCACCCAACCCAAAAAAATCATGGAGAAAAAGTCAGCATTATATCCCCTTCTCCCAAGCCCTTTAAATGTAAGTCGATTGAGGGCAGAGGAGAAAAGACTTAGAAAGAGTATAATGGCTGTTTACAATTATTTTAAAGTTTTTCATGGAATAAGATCAGATTTGTTCTACATGTTCTAGAGGTATATTTCAAGGAAGTAAGTATAGGGAAACAAAAAAACAAAAAAAAATATCAGTCTATTAACCACAGTGAGTTAAAATTGGAATGGCCTGGTTGGGTCATTTGAGTGATCTGACTTTGCCCTTTGGAATCTTTGAAATAAGCAACCATCTCTCTTCCAGTGGGCCAGATGATGACCTATTGTTGATGTGGTAAAGTGAGAAATCATGTTCACACTGGGACAGGACTAGATTCCCTCTCAGTCACCAACGACTTTGAAATCCTGTGATCTTTGTCTAATTTTGGCTAATAACCCAGGACCTACCACCGTGCATCCATTTGTAAGGGGCCAGGTAGTAGGGCGCAAATTCCATTTAATCTCTTATCACCCAAGCTGCTTAATAATTGCTTGAATTGAATTGATCCCTTTCACCAAAACCTTTCTCCTCTGGCCTTGCCTTCTACTTTATACTTTCTCCTGATAGTCCCTTCAACTGTACCTTTAAAAAAATTGGCCTGAATGTACCAAGTTGGTTGATGAATGCCCATTGAAACCAGCTTAGGGCAACCATGTTCCCTGACTTCTCGCCTGCCTAAGAGACCAGATGTTCTGAATGCCAATTTTATTTCTTACTTTTGTAATGCATTTTCAATTGATATCCAACCCCCACCATCTGTTGCAGATGTCTGAGGGCAACTTCCAAAGTGCATTAGGTGGTGAAATAACCCATTTAAGGAGGGCAGCAGTTCAAAGTACATTACAATGCTTTAATCGGAAATGTGAGTTGTAATAAGAAAATTTAATTCCTGAGGCTTTTCTGAGGCCTAGCCCTGCTTTCACTATTGCAACACAGGACCCTGGGGATGAGAGAGGTCAGACAGAGGAGCACCATTTCTTAGCATCCAATGGTGACTTCTTATCATCAAGCTTGGGGAAACCCCATGGGAGAGAAGACATTTTTCTTGACTTCTCCAACCCCAGTCTACTAATATAGTAGAGAGGTCAAGGAGACCCTGACATGTCATTCAACTCCAGAGAAAATTGTGGGAAAGGCAATAACAGTGATGCTACAACCTCTGAGCCTTGGTACTGGCTGTTCTCTATGCCAGAAGTGCACTCCCTTGGTCCCTTGCCTGATACAATCACTGATTTCCTCGAAGTTCCTGTCAAGTCCATGATTTCTCCACTCCTACAGCTTGGGCTTTCCTCTGAGAAAATCATATGTGTGTGTGTGTGTGTGAGTGTGTATATATGTACATATATGTATACATGTGTGTACATATATGTATATATACATATATATGTATATATACATATATATGTATATATACATATGTGTGTAAATGTATATGTGTGTATATATGCATATGTGTGTACGTCTTCCATATCTATCTATACATTTGTTTCCCTAGATAGAATGCGAGTTCCTTGGTGGAGGGCAATGTCTTGTTTTTGTCTTTGGATCTCCAGGGACCAATCCAGTGCTTAACATATAGGAAGAGTCACTGAATAAATGCTTGTTCACTGAAGGGAGTCAAAGAATGGTCTTGGGATTCTGCCCCTGCTACTGAGTATTCTGGTAACTCTTGGAAGGTCACACAGCCTAAATAGTCACATGTCGCCTCTCCCATTAGAATGTATGCTCCTTGAGGGCAGAGACTGGTTTCTGTTTCTCATTTTTGGGTTTCCTTTCTTAGTTTCCTCAGTACTTAGCACAGTGCTAGACATATAGTTAAAATCTTGGACCAAGCACATAGTTAAGAGCTTAATAAATGCTTGTGCAGAGACTTACTTAACCAATTGAACCTTGGTTTCTTTGTCTATAAAAGAGAGGGCATCAACAATACCCACCCTTAACTGGTAGGGGATCAGTAAGGATTTCCCTAAACTGGGACAGATGGGCACAGTGGATAGAACACTGGTCAGGGAATCAGGAAGACTTGAATTCAAATTCGGACTCAAACAATTACTAGCTGGATGAGCCTGGGCAAGTCACTTAATCTCAGTTTACTTGGCTGTAAAATGGGGATCAGAATAGCACCTACCTCCCATGGTTATTGTGAAGAATGAATGTGATAATGTTTATAAAGCACTTAGTAGGTGCTGTATAAATGCTCACTATCATTAGTAGGTGCTGTATAAATGCTCACTATCATGAGTAGGTGCTGTATAAATGCTCACTATCATTAGTAGGTGCTGTATAAATGCTCACTATCATTAGTAGGTGCTGTATAAATGCTCACTATCATGAGTAGGTGCTGTATAAATGCTCACTATCATGAGTAGGTGCTGTATAAATTCTCACTATCATGAGTAGGTGCTGTATAAATGCTCACTATCATTACTAATTTTAAAACTGGGTGGCACATTTAGAGGTCATGGAGGTCATCTTATTTCAGAGCAGAAATCTCTTGGGTGACATTAGTTAAATGGAGGTTTTCAGGCTTGTGAGCATTCTTTCCCCCAGTAGCTGGTATCCACCTTGACGGCAAAGACCGTTTATCTGTGTCTTTGGATGTTTGACAGAGCTTTCTTCCAAGTAGGTTCTCAAAGGTGTCTATGATTGATTGGGGGGCAATGCCCACCCACCACCCAGCGACTTCTCTCCAGAATCACATGACTTTGGGAGATGGGGTTAGAGCCCTCCTGCCCACCATAGTGAAAAGATTCTAAAATTAGAGAGGAAAGTAAAGGGGTTCATGCCAAAGGCTGATAAGGAAAATCCTGACATTTTGAGGAAAGAAACACCACTTGGGGAATAGGATATCACTAAGACAAAATTTCTTAATGTTTTCTGTGTCCTGGACCCCTTTGGCAAAACATTGAAACCTATGGACTCTTCAGAATAATGTTTTTAAATGAATAAAATAAAATACATAGGATTGCAAAGAAAACCAATTATATCCTAATAAATATGTATTTTTTTTTATTTCCCATCCAAATTCATGGAGCCTCTGAAGACTCTCCATGGACTCCTCAGGAAGAGGGAGGATTTCGATAGACCCTATGTAAACAACCCTTACTTTAAAGTCTCTGAAAGGCAACCCCTTCGAAATTCTTCCTGCCTCCAAGCCAGGAGGATTCCAAGCCGCTTAGGATTCAGTTTCTCACCAGAGAAAACTAGCTACCCTACCAGGGTTAAGTCTGGTTCTTAGGGAACAATAGGGTCCATTTACTACATAAGATCATAGCCCTAGAGATGGAAGGGACTTCAGAAATCATCTAATACAATACTCTCAAGAAAAATGAAGAAACAAAGGTCCAGTGAGTGGAGGTGGTTTTGCTCAAGGTCATACTGGTAAGTGGTACTTTTCATCATTAGGATTTGAATTCGGGTCCACTGACTTCAAAGTTAACATCCTCTCTTCCTCTACATTCCTGAGCCTCCGCCCCCCAGTTGAGATCTTTCAGCAAAGACTGGATTCCATTGCTGTTGAGGATCTTGTTCTTCAGATATTGGCAGGACTCAGTGGCCCCTAAAGTCCCTTCTTGCTCTGAGATTCTGTGGTTCTGGGGAAATGTATGTAAAGTGTTGTGCAGTGAGCTATAAATAGCAGTGCTCGTTAGCATGGCATTGCTGTTCAGCTGTGTACTCTCGGGCTCTGTGTGCAGCCATCAAAGCACTTCTGGCAAACAGACCCTCTCTCTTAGGGGATGCCAGTCAGCTTCAGTGAGCACCTGCTGGGAGCTTGGCGTCATGGGGACATTCAGAAGTCTTGCAGAACAGGGCCCAAGTGTGGAGTGTTGACAAGGCTAGGGAGAGAAATGGATGGTATGGGACAGGGAAAACTGCACTAAGGTTAGAGAAAGGAGGCACAGAAGCACAAATCCCCTGATGACATTGACCTGGTCTAATCATTTAACCTCTCTGGGTCGCAGCTTTTTCTTCTGGACATTAATAATGTCCATTAATAATGTCCATTAATAGTCCTTCCCCTCAAAGAACTTGCATTTCTGTAACTGAGACAATGCCAGTAGGCTCTGGGCAAGTCAGTTAACACTTTTGAGCCTTAGTTTTCTCATATGTAAATCAAGGTCAAGAATAACACAAACCTCATTGAGGGGATATGAATAGACAGGCAGTCAGCAAGCATTTAAGCACCTGGCTAGATGCAGGGCCCTGGGCTAAGTGATGGCCTACAGAGAGGTAAAAGGCAACTCTCACTCCCAAGGGTCTCACAAGTCTGATCGAGGAAACAACCTGTAAACAACATATTGAAGAAAATTTCTTAAAAATATGAGACAAGGCATTAGCATTCGAGGGAGATTGGGAATGGTTTCTCACCCATGATGGGGCTTTACCTCAGACTTGAAGGAAGCCAAAGAAGTCAGGCGGTAGAGATGAGGAGAGAGAGGGTTCCAGGCATGGGGACAATCAAGGAAATTTTCTCAGAGTAAGAAAATGTACTGTATAGTGGGAGGAGCATCAAAGAGGCCAATGTCATTGGATTACAGAATACAAGCAAGTGAGGGTGTAGGTGTAAGAAAACTGGAAAGGCAGGAAAAGATTGTACTATGAAGGGATTAAAAGCCAAATAGAAGATTTTGTATTTGATTCTTGCGGCAATATGAAGTCACTAGAGTTCATTAAATAGGGAAGTGATTAATTAGAAAGATCACTTTGATAGTTACGGAAATGGAGGCTGGAAGTTGAATGAATCCCCAGGTTCTCACAACTATTAAGTCACCGAGGCAGAATTTGGACCAAATTCTTCCTGCCTCCACGTCCAGTACTCTAATTGCTATACCACACTGCCTCTATGTCAGCTGTTATTAAATAACTAGAGAACAATTCCTCCTATGGTCCTAACAAGAATAAAAGGGATCCAGAGAAGGGAGAAAGATACTTTTGATATGTGACATTAAGAGTATATTGTCTGGAGGAGAGAGGATTTGGGCTGAGTCTGGAAGAATTCAGAGGCAGTAGGCAGAGGAACATTTCAAAGTATTAGAATTAATGGAGCTATGAAGGCATATAAATGCAATATTTTCATAGTAATTAACATAATACATTAAAGTTTCCAAGCACTTTGCATGTATTACCTTACCTGAGCCTCCCAGCAGCCCCATGAAATTGGTGTGGAGTACCATTATTCCCTTTTTTACAAGTGAGACAACTGATCCTCAGAAGTTGACCGAAATGCCCATGGTCACAAAGCTAGTGTTAGAAGCCTGAATCTCACCCATCTCTTCCTGACTCCAACTTCAACATTCCAGCTCCCATGCCACTTGACTCTAGATGGGATGCCTGGAAATCAAGTTAGATAACAAGTAAGGGCAAATTATAGAGGTTTGAGAGTGAGGCAGAAGCATTTGGTTCTCATTTGGGCAATCAGGAGGCAACTAGATGGTGGGAAGTTGCCAAAAGGCTCTTTGAAGACAAAATATTGATGAATAATTTCAATTAAGCTGGCAATATACCAAGGGTGATTTGCTATTCCCCAGCCAAATCTCTGGCTCTAGCCAGAGAGAGATAAGGACCTCGAAGACAAATCATCTGGTCAGTGGATTCTGTGAGGCGTCCAACAATCCGCA
Source organism: Potorous gilbertii (assembly GCA_028658325.1). Classification (NCBI taxonomy): domain Eukaryota; kingdom Metazoa; phylum Chordata; class Mammalia; order Diprotodontia; family Potoroidae; genus Potorous; species Potorous gilbertii. Next base: position 685,768,128 of record CM053770.1, read on the forward strand.
GGAAAAGCTAGAAGATGTTCTATGCGTTCAATAGAATACTTGGTCTCTTATCAATACAGCTGTGTGACTATAGTCTAGTTAACTCTTCTGAACCTCAGCTTTTTCATCTCAAAAATGAATATAATATTACATATATAATATATACTAAAAGGCTCTTACGAGGAAGATACTTTTTAGGTATTAAAATGCCCTGTAAATGGAAGTTATTAATAGTTGTAGTATTAGTAATATTAGTATTATCTTAAATTGTTATTCCACCAAAGCTCTTAGAAGCATGACTTTTGGTCTCAGCCAAACTAAGTCTTCAAATAAATAGATAAGGGATTTTTTTTGTAACAATAAAGGAGTCCCTTTGAGGGTACAGAGACAAGTGAAAAGAACAAGAATTCTGAGACTAAAAGCCCTTAGACTATCAGAGCAACACACTACCAAAGAGCTCTCCAGGGTACTAGGACAAAACAAACACCTGCTTCTTTCAAAAAGCTAATAGCAGATATAGCTCTCAGCATGGTGTTCACACCTATACAATTCAGCATACAGGTGGGAAAAAATGTCTTCCCAAAGAGCAAGAAGTTAAAGAAAGAAAAAATGTTAGAGAAAAAATTCAGAGATCAGGTGACCTAACTTCTTATTTTACAGAGGAGGAAATAGAACTTCAAAGTGGGGACATGGCTTGCCCAAGGTCCTACACCCAAGAAGATTCAAATCTGAAGTGTTCTGACTCTCTCCATTACATGGTGTCATCTCCCCACAGATTGAAGCTAAGTGAGAAAACAGTTAGAGACACTGGACTGTATAATAAATGCATCTCAAGGGGGAGAAAAAGAAGACAATTTTTGAAAAAGTGGCAATTTTCTTTATAGAGTGTGGCTTAATCTAGAAAGAAACAATATAACTCTGGCATAATAATTGTGTCAAAAACATAACCTGCATTAAATAGCTGAGTGGCTCCATATCTCATCACCTTGGATTTATATCTACAAGGGAACTTAAAGTCTTCGATCCTTTTCCCTCACTTTGTAGATAAAGACATTGAGGTTCAGAGATGGGGAATGACTCATCAGAAGTGGTCCAGGTAGTAAGTAGCAGGATTTGCACCAATGAGATTCCAGGTCCAATTGCCTTTGCTCTACATGACACTCTTCTCCATTTATGTCAAGCATAAAGTCTCCTTGTTATCATGGCCCTTTGCCATGGCATCATAAATCTAGTGGGAAATAAAGATGTGGAAAAGTTTTTAAAAGACAGACATAGTTACCAGGAATAATAAGATGGCATTCCTTCATGGGTCAGACCACTTTCAGGGCACCACATTTGAGGCAGGATCATGCTAAGCTCCAAAGCATCCAGACAGGATGAGGAAGGGATTTGAAACTATGCCATTTAAGGATTGTACGTATTCTTCTTAGTCCCATAGGTCAGAGTCAGAAGCAAGGCAAAGAAACAAACTGGACTTTAATATGAGGAAAATGTCCCTTGAGTCTCTTGAGCAGTTACTGCCATGCTCAAGGGAAATGGGCTGCTGGGCAGAGTTAGCAGTTCTCCCTTCATTTGAGGTCATTTAAAAAATTCTGAACGTAATACACAAAGAAGAGCATTTCCAAATTTAAAAAGCACAAAAAGAGGATTGTATATGAAACATTTGATCTTAATTCTCTACCTGCCTGATTTTAAATATATAATATATATATATATATTTGTATGTATATATACATATACATATATATGCATGTATACATATATAAATTCAATCCATTACTTTCAAAACTTTTATTTAACTGTTCTTTTTAAAATTCCTTCTTGACTGTGCTTTTTAAAAATAGTTTAATGCTAACTCCTCTCTACCCTTAACCTCTAACTTCCAATTAAAAAAACTTGTAATAAATATTGTCAAAAAAACCAAATCCTCAGAGTGTCCATGTATATATATATATATATATATATATATATATATACACACACACACACACACACACACACACATACATATGCATATATACACATGTGTATATATGTATATGTATGTGTGTTTCCTTCATGTTAAAATTCTCATCTCTCTGAAGGAAGATGGATTATACATTTCATTGTATGCCATGTGAAAATGTAATTGTTCATTATCAGAGCTCTCAAATCATTTTAAGTTGTTTTTCTTTACAGTACTGTTGTGATGGATTTGTCTCCTACTTCTGCTGACTTCACTCTGCATCAATTCCTATTAACATGATTCTCAAAAAGGTCTCTTTCATCATTTCTTATGGTATATTTCATTACATTCATACATTACAATTTCTTCAGTCATTGCCCAATTTATGGATACCTCCTTAATTTTATTTTTTCTTTCTCCTTTTAATCCCTTCTTCTGGATCAAGAAGTTTCTTTTCCTTTTATTCCCTTCTCAGTATTGTCTTCTCTCTTAATCACCTCCCTTTCCCTATAACCACCTGTTTACCTGATGACTTTTACATTTTTCTAGGTAAATTATTTGTATTTTTAATATTCTTTTGCCTCAGATAAGAGTGAGGATCATTTGATACCGGCTCCCCCAATTCCTTCTTCCATGTTACTCCTTTTCTCATGCATTCCAAGGATGAGAAATAGCAAGTTCATACCATTCTTCCTCCTTTCTACACTAACATATTCCTTCAATTCTGCGTTCTCTGTCTCCTCTTCAAACCCTCAGAACAGAACAGATCGGCCCTCAGGTCCTCTGATTTTCTTGTTTAACTTCCTTCATATGCCCTTAAAGACATTAAGATTCTGAAGAGACACTTGTTTCTTCTTCCCTGATTAGAATGTCGCTTTCTATTATTTCATAGTCCCTTCTGGTTACTCAAATAAACATACATCTCCAATTTTCTCCTGTCGTGTCTGTTGCATTTCAGAACACCTACTCAGCTCAGATCTTTTCATCAATAATTCTGGAGAGACCTCTGTTCCATTGAATATCTTTGTTGTTTTTCTTGCAGCTGTGCAGAAGAAGTTATTCTTAATTGCAAGGCTAGCTCTTTCGCCTGTTGGAATATTGTGTTCCAGGATCTCCTCTCATTTATAGTAGAATCAGTCATGTCTTGGTCCTTAAACTGCTTCTTGCTGATTTCTTTCTGAAACATTTTTCTTCAAAACAGAAGCTGTATTTTGACTATGACAATTTTGTGGCTTTTCCTTTGGATTTTTCTTTCAGAAAGTGATCAGTGTATCCTTTCTATGTCATTTTTTCTGCTTCTAATAGATCTGGACAGTTTTAATTTATTATTTCTTGAAATGTAGGACACATGATAATTTCCACAAAGTGATGATTCTTATATTCTCTCTCTTTGATTTGTCTTCCATAGCAATCATTTTTATAGCAATCATCTGATACTTTCTTCTAATTCTTCAATTAAAACATTTCATTCTAATATTTCTCACTGTCTGTCTCATTAGATTCATTGCTTTCTGTTTGCTCCATTATAATAGGACAAGGGTAAGGCTTACTACTTTCTGTTCTCTCACTTATTCCCCTTCCAATTCTTTCTTCCAGAGCTTTGACTCTTTATCTCTCATTTCATTTATTCTAGGTATTTTTACAATTTTTGATGAAAAATCAATTTTTAAAAAGCTTCTGCTTGAAGGTTTTTTTTAATAGATTTACCCTTTTTGTTCATGTCGGAATTTGAAGTATTTCTGAATTAATTTTAATTCTTTAAAGTGGTCTATCGTGTATGGGGTGTGTGTGTGTGTGTGTGTGTGTGTGTGTGTGTGTGTTTACTCTTCTCTCCAGCCTTAGTTTCTGAATTAGGGCTTTATTCCACCTCCATTTATACCATGCTTTACAAATATTACCCCATGTGATGTGATCCTCACAAAAACCCTGGGAAGTAGTTGCTCTTATTGTCATCTTGTTTATGGATGGGGAAACTGAAGGAGACAGACATTAAGTTAATTGCCCAAAGTCACAAAGCTAGGAGGTGTCTGAGACTAGATTTGAACCTAGGTCTTCCTGACCTTGGGTCTAGTATTCTATCCATTGTGATGCTTAGCTGCTCTTACAATTTTGGATGACGGAGTTAGCTCTGGATCTTAACATGGATCACCCATGTTTCAATTCTGGCCTTTGCCTTATAGAGTTAGCTCTTCCCCCTGTCTTTGAAGTTCTGAGTAACGGATTTCTGGGGATCCTCAGGAAATCTCAGAGAAAGATGCTAAGAACTGTGGAGCTTCACAATTTGGGGAGCCCACCTTGAGTGCTATTGTGTATGGACTGGTCATTGCTGCTCCAGGTCACTTACAACACCTTCTTTATGGGTTTTCAACCTTTATACAGAGAGCTTTGCAGGTTATAATGTCTCCATCTTATTGACATGCGTGTTGGATTCTTAATGACTTTTTCGGTAGTTTTGCAGTAGAAGAAATCCTTTACCATAAGGTATCATCGAATTTCCTGACAATTATTCTCTCTGCTGGGATTTATAGAGTGTTTGGTTTGGTTTTGCTAGAATAAATATGTGAGAGCTGGGCTGTCTGCCTAAATTTAGGCAGCCATCTTTATGGAACAGATCCTCCCTTGAGGTCTCCAGGTTCACATGGTAGGGATATTGTAGTGAGATTTCCTTTGGGGGCATAGGTTTGACCAGACTGCTACTGAATTAACTTCCTAATCTAACATACTGTGATTCCTTTTTGTCAAACAGTTTTATTTTTCCTTACATCAGGCTCTAATTTGTCACGTCTAATATTTCTTCCAAATGACAGCCTTTCAAATACCTGAAGAAATCTAGGATATCATCAGTTAACTTTTTTCTTGACTCCAGGTTAAGCATTCTCAATTTATCCAAGCAATCCTCATGAGGGATCCAATCTAGACTCTTCATCACCCTGGTTGCCTACCTCTGGACATTTCCAGTCTATCAAAGTCCTGTCTAAATTGTCATGCTCATTCCAGATGTCATTTGACCTACACAGAGCCCAATGAGACTAAAGTACTGGGTAGCTAGGTGGTGCAGTGGCTAGAGTGCCAAGCCTGGAATCAGGAAGGCTATTGTTTGTGAGTTAAAATCTGCCCTTAGATACTTACTAGCTGGATGATTCTGGGCAAGTCACTTTGGAGAAGGAAATAGGAAACCACTCTTTTCTTTGCCAAGAAAACCCAAAATGGGGTCATGAAGAGTCAGACACAAAAATGACTAAACCAAATCAATAAAACTCCTCTTTAATTTTGGAAACTATGTCAAAGAGAACAGGGCACTCTAGACAGAGAGTTGACTTTTGAGTCAGTCATATTGGGGTTTAAATCTTTTTTGACACATCCGGGCTACATACACATGGTAAGTTACTTAACCTCCCAATTCCCCTAGGCACCTCTGGCAGAGGAGTTCTGGATCTGTATGTGGAGAGATTATCCATTTTCTAGAAGCTCTCTGCACTAGTTATGAACACACACACATTCAATTCAGATTTGTTTTTAAAAAGCCTTGTTCATAAGAGGAGTTCTTAACCTGGGATTCATGACCTTGCTTTAAAAAAATGATAACTGCATTTCAACATAATTGGTTTCCTTTATAATCCTGTGTATTTTTATTTTATGCACATAAAGATGTGAGTCTGAGGAGGTCCAAAGGCTTCGCCACACTGTCACAGGGTCCATCGCATGCATATGTAAAAACTCAGGTTCTGGAGATTTCATTAATCCAGACATCTCTGGATCAGCTCAATAGATTACATGTGGAATCCATTTATTCCTGTGCACTGTCCTTTCTCACCTCTTGTTCCTCACCTCTTAGAATCCCTACATGCCACAAACATCAGTTCAAGTGCCATCTTCGACATGAAGTGAATCCTGATGAGCCCAGCTGCTGCTGTATTGGCCTTTCCAAAACTGCCTTGAATCCATATTCTGCATGTAGGTTGTGTGTGTATACATATGCATGTGCATATACATGAAAATCATATACATGTAGAACAAGAGAATTAGACTCCAAGGGGACCTTCGATGTCATTTATTCCATGTTTTTCACCTATTAAAAAGTAAGTTCCTTGAGGACAAAGACGATTTCCTTTTTGTCTTTGTGTCTCCAGAGCCAAACGCAGGGACTGCCAGAGGGTGACAACCATAGTGATTATTGACTGAAGTGGAAGTCATTCTAAGATGAGGTACTATGATATATATGATATGATATATATTTCACCTACTTCCCACCAAGTGCACCAGAACATGCTCAACAAACACTGCAGATGATGGATGGAGGGAGGAAGAGACAGCAGGGGAGACAGAGAGATAAAAAAAAGTGAGAAATGCAGAGAGAAACAGACAGAAGCGATATACGTATAGACAGGTAGATAGAAGTGAGATAGATAGATAGACTGATAGATGGACAGATGTGAGGTAAAGGTGATATATATATATATATATATATATATATATATATATATATATGAGGAGAAGTAATATATACATATGTATGCCTGCATGCATGTATGTATGTGTGCATGTATGTGTGTATGCATGTATGTGGATGAGCCTTGATCCTACTGAACTTGAACTAAGAACTCAGTTAGAATCCAGCTGTTGATACTTATTAGCTTCTAGTTTCTCGGCAAATGTCTTTAGTCACTCCCAGCCTCTGTTTTCCCTGTCCTCGGAATAAGGCTAATGATATTGCCTCTCCCAAGGGGTTATTGCTGAAAAAGTCATTCAATCACCTAACCTTAATTGTGTGCTTCTCAGGGCCAAGCACTGGGTGCTAAGTACTGAAATCCAAAAGTCAAAATGAAACTATTAGGTAATTATTAAAGGGTTTGGAGGGAGGGGGCACAAAGTTCTAGGAATACAAATAAAGGCAGAAAGATGTTCCCTGTCCTCTAAGACCTCACTTTCTAACACATAACTTGATATATATGATGCCTACATTGATATATACTGTTGTATCATTGCAATGTATTGATATATACATAGACATTTAGATAGAAGGTAATGTCAAAAGGAAGGGACTGCGAGGTCATCAAGAAAGGCTTATGCAGAAAGTGAGATTTGAGGGGAGTCAGGAAGGAAGTGAGGAGGTGGTGAGGACAGAGGAGATGGAGATAAGATAAAGATAGTGTGTTGTCTCTAAGAACTAGTCAGCAAGTGAAAGAGAGAGAGAGAGAGAGACAGAGACAGAGAGAGAGAGAGAGAGACAGAGAGAGAGAGAGACAGAGAGAGAGGCAGACAGGCAGAGAGACAGAGAGAGACAGAGACAGAGACAGAGAGAGAGGCAGACAGGCAGAGAGACAGAGAGAGGAGAGAGAGAGAGAGAGAGAGAGAGAGAGAGTAAAAGGCAGGAGAGATAAGAGGACTCAGAAGACAAAGGGGGGACTTTAAATGCTAAATAATTTTCATTCTGTTCCACAAAATCACTAGGAGGGGCTGGAGTTTGTTGTGGAGGAGGAAGAACGTGATCATCCTGGTAATTTAGGGACATGACAGGCATGTGAAGGGAAGACGAATTGTCAGTGGGGAGACTAAAGGTAAAGAGACCAATGAGAACCTATTGAAAAATCCAAATGTGTGCTGATAAGAGCCTGACACAATGTGCTTGCCCTATGGGTGGAGAAGAGAGGGCATACATAAGGGAAGTTATGAAGGCATAAGTGAGATTTAAGAAGCTATTGGATATGGGGGAGGTTCAAGTTGTTGTGAGAATTAAATGTATGTAAAGGCCTCTGACACCTTAAAATAGCATCTAAGCACTGTCACCCTTTGACCAGAAGGGATGATGGGTAGAATGCCAGGGTTAGAGGCAGGAAGTTCTGAGTTCAAATCTAGCCTCAGATGCTTCCTGAGAGGTATGTGACCTGGGACAACAAGTCATTTGTATATTTTTCAGCCTCAGTTTCATCATCTCTAGAGTGGGAATCATGATAGTACCTACCTCTCAAGGCTGTTGTAAGGGTACAATTGGATACTATTTGCAGAGAGCTTTGTAAGCCATTAAACCCTACATAAATTAAGCACCGTTAGTAGAGGGACTTGTCTTTTTATCCTTGAGACTTACTACAGTAGCTGGCACTTAGCTAGCTGCTAATTAATGCTTATTGTTTGATACTGCTGAGAGAGTAAGCATAGAGAGATGATCTAGTCCCACCCCCACATTTTACAGCTTAAGAAATTGAGGTCCAAGATGGTGACATGACCCACCCAATTCCATACTGGTAGGATGGGGCAGAGCCAAGATTCAAATCTAGGTCCTCAGACTCCAAAGCCAGCACTATTTCTGCTTTGTATCATCCTGATAACTGAAACTCATCCTCCAGGCTGGGAGGAAAAAGACTTAATTATAGGAATGATGGTATATTCTATATCTTCTGCGTCTTTTCCCATTGCATGTCTGAGTCTGAGAAAGGAGGGCATAAGATGGCATGGTTTGGATCAAAGTTGACCTTGAAGCTTCTTTGAGATGTTCTACCTGCTCAGAGTTGTACTGTTGTTACTTTACATTTTGGTTCCCTTTTGGGGGAGAACCTCCAACCTGTCAAGTTGTGACATTTGAAAAGGTCAATGTTTTTCCACACACTGTTGAGCACATTCTGCTTGGAACAGATGAAGCCTTAGACGTTGGAGTTAGACAGTGATTCTAACCAGACGAGAAGAGGGTATGACAGATTTGTTCTTGTGCCAATAACTTCAGCAAGTATGGAAACAGGGCTGAGTAGGATCTGTGTGGCGCGGATCCAGAATGAACCTGTCCTTACCCATATTCTGAGGGGAAGCTCTCCCCTCCCACCATAATCTATTCCAGAATAGTCCAACTTGCTCACGTCAGTGGGAGCTGCGAGCATGCATGGGCCTCCGGAGGACAGCGTGCCCTTCGATAGGGCTTCCAGTGCAAGTCCATCCACCTCCCTCAGTTTCTGCACGCATCATTTCTCAGCTGTGTTCTCTAAATAGACCTGGAAGTAGGCTCCAGCATTGGCTTTGGAGATCTTCCATTTTATTCATTCACACCATCCATTCCTGGAATTCACTCCCTCCTTATCTCTGCCTAATAATAATGTAATTGCTAGTATTTATATATCACTTTAAGGTTTACCTATGTCATCTCGTTTGATCCTTATAACAGCTCTGCTATTAAAATCCCCATTTTATAGACAAGGAGACTGAGGCTGGGAGAAGTTTAACAATAGTAATGTGGTTCAGTTGTTTTTCAGTCAGGTCCAATTCTTCATGCCCCCACCCACCACTAGAGTGGTTTCCTTCTCCAGCTCATTTTACCGATGAGAAACGGAGGCAAGTAGAATGAAGTGACTTGCCCCGGGTCATACAGCTAGTAAATGTCTGAGACCAGATTTGGACTCAGGAAGATGAGTCCGGGCCTTCTGCTTTACCCACTGTACCACCTAGCTATCCCTGTATAAATATAATAGTGCTTGACATTCACAGAGCATTTACTATATGCCGATCACTGTGCTAAGAGAGCTGTACAGTTATTCTCTCATTTGAGTTTCATAACCCAGAGAACTAGATGCTATTATCCCCTTGTATAGATGAGGAAACTGAGGCAAACAGAAGTGAAGTGATTTGTCCAGGGTCACACCGCTGATAAATAGGTGAAGCAGGATTCAAACTCAGTTCTTGTTAACACCAGATCCAATCAACTGTTTGCTGTGTCTCATAGCTGCCTCGTAAAAAACCTCCCCTTCACTAAAACACAGTTTAAGGATAATGCAACATTGGAAGCTTTCCCCCTCCCACCTACCAAACTACATCGTATTTATTTGCATTTCTTCTATGTGCATTTATTGTTGTAGAACCAAAGTTCCTTGAGGTCTGGGATGGCTTCGTTCCTTATATTTGTGATATTCCCACCTAGCACAGTATCTGGAACACAACTGATATTTAAGGAACGCTTCTTGGTTGGTTGATTCTCCCTTTTCTGAATAGGAGAAAATCTCCCAGAAACGGTTTCTGGGGTTCCTTCAACTTGAACCTCACAACGCTTGGAAATAGAGATTGCAGGTCTTAGTGATGTAACTTTACAAATCAGGACGTTGAGGCTCATAGATCTTAAATCACTTGCCTAGAGGCAAATAGCTAGGGATGTTTTAGCTTTTCCAAGGAGATTAAAACCCTGGAGAGAGGTGCCCATTGAGTTCCTAGCTAATCTGTCCCTTTGTTCTCATCTTGAGACTAGTAGAGAGCATGATGTGGACAGGCTGCTTCCTCCCCATCTTTGGATCTGTGTGGAAGACAGTCTGTGAAAGCGCAGCAGCGAAGGAAACACCCAACATGCCCCCCCGCCCTTCCCCATCTGTGAGGAGTTTTGTGAGAGGAAGTTGTAGAGGACAGTTGCCATGGAAGTAGAAGCAGAGCTCTGGGATTGGGTCACTAGGGCTGGACCCTGGAGCCTTGAGGGGTGTGTGGGGGATACTACTTGGATAAAAACCATCTGGAAGTGAAGACCTAACCTGGGGAGTCTCCATTTCCTTTGTCCCGTTTCCTTCTCTCTCTTCCCACAGGGTGTGTAATTGATGTTTCTGATGTTTCTGTTTCTTAAATGTCTGCTTACTTTTCTTTGTTTAAATATTTACTTTGTTTCTTAAGGAAGCAATTGTGATCAAGCCTGTTTATCATTTACATCACTAATCTAAGTGGATCATTGCTCAAAAGTTATGCAGATGGCCAGTGGGTTAGAGAAGGGACTGATTTAAAGTTGCATTATTTTGCTGTTGTACTCTATCCAACGGGAAGCTCAGTGCTGTAGATTCAGTCCTCACAATGTCCCAGACCAGAAAGATTCCCTAAACCGGGACAGCTGAATGGATCTTTATTGGTTAGAGGTGCCCCCACTCATTTGGCTGGCACTGAAGTAGAAACATCACATTTTCCTTCTTCTTATTTCTCCTTGCCCACTTTGAAAGATAAGCCACTTCTTGAGATGTTGAGAAGATAAGGGTGTAGCTGAGGAGTCATGCTCCCCAGGAGAAGCAGCACTGCAGCCCACAAAGCAGTGGAGTAACTGACAGTCCTCACCACCATCATCACATCACTGCTAGGGAAGTATGATGAGGGCGAAACGGGAACCCAGATTCCCAACACCACTATAGCCACTCTCCTCATGTACCCCTTTTCTCAGAGAGATGAAGTGGTACCTATTATTTTGTCTCTATGTCCTAGTGCCTTGCACATGGCAAGCATTTAAGGAAGCTGATTGACAGACTGTCAACTTTTAAAGCATTTACTGAGGTCCTGGGCTAGGCACAACGGAAGTCAACAAAAACATCATAATACTATTCAGCATTATCAGGGAATGAGGTGGTATAGCTAAGTAAGAGTTAGAGGAATGGAAACTTACTTCTTTAATCAAGGAAGCTATTTTTAATTTTGAAAGATTCAACCATTTTCTCTCTTATCAAAAGGCCTTGTAAAATAACATATGCAACATTCCTAATTAGACTATAAGTGCCTTGAAAGCAAGAACTGCCTTTTGCCTCTTTTTGTCCTGAGCTTTTAGTACACTATCTGCCACATAATAGATACTCAATAAATGCTGATGTACTGAATTATTGATTCTCCATCAATACTCTCTTGATGATTCTCAAGGGTCCCTATAAGCTGGCATGTAGTCTATTTGGGTTCAGCTATTTCTCTAAAAAAAAAATGAGGAAAAGTCACGAGTCACTGCTTTTTCCTGTTTTTCCCCTTTTCTGAATCAACAGCATTTTTTTTCAGTTTATTCATTTATTCTTTCAACAAGCATTACTGTGTGCCCGGTATTGCTTAGGCCCTGGAAGATAGGGCAATAAAAGTAAAAATGCCCCCCTCATCGTCAAGGCACTTATATTCTAAAGGGGTGGTACCACAGAGGAAATAGCAGGTGCATAAAAATATAAATACAGAATATATGAAAAATTCCTTCCAGGTGTGGTCATATTTAGGTAGATCAGGGTAGATTTCTTGCAGGTGGCACTTCAAATGAACTTTAAAGGAAGCTTAGCATTCTACAGAGTGACAAAGAGGATGGAGGGCATTCCAGGCATGGGCCACAGACTGCACAATGACATGGAAGCAGAATTACTGTCCTATATATGGAAGAGGCAGGCCATTTTGGATGGACTATACACTGAAAGAGGGAGAGTAATGGACGATGGCACTGAAAATATCCTATAGGCAAGAGAGATTGTGAAGGACTTTAAAAACCAAAAGAGGTGGGGAATAGAAAGCCACTGTCACTTCCTGAGAAGAGGAGTAACATGGGCAGACCCTTGCTTTAAAAATACAAATTTGACAAAGTTGCTTAGAGAGGGGACACCTAGGAAGCTGCTGAAGTAATCCAGAGGATGGGTGATTGGCATCTGAATTGGGCTAATGACCTTGAAAATAAAGAGAAGAGGGTGAGGGAGGAAAGAAGCATTTATATAGGCCCTACCATGCACCATGCACTGTGCTAAGTGCTTTACAAGTATTATCACATTTGATTTGCAAAACAACCCTAGGAGGAAAGTGTTGTTATTGCCCACATATTATGGTTGAAGAAAGAGGTTAAGTGACTTGCCCAAGTCACTCCAGCTAGTAAATGTCTGACATCAGGTCTTTTTGACTCCAGCTCCAACAGCGTACCTATTGTTCTCCCTTCTTGGCTCTAGGATAGAACAAGAATAAACAAGGAACTGTTGTAATTGCCAGCACTGTCTCCTCATCTTTTCCTTCAAATCTGTGCTGACCTTTGTTATAACCAATGGATGCTTTGACCACATAGAGACAACTGAACGTGAAATGATTCTGACTTCAGTGAAATTCAACAAGCTAAAAGACTTATTGGACACAGTCTTCTATGCCAGGTCCTGGGAATGCAAAGACAAAAAAATCTTCTTCTCACAACTTTCTGTTTCTTTTCACTTAGAACTAATTCCTGAAGCTTGACCCAAAGAAAGGATGAGCAAACATACTTTCTTTCTTTCTTTTTTCGGGTACGGGACTGTGAATGTGAAACACTTCAGTTCTTGTCATTTTCTGATGTCTTGGTTAGGTTTTTTAAACTTTTCCTTTTTTACTCCTTCTATTGTTACAAGTGATGGCACTCTGGATGGGGAAGGAGTGAAAAATATTTACAAATGAAGGTGAGATCAATAAAAGCTAGAAGAGGATAAAAGCCAGTTTCAAATTTTGTGACCTGTGTTAGGTGTCCATTCCTATCTAGTGCCTTGGGGTTCTCCACACAGCACAGCTTTGTCTTGTGGACAATGATACTTCTGAGTAGCCCACCCCCTTGGGTCAGCTTTCATTTCTTGGTCCTGAAAGTTATTCCCCATCTCCCTGACTTAATAAACCTTGATTTAACCTGTTATTAATATTTCTCAATCTACAATGTAAACATCATATATTACAAAATAATGTAATATATTATAGAATCATTCTTATTCCAGTGCCTCTCTTCATTTTATTATTTTCTATTTTTTTCTGAATGTAGATTGCTTTGTATATATTTGTTTGCATGTTGCTTCCTCCATTAGATTCTAAGCTCCTTGAGGGCAGGAACTATCTTTTGCCTCTTTTTGTATCCCTAGCACTTAGTACAGTGCCTGGCACATGGCAGGTACTTAATTAATGTTTACTGATTGATTGAAAGCATCCGAATCTGTTGAAAACTCCAGAACCATTTGTTCATTCCCTATCCCAATACTCAAGCATAACATATTTGTTGTGGTATTTTGTTTCTTTATTTTCTAATTAGTATTTGTGTAGCCTCGTCTCTGGTGTTTCATTAGCTGTCACTTCTCTCTACTTTTATCTGATTTGATTCCAGCTATCACCCTCCTACCTCCATCTAACCTGATACTTCTCATCTGTTCTGCACCATAATCTAAGAGGTGAGGGAAACAGGAGAACCAGATGTATTAAATCGATAACATGAATCTTGTACATGTATTACACAAGCCACCTCAGTCCCACTTTGACCTACTTGGGTCCTCTCTCTCCGTGCATGGCTCTTCCTCTCATTGCTCAGAGAATTGTCTCACTTAGGTCAGTTTTTATTGTGGTTGTTGCTGTTTAGTCATTTTTCAGTTAAGTCTGACTCTCTGTGACCCCATTTGGGGTTTTCTTGGCAAAGATATTGCAATGGTTTGCCATTTCCTTCTCCAGCTTGTTTTACAGTTGAGGAAACTGAGTTCTGATTTGTAAATGGTTGAGACTGGAACCTCACACTCCTTCTATGGCTCAGCCCAAGTGCAAAAGACTCTTCCAGATTCTCTCAATTATAAATCCCAAGAACCCCCAAAATGCATATTGCACACACACACGTGCACACACACACACACACACACACATACAGATGTATATAAAATCTTCCATACTCATCTCTGTCCATGTTGCCCATCACCATTCCAGGAGGGTCTAAACTAGATATTCTTCACCTTTTTTGTGTCCTGGGTCCCTTGGGTAGGCTGTTTTTTAATTACATAAAACATATTGTGTTACAAAGGAAACCAATTATATTGCACTATAATTATCAATGTACATAAAAAACAAATCATAAACTCCAAGTTAAGAACTCCTGATCTAGGCTTTTTAAGGACAGGGGCTATTTATCTTCATATATAGTAGGCACTCATATATTTGTCAAGTTGAATTGAATAAAACTAAATTTCCAGAAGTCCCTAATTTCCAGATAAGTAAGGCATTTCCTATCTATTGATTCCACTAACATGTTAGTAAGCATTATCTTACTATGAGTTGATTCTTATGATGAGCTGAGGGAGAAAGACTGATAGAGAAAACATGGTCCCTGACCTCAGGTACCTTAAAATGCAATAACTTTACTTTCAGTAAATGCTTTCTGTATGTAGAACACTGCTAGGCACTGGGGAATGGGAACAGTTAAGATAAGACGAGGACCTTTACTGAAGTGTATTTTTTGGTTATAAAGTGAACAAGAACTGTCTCATAAATGGAGGACAGAACATAGGAGGACACTTGTTGATTGATGAACTGATTAACTCATTTGAGTCTTTTAAACAGCCTTCTAGAAGAGAGGAGGCATGTATCTTCATCTGTTGACTCTACCATACCCTGAAAATATATGGAATGCTAAGATTCATGGAATCATTTTAGGCTTCCAGCTTCATGCATCTTTACAGTTTATCCCCAAGAATTGTTTGTATGGTTTTGCTCTTGAGCCAGAGGCATCTAATGGGGATGATTAGTACATGGAATATATGATGATTCTTTAGCCCAGTAGTAGGGCATAGGTCAGAGAAATGCTGTGAATACAGATAACCTAGATTTTAGTTTAGAAAGGGCATTGGTGATCTAGAGAAATCCCAGGGAAAGACAACCAAGATAGTGAAGGAACTTAGGTTTTTGCCATCTAAAGATCCATTGAAGAAAGTGGGAATGGTTAGCCTGGAGAAGAGAAAATGGGAAAAAGTGCATGGACAGATAGCTATCTTCCTATGTGTGAAAGCTGTCATATAGAATATGCATTGGATTTATTCTATTTTGTCTCCATATGATAGCACTGGGAGCAATAAACAGAAATTACAAAGAGGCAAATTTGGGCTGATTTCTGAAAAAATTTCTTAACAATTTATGTTATCAAGAAATATGTTGAACTGCTTCAGGAGTTAGTGGGTTACCTTTTAATGAAATTCTTCAAGCATAATTTGGATGGCTGCTTGGTAAATTTTGGTGTATGTGTGACCTTTATGTCTTAATTGCTGATCTTCTTGGATTGTGTGCCCTACGACATCATCTTTAGGTCAAAAGGCATGAGGATTTTCATTACTTTCTTAGCATGATTCCAATTTGCTTTCCAGAATACTGTTCCAATTATAAGTAGCTCCAGTCATTAGAATGTCTTCCTTCCACAATTACCATGGTTCCCCTCAATCTTTTCTTCTCAAAGTTTAACATTCCCAGTTCCCTCAGCTAATTCTCTTGTGACATAAAGTCAAGACCCTCTTCTTTATATCTTTCTCACCCTTTTTGGAACACCCTCCAGCTCATCAATTACTCTGCAGGGCTCCAGATGGGCCTGACCAAGGATAATAACCTTCTTCTTCCTAGAGCCTACACCTCTCTTCCTTGGGGCAGCGAGGTGGGGCAGTGACTAGAGCACCTCCTGCAGGACTCAGGAGGACCTGAGTTCAAATCTCACCTCAGACACTTGACACTCACTAGCTGTGTGACCTTGGGCAAGTCATTTAACCCCAATTGCCTCTTCCTGGGTCATCTCCAGTCATCCTGATGAACATCTGGTCCCTGGATTCAGATGGCTCTGGAGGAGAAGTGAGGCTGGTGACCTGCACAGCCCTTCCTCACTCAAAACAAAGTCAAGTTCAAGTCATGTCATTATTTCTCTGATGGCATGGTCTTCTTTGGCAGTGAAGGATAAACACACACCTCTCTTCCTGCAGATTTAAATCTCATTCGTTTCATGGTTGCCCAATCTCCAGAGAAGCTTCACAGAGAAAAGCTAGCCCTTTTAGAAGCCCAACATTGACCTATTGATGAAACAGCCAGCCTGGTAAGATTTCCATCCCCTTCTCACTCTGTGCGCTCACAACAGATAGAAGAGTTCATAGGGCATTTAACCATCCTCCAGTCAGCTCCCAGTGGGAATGAAGCGACAGCAGATAAAAGTACTGCTGAAATGCTTCTGGAATGGATTGTTCTGCTGCCTCCTCTCCCTTAAGCCGTTATCTGCCTTTCCCCTGCACCTTCTAAAGAACTGAAAACCTCTGCCTGCTTTGTGTTCCATGATAGAAACTCATGGGGACTCAAATAGGATTAATAGGGCAGCGCTGGACTCCTAAAGTTTGTCTCTAGCTCAGAAAGGCAGGGCTGAAATGTTGAAAAGTGAGTTTTTTTAATACACAAGATGCCAAGTGTAGAACTCTCTCATGCCCTCATGACTTGTTTTGGGATATTGCATCCTGTCCATTCAGGGCAGATTCCACCCTTCAAAAGGGCATTGACATTGCTGAAATCTCTTAACCTTTGAGATGTGGAGATGCTAGAATCTAGAGATGGGATTATTCAACTTGCAGCACCGGATAAGTTAAGTTAAGCACCCTGCATGGCAGATCATTGTATTTTATATCATGATGTGAAATCCCACCTCAGATACTTAATAAATGTGTGACTATCAGCAAGATATTCAACCTCAGTTTCCTCATTCATAAAATGAGAAATGCTTGTAGTACACCCCTGGAAATCTATTGTTTAGCTCAAATGAAACCGTATGGATAAAAATATTCACAAACTTTGAGGTGTTATGTAAACACTAGTGGAGATTCCTGGAAAATTTAGGTTTCTGAAGGATAAGAACAATGCATATTTTTATCTTTGTATACCCAGCTCCCAGCACAGTACCTTTGCACATACTAAGTGCTTTATAAGTATTTCTTAAATGATGTAGGGTGTAAGGGCAGTGATGATTGACACCCATGGATAATTGGATTCGATTTCTCCTAACATAGAACCATGCCTCTAGACTTGGGAGGTACTTCAATAGTTATCCAATGCATTGCCCTCATTTTACAAATGAGGAAATTGAGGCTGGAGAGGTTAATCAATGTCACATAGTAAAGATCAGAGGTAAACAATTTAAACCCAGGACCTGATTCTAGACTCTGTGTGCTGTCTACTTCATGGCACTGGAGAGGAATATTTGAATCTAAGATTTCTTTCTAGCAGAGGGGAGGAGAATTTCCTTGGTTCATGTAAGCTTCTGGATGTCACTGCTTTTCCACTCACTGTTCTGTCACTGGGCAGGGATCTACAATCCTGCTCACCAGCTGCTTTCCATCTCAGCTGCTCATCTCCTAGGCTGCATTGTCTCTCCTTATCCATTATGACTGCTCACCCCCACTGAGTGATGGACCAGAATCAAGAACAGGTGGAAGTACAGTAAGAGTCCTCTTGCTTCAAGCGTTGCTCTTCAAAATGTCAGCCAAAGTCATTCTTCCTCATTCAACTCATCAATCAATAAACTTTTATTAAGCACCTACTATGGTCAGATCCTGTACTAAGAACTGCCTTTTAGCATATGGTCTATGTGGCTCTTTCCATGGTGTCTCATCCTTATGGGGAAGACCAGCTAGAGATTAAGGTCTCATGACTGATTAGCTCAGACCTAGATGGGAAGGGTTGCGCCAAGACACTATATTCAGCCAGAGAGCCCATCCTTTGAGGCCCTCTCGGCCAACCCCAACATTTTACAGATGAGAAGACTGAGACAGAGGTCACTTGATTTGCCTAAGGTTATGGGATCATAAGACCATACATTTAGAGCTAAGGAAAACTTAAAATTACTGACTCCAACGCCCTCCTCCTACAGATGAGGATGTTTAGGCCCAGAACAGTTAAATGATTTGCCCTCAGTCATATGACAATTACGACAGAGGGCTAGCGATTATCAGTCAACCAATTACTATTTATTATCCATTTACTATATTTTGAATACTAGGTTAAATGATGAAAATATAAAGAAAAATAAAACAGTCCTTGTTCACAAGAAGCTTTCAGTGGGGAGGATAATGCACACATAAAATCAAACCCAAGTCATCTGAGTCCAAAGCTAGCTCTCTCTCTCTCTCTCTCTCTCTCTCTCTCTCTCTCTCTCTCTCTCTTCCTCTCTCTCTCTCCCTCCCTCCTCTCTCTCACTCCCCTACATAATATTGTATGCTTATATTTGTATTTCCTTTTTAGTTTTCAACAGTCTACGATGCTATTAGCATTGATGATGCTGATATCAGAGGATTGATCACTTCTTTAGGGTAGGATAGTCTAAGGATGTAATAGCACTTCACCAAAGTTTTATTCATCTTCCACTTTTTCTTTATTAACTAAAAGGAGTGGTTTTCCCTACCCTTTGTAGTTAGCTGGCTGTAGTAAATGAGGATTTTCGAGGATACTCAGTTGAAGGGTTCAGGCAATTGTGTCAGCACATGGGGAATGCCAGGCATCTCTAATATAAATTCACACAAAGATTTATTTGTTTGACTGCTTGTGGCTGAACTAAGTGGGATTTTATTGGATTTTACTTCTAATAAAATAGCTGATCTTGAACATTTTGCCTGCTTAAAATAGGTAGACCTTGGGCCTAATTACCAAATTTTCTTTGCTTAAAAATCTCTGCAATGGAGGTAAAAGGGTTTGTTTCCAGGGAAACAAATGTGCTTAATTTCCATTGCAGAAAATGTTTTCTGTTTAAAAAAATTCATAACTGAGCTCTAGAGAGACACAGTGTCATCAGATTGTTGTCACTGGAATACTTTCTAAAAGAAAATTCATTGGGTTTCCATGCCCTCTTTTTCCCAACACCCTCCCCCTAAAAAATAAACAAACAAACCCCATACTCTATGTGTATTGCAACTACTGCTGAAATTTAAAACCCACAAACACAACAAAGGAATTTTGTTTTTCCTTATTCATCATTAAATTTACTACTCCAGGAGAAGAGGATCTGAATTCCCCTTGCCTAACAGGTTAAGGGTACAGTTTTGTCTGAACAACATTTGTGCTAAAGGTGGCCTGATATAGTGGACAAAGTGCTGGACTTGGAGTCAGAAAGATCTGAATTCAAATTCTACCTCTTATACTAATTAGCTGGGACCTGGGGAAGTCAATCTTTCTGATTCCTCATCTGTAAAGCGAATGGGGTTGACCTCCGTGATCTCCGAGATCCTTTCCTTCCAGTTTGCCTCTAAGATTCTATGACATGGTCAGGTCTGTTCCTCACAAAGATGATTTGGACACTTCTAGGAAGAATGGATTATAAAGGGGAGAGACTGGGGCCAAGGACACCCGGCAGGAGGTCATTAAAGTGATCTGGGTGAGAAAGGATGAGATCCAAAATAGGGCAGTGTCTTTGTTAAGTGATAGGAACTGACAGGAATGAGAAGTGTTATAGGGGCAAAACCCAGCAGTCCTGTGGGAAAGCAGGGATGGAGCAGAAGAGGGAGAGATTTACTTGCAATATCATCCTGCCACCAAGACAGGAAAGATTTAAACTGACTCAGAACGTTCAGTGAGATTAGCAGTGGGCCTTTTTGAAATGTGAACCTATGACTCATATGACAGAGACATGAATCTCCATATTGGAAAAGTAATTACAAGGAAGGAGATGGACTCAGGAGAAGGGACTTGGACTTGGGAAATAACTCTTCCCATGATTCACCGGACATGTCACTTAAGCCTTTTACTCTATTGCAAAACTGGGGTAAAAATATCAGAGTTTATCAGAGCCCTGGAAAACAGCTAATGAAACAAACTTCACTCCTCTCTGAGGTGGGGGACTACGGGAATGGAATGTGGCATACACCATCTGACACAGGAAAATGAAAGTGCCTTCTCTTTTTTTCCTCAGTATTTAGAGGATTTGAGGTCACTCCCAACTTACCTCTGAAAAAATAAACTAATGCCTGCATGTAGATCCAGTTTCCCAGGAGGCAAGACCTGTGTGGTTCGATTTTTGTAGCCCGTTAAAGCATATGGAAAACTAGTTCTTCCTGTGTAAAAAAGGACCAATGTGTGGTCAGATCCCCCGGGGACCCACTAAATATGCCCAGAAAACAATTTTTTCCTTGATTTGCTGACAGAAGGGCCTTGGGGGGGGGGGTACAGCAACACATAGAAAATAATGCTTCATTTGTATCACTGCTTTGTCACGTCAGTCCTGAGACGTAGCTAGGACAGTCACTGTTATACCAATTGTAAAGATATCTACAATCATATGAAAAGTGCTCTAAATCACTGCTGATTAGAGAGATGCAAATCAAAGCAACTCTGAAGTACCACATCACACCTGTAAGATTGGCAAACGTGTCAGAACA
Source organism: Potorous gilbertii (assembly GCA_028658325.1). Classification (NCBI taxonomy): domain Eukaryota; kingdom Metazoa; phylum Chordata; class Mammalia; order Diprotodontia; family Potoroidae; genus Potorous; species Potorous gilbertii. The sequence continues at coordinate 685,788,918 of CM053770.1, forward strand.
AGAAAATGATAAATGCTGGAGAGGATGTGGGAGAGTTGGAGCACTAATTCATTGTTGGTGGCGCTGTGAGATCATCCAACCATTCTGGAGAGGGGTTTGTAACTATGCCCAAAGGGCTACAAAAATGTGCATACCCTTTGACCCAGAAATATTGCTACTAGGTCTGTATCCCCAAGAGATTATAAAAATGGGAAAGGGACCCACATGTACAAAAATATTTATAGCAGCACTCTTTGTGGTAGCCAAGAACTGGAAATCAAGGAGATGCCCATCAATTGGGGAATGGCTTAATAAATTATGGTATATGAATGTAATGGAGTACTATTGCGCCATAAGAAATGATGAACAAGAAG